>JBBBDQ010001018.1:1840000-1962500 GCA_037127315.1 Ascarosepion bandense | reverse complement strand
CGTAGCTAGTAAGGTTTACTCGATGAAATTGACTCATACCCAAGAGGTTTTGAACCCGATTTTCTCTTACGGTACCCATCTAGGGCTCGACATTGCATAACTTTAATCAATAGGGAACCTGTTTGTTGTCGTTTTAAACATTTGGATGTGCGTTGTGGTGCATTGGATATCGGCCTGAAACGAGAAAGCGGAGAGTCGAATTCGAATTCCAGTTGAATTCATTGCATTCGATTATGCGCAAATACCTTATCCCTCTATGGGTTAAATAACAGGACATATTGGGCTCTATAGCCCTGGTTGGCCACCAGTCTACCGCAGAAAATAATGGCAACCTATTGCGGGAAAATCATGCCCAGTCAGTTAAGTCTCTTTTGAGAAATGATCGTTCAAAGGTGTATCACGCATGGCACTTATCTGACTGACGGAAACATTTCGAAACACAAAAAATAGGCAGTCGTGTAAAGAAAGATAGATTTTTGATCTGAATGCATCTCCCTCTCTCATTTCTTGCGGTGTAACAATTAAATTTCAGCTAAAAAAACAATGAGAGGCAAACAGGGTTCGAATTTCGCTTAATGGTTGATTTTAGGTTCGTTGTGCACGGGTACTTTTTGGGATAATCATGTATCAATTTCGCCACCTAGTCCGATATTTTTCCAAAATATCATTCCATGACATGTCACAATGGTTTACGGGGAAGAATTAGCGAATGTTTTGGTAGACAACACTCGTATAAATACATAACCGCCAAGGTAGTAATGAAAGCAAGAAGATCTTAGCCCATAGTCAACCTTGATAGGGACCAACACACGAACACACGCTTCTAAGGCGCCTATTATGGCACGATAGTCTGACAGCTTCTGTTGTAAACCAATCAGCCAATGCAGTAAATTCGATCCTCACAGACGTTTCACCCTTGTGGCATTGTGCCAGACAAAACTGCTCTTCAAGATTGTATATACCTACTATTTCATATAAGGGCGTTATCTTTTCTACCTAGAGCTCCGGTTTTAATATATCCTATTCAAAATGAAATATCGAGCTCGTTTTTTTTTTTTGTTTATTTTTTTTTAAATCGTATCACCCCGAGCAAGGCGGTAACGCCACTGATGCGGAGGGAAGGAACTACATAAGAGTAAAAAGATTAGATAGGAGAGAGTGAAGAGAAAGACGAACCAGTTAGAAAGGAGCAAGAGAAGGATGAGAATACACGTGAGATGACAGTTGCAAAGGTGGAGAGAAAGGAAAGGATATACAGGATAGTGTAGAAAGTGGTTAAGAGATGAGTATTGACATTGCATTTAAATTCCTGGAGGTTGTAGCCGTCAGGAAAGCAAGAATATGGAAGTGAGTTTCACAGGCAGGAAGTTTTGTTTTTATTTTTTTATTTTTTTAAAATCATTTTACCTCTATTTATCAAGGAAGTAAGTGAACGTAAAGGAGTTCCACAGGCGGAAAGTGCGAGAAAAGAAACTATTAGAGTAGAAGTGTCGGTTGCATTTAACTATTTCAACAGTAAAAGGGTGGGTCTCGATGCTAATCTAGTCAGTTAGTCAGTTAAGTGCCATACGTGATACACGCTTGGGTGATCATGTCTCGAAAGAAACAGGAGTGACTGGGCAGAAAATTATCCCGCAGAAGGTTGCCATTATTTTCTGCGGTAGACTGGTTGCCAGCAAAGGTTATAGAACCCAATCTGTCCTGTTATTTAACCCATAACTGGAGAAGGATTAATACCTTTCTCAAAAGTACTTACGCGTAAGTGAATGCAAGGAATTCAACTGGAATTCGAACTCGGCTCCCTGATTTCTCGTTCTGAGACGATGTCCAGTGCACCACAACGTATATCCTAGTAGCCCACTTAAATTCATGTAGTCTGAGCACAAGAAACAAAAATGCTTGTAACAGCAGTTGCAGTGAATATATTTGTAGAAAAGACAGAGGGAAGCCACACGACGATACGCCGGTGAGAAAGTGACTAAGTCGATATTCCAAACCAGGAATGGTTACATTACAGATCCTTCTTTGGATTTTATTAAGAGCCTTGATATGAATAGCAGGAGCACCAGACAAGGTATAGCTGTAGTATTCAATGAACGGACGAATGGTAGATTTGTAAATATGCAAGATGGACTCTGACGAGATAAACTTTCTGGCACTATACATCTTGTAATAGAGGCAGCGATTGTTTCGGAGAATATTCTATAGGGTGTGATGGATAAATTGTCCGTTTCCAAATGTCTAGCGGAGAGAACAGTGTCATCGTGCTCTTTTTCTCACCGACGGCGCCCAACTGACCCTACTATACTGTGAAGTCGACAAAATAAAAATAAAAAAAACAACGCACATCCACGCAATTAAAAATACAAAACAATTTAGCGACAATTTACCCATCGCATCCTGTATTCAAAATCGTTTGGAAGGAAGCAGAGCAAAGTATCCTGGTGTATTCTATCACTTAAACAAGTTTTAATGGACAGTCATATGTAGATCATTCACAGTAATTTCTATATTCAACGTGAAACAAAAAGCTCGTAAAATATTTAAACTTTAGAAAAGTAGCCCATATACTGTTATTACTACCAAATCGATCGCAAGTGAAAATAGTTTAACGAAGTTTAAAATCACAACTGAAAATAGTTTAACGAAGCTGAACATAATGTTTGTTAAAAGTATTTCTGAAGCAATAAAATATTTAATTAATACAAAACAAAATAATAAGCTGAAATCAAAAGGAGAAATTTACTCAATTACCTGTAATAATTGTCACAAGGATTACATCGGAGAAACCTCAAAGAATTTAAATAAAAGATTATATGAACACAAAACAACACACTCAATGCATTAGTTGCTCAGTGTAATGAATCTGACCATAATTTGATTTTAAAAAATGCTACTCTAGCAATTTACTAAGATGAAATTGTATAGAAAATGCTTTAATCCCTAAGTCATTCGCAGTAATTTTACGTCCGGATTCCTAAAGCATTTCACTTGAATCAATAAATTTAAAATAAAAACAGTATTTAAAGTATCAAGTTTGAGATATTTTTTCATGGTGATATGTTGTTTTTTTCTTCAGCGAATTAGTAGAGGCACCAAATGCAAACAATTTTTATTTAATATCTTTCAGAAATGTTCAAGAAATGAAAAATATCTTTGATAGCACATGAGATGAGGCCAATCGAAAATGGATTAACTCGCTGATTTTTTTTTCTTTTAAATTCATAATCATGGGGAAGTAAGGCGAATTATGGGAATGCCTAAAGACACACACACACACACACACACATATATGTATAAGTATGAATCTGGATGTAAATTATATATATATATATATTTCATGGTGATATGTTGTTTTTTTATATTATGTATATATATATATATATATATATATATATATATATATATATATATGTATATATATATATGTATATATATATATACATATATAATATATATATGTATATATATATAATATATATATATATATATATATATATATATAGGATTTACATCCAGATTCATACTTCATTACACTTTTCCTAGTAAATCTATTATCACAATCCGCACGACTCCTTTCTACATCACCCCGTGTATCTTGTTCTTTTCCTTTCTCTCTACATTCGCAACTGTCTTTACACCTGTGTTCCCATCCTTCTCTTGCTCTTTTTCTGACACCCCCTGTAACTAGTTCGTCTTTCTCTTTACTCGTCTTCTGTCTAAACTTTTACTCCTATGTAACCCCCCTGTGCATCGGTGGCGGTACCGCCTTCCTTAGAGTGAAACGATTAAAAAATAAAACAATGTTGGGGATTTAATAAGAAAAGTGATGGAAACCTGAAGAAAAAGAAATTAAATGAAGACTACCCTAAACACTTCTTATTAATAATAACAATAATAATATTACACATAAATACACACACAAAAACATATATATATATATATATATATATATATATATATATATATATATATATATAAAGGATTAACATATTTATTTTTAATCAGATATTATTTCAAACATTATTCTTATTGGATCCTCTTATTTGAAATAGACGTCCCATTTTTATTTTTACTTGTGTCTATTACATCTATCATCCAGCGCAATCGAGAAAATTCAATAAAGAAAATATTATCTTCGGCAGAAATCGAATTTGTGTCCCCATTTGTAGGAGAAACCACTGTTTTATCTGGGTATGACGATAAACTGCATCTAACAGCAAGTTGGGAGTTTTAGAGAAGTGAGGAAACATCATTTAATTGCTCTTATTCGCGGGTCTACCCTGTGTGGGATGGTAGCATATGTTACGGTTGAAACTACTGAACCCCCGGAAAAAATAACATTTATTAAAGTACAAAAATATAATTTTATAGCAGAAATACCAGCATTACATTTTTATATGAAAAAATGACCAACGATGCCCATTTATGGTAGAATAACCAACAACAGATTTTATCTATAGTTGAAGGTATAGAATTGCATTCAAAATATTTAGATTTCGTCGTTAAATAATCGATACAGGTTGATATTCTGCTAAACAAAATCAATCAGTCAATATGAAAAGTCTCTTTCATAACATTAATCCTTATCATATCATACAATTTCATGAATTAAGCTGTATCCAAAATATAAAAACATAACACATCTTTCACCACCTCAAGTAATCATGTCTACACAAACATGTATATTGAGTATCATCTCCCATTTATTCAATTGTGAAAGCAGAATAACATATATTTTTATTACTTCAAGACTCCCAATAAAATGAAGTTTCGGCATAAAACTACCCAGAACAAACAATCCGTCAAAAACAATACAGCAAGGCTCTACGTCAAGTGCCTTGAAGAAGTAGTGCTGCCCTGGGTCAAGTAGGTAGCAGCTGGAAAACCCGACAGTTGTTAACTGGACTCGGTAACATGCCATACAGCAGGAGAGCCCAGTAGTCGCTGACAGACTATTTCTGCTACCAGATCACATATCTGGCCAGCTAACTCTCCAGGCTGCAACCGTCATGATTATGTGTCTATCGCAGTTGAGCGAGAGACCAGCAAAGCTCCTTGTAACACCAAAGATGAATTGAAGGCAAGGATTATGGTAGCATTCACTAACTTAAACAAGGAAACCGTTCAGAAAAGTTGGAAGAGATTCCGATGTCGTTTGGAGGCTGTGGTTAAAGCCAATGGCGATTTTATTGAATAAATATACTCTTCAGTATTTCAAAATATTTTTGTGTAATTTTGTTAAATATATCTGTTAAAATAAAATGTCGGTGTTATTTCCATTTTTGACGAGAGTTTATCTATCGCACCCTGCACATAGCAGCAGTAATTCATTTTCGGTCTGATCTGGATCTTAGAGGACAGCAGGAGAAATCAAATAATTGCTCGAACAATACGGGGAACCGACCTTTTTTCTAATAACTTTAGCGATATATCGTATGTCTGATTTCCACTTGCCTGGGTTGAGTTTAAGTCCCAATTGACGTCTAAGGCACAGAGCCCCCCTAAGAGAATACCCGTTCATCGCAATAGGTGAATATTCAGTGCCCGCTCTGGTGTATGTAAATGTAATGACTATGAGGACCGTTTGAGGCAGTAATTTTTTTTTTTTTTTTTGTGCAGTGCGAAGACCTAGCGACTCAACTATTGTCGGCTTTTTGGCCATAGGGGAGTTTTAATTCGAGATTGCACACAAAAGGAGACAAATGATTGATAGATTTTCTTTTGAAATGGTATCGGCATTCATTTTCTTATGAATTTTTGTTTAGGCTACAAATCTTTCCTCAGAGGCACATAGCTAGCGAATCTGTCATGAAATTGGTGAGAATGATAAGAAGAACAGCCGTAAAGACTTCAGGCACGAATTTATTAAGAATTGTGCATTTTCTTTGTGCATTTCAAACCGAACTCCAGATACGCATGTGCCAGCATGTGTATTCATATGAATCTTTTATATGGCAGTGTTTGAAATGCTAGGGAGGTTTAATTTATGAAAAGAATATTAGAACAATCGAGAACAGATACTAGAAAGAAATCGGTTGTATACGGGTAAAAAAATTAATTCAGTAAATACCCAAAAAAGACGAGGATGTGTCTTCTCATCGGATTTATTAATTGTTTACAGTGAAGCGATTCTGAGAGAATTAGAAATCCTACCAGGATTCATTACTGGCGGTCACAATCTTAGCAATAAGCAGATAACACAGTGCAGTGTTTCCTTGATCACTACAATCTTAACCTATTTAAGTCTAGAGTTAACCATGCTCTTCTCCTATCCATATAAACTACCCTTTAATGTAACACCCTATCTCGAGTGGCTCTAGGGCCTTGTACAAAATGAACCTTACTGTAAAAAAAATGTTGAAAGCATTAACGGAAATTAAACTAGAGGTATTACTACACAAGGCAGTGTAAGAAAAGGCAAAGAAAGGACTAACTGTCGATTGTAACAAGAGAAAAATTCAAAGAATCAAAGTACGAATTGTAGACACGAAGAGCAAGCAAGTACAAAATGTAAAATATCTGAGAAGTGTTTTAACAGAAGACGGAATATGCGACGCCAACATCGGAAGGCAAATTTGGATAGCGAAAGACACCTTCCAAAATATAAGCAAAGTATTAAGAAACAGAAAAAACTAGTTAGAAAAAAAAGAGAGGAAAAAAAGAGAAATACTGAACTGTTATGTAATATCAATCTTCCTGTATGGCAGAGAATGCTGGACAATATCAACACAATGAAGAAACTTGAAGCAACAGCAATACGGTTCTACAGAAGGATGCTGAGAATACCATGGTCCGACCATGAGAGCAATGGCGAAGCTTGAGAGAAAAATGAACTAAAAAGACACTTAACATTAAGAAAATACAGTTGAGATTTCATAATGAGGGCTTGGAAAATGTCATTCTTACAGGACAGATTAAAGATGAGAGGGAAGAAAACCACGTAAAACTTGCTTTGTAAGCTTCAATGGCACAATAGGGTTTACGGGAGATAATAAAAAGACAAAATTTATTAAGTACTACAAAAAAAAAACGGAAATTGTGGACAGCTATGATCACTAACATACTTTTTTGAAAGTGAGGCTTGATTTCGTATTTTGCATATTAGTGTTGATATTTAGTATTTATTTTATATTTTTGAAGATTAATGTCGAAGTTAGAGGTCATTATATGTACTAAACATACCTTACAAAATAATCAGTTCATTATACCGCTTCACTAGTTATTTTTTTAATTGTTTCACCCCAAGCTAGGCGGTACCGCCACTGATGCGCAGGAAGCTACATAAGAGAGTTTAAGTTTTAGGTAGGAGGAGAGTGAAGAGAAAGACGAACCAGTTACAGGGGGTGTCAGAAAGTGCAAGAGAAGGATGGGAACACAGGTGTGAAAACAGTTGCGAAGGTAGAAAGAAGGGAAAAGAACAAGATATACAGGGTGATGTAGAAAGGACTGGAGTCAAGTGGATAAGAGATGGAAATTGACATTGTATTTAAATTTCTAGAGGTTCTATAACTTTTTCCTATATCTTTACAATAGCCAGATCAAACTAAAAATAGAGAATTGTTGCCGTGTCTGAGCTGAGGCTGTCCAGTCTTCACTTTGTCTGTCTTGATAGGGTTCCATAACAACGACCTGATCTTATGGGCGATTAATTATATTCTATCCTATAACTTCTTTCTAAAAAATACGAAATGTCGCGAGCCTTTTACTGTTCTGTCGCTATTTAGCATGAGTTTTGACGAGCCAAATTATTTAGTTTCACTATCCCGGACCTTTACAACTGAGGCCCGCCATGCCATTTACACAAGTGTAAATCATCCTCATTCACTTTATATTCCACTATTCTTCTTTTTCTTTTATGTACCTTGTCCCTTCAGGGTGTAGGCGATCATGAACTTCCACGTCTCCCTATCCCTGGTGGCTCTTAGCACGCTTTCTCCTGTAGCGTCTCTCAGTCCCCGTTCTGCCATCTACCTGCTCAGGCCCTTTAAATATGTTATCCGCTGCTTTCCTTTATTTCTTTTCCCCTCTATATGGCCTGTTAGTATCAGGTTCTCGAAGCCTTCCTTCCTCATTGCATGTCCCAGGAACTTTAGCTGTCTCTTTCTGATGCTCAGTATTAATTTCCTTTTCGTTTCCATCCTTTCTAGAACCTCATCATTACTCACATACTCGATCATTGATATCTGCAGCATCCTTCTGTAGAACCACATTTCAATTGCTTCAAGTTTTTCCTTAATCTTCGATGATATTGTCCAGCATTCATTGCCATATTGAAGAACTGACATCACATAGAAATCCATTACTGTTATTTTTTTTTTTTGTTTCTAGCGAAATTTTAGTATCAGGTTCTCCAAGCCTTCCTTCCTCATTGCATGTCCCATGAACTTTAGCTGTCTCTTCCTGATGCTCAGTATTAATTTCCTTTTCGTTTCCATCCTTTCTAGAACCTCATCATTACTCACATACTCGATCATTGATATCTGCAGCATCCTTCTGTAGAACCACATTTCAATTGCTTCAAGTTTTTCCTTCATCTTCGATGATATTGTCCAGCATTCATTGCCATATTGAAGAACTGACATCACATAGAAATCCATTACTGTTATTTTTTTTTTTTTTGTTTCTAGCGAAATTTTAGTATCAGGTTCTCCAAGCCTTCCTTCCTCATTGCATGTCCCATGAACTTTAGCTGTCTCTTCCTGATGCTCAATATTAATTTCCTTTTCGTTTCCATTATTTCCAAAACCTCATCATTGCTCACATGCTCGGTTCACGATGTGCTTAATACGAACAAGTTTTTCTGAAGAAGAGCTGATTTGGGGGACAGAATCGCGGTAGGAACTTTTCCCAATCTCTTCAATTTTGCCCTCTTCAAATTTAGAATTAACTATTGTCTTTCGAATTCCTGTTCAATTCGATGCATTTACTTTACGCGCAAATACCCTTGGGTAAGTTATTAATCCGTCACTTCTCCCTTCAGCTATGGGTTGAATAACAGGTTATATTGGGTTCTATAGCCTTGGTTGGCAACCAGTTTACCGCAGAAAGTAAAGGCAACCTACTGCAGGAAAATCTTCCGCTCAGTCAGTCAGTCAGTCAGTCAGTCATATCTCGAAGCTTGTATGATGCATGACACTTAACACACTGTCTGTCTTTTCTGTATAAACTTCATCCCTTTTACTATAAAAAAAAATCACAATGGGTCATCTCTGAGGATCGAATTCAGATCACTAGCGAATTGATCTACGATACGAAATAGTGCACCATAAAATTCCGACCTTGATGAAACACATGCACTAAAATTACTACTTCTTAATTTCTTTTAAACCCATGGACCACTTCCAATTTCATTTTATTTTTTTGTGGTCCCTCATAAATATTCCAACAGTTAAAAAAAAGGAGAGTATTTTCTTCTTTACTAATAGATAAGTTTAGTAATTGTACAATGGAAAGAGTAAAAGTATATACTTCTTTATGTATTAAATTAATTTTATTATTGATATAATATAGTAATTTATATTAATATATTATTTTATTAATATTTTAAATTAATATTATCATTAATATATTATTTTATTAATATTTTAAATTAATATTATCATTAATATATTATTTTATTAATATTTTAAATTAATATTATCATTAATATATTATTTTATTAATATTTTAAATTAATATTATCATTAATATATTATTTTATTAATATTTTAAATTAATATTATCATTAATATATTATTTTATTAATATTTTAAATTAATATTATCATTAATATATTATTTTATTAATATTTTAAATTAATATTATCATTAATATATTATTTTATTTATATTTTAAATTAATATTATCATTAATATATTATTTTATTTATATTTTAAATTAATATTATCATTAATATATTAAATTAATTTATATCATAAGTTATAATTTTTATATAATTTTCCTTATATATAATCGTTCCTCAGTTTTTACTGAACTTTTTCAATCAAAATATTCGGTAGTGTAAAAAAGATGCTAACTGATATCGGTTGATCTCGTTTTCTGATAGTTTTAGAGTTGTGTTTCCTAATTGTAGTATTTTATAAGGCGTAGATTAAGGGTGCATCTGGACCACAGGTTGAGAACAACAGATTGACACAGAGCTCATTATCGTCTGGATTCTGTGACTATCCCATTAGCTTCCCGAATGTGGATTGTTTCTTCTGATTATTTCTTACGGCTACGTGATGTGCGTTGTGGTGCAGTGGATATCGCCTTGGAACGAGAAATCGGGAAGCCGAGTTCGAATTCCATTTGAATTCCTTGCGTTCACTTACGCGCAAATACGTTGGGAAAGGTATTAATCCATCTCTTCCCTCCAGTTATGGGTTAAAAAATAGGACAGATTGGGTCGTTTAGCCTTGGTCGGCAACCAGCCTACCGCAAAAAGCAATGGCAACCTACTGCGGGATAATCTTCTGCCCAGTCAGTCATGTCTCTTTCTAGACACGATTGCTCAAGCGTGCATCACATATGGCACTTAACTGACTGACTGAATTTCGTGATATTTTTTTTCTTTCTGGTGTCAGACGAGAATGTAAAGAAACTTATTTTTGTACTCTTTTACGAATATCTCTGGTACTCTGTTATCGAAATAAAGTACACACGCATTACGCTCAATCAACAGGAAAGGAAGGCCGAACGCTACTAACAGTAACCGAGAGTTATTTACCTGATAAACAATGACTACCTACAAAAAAAAAAAAAAATCAACCTTCGCATAAAGCGCTTCGGAACGAAACCTAAGCATTGCGAACAACGAATTTTCAATGTAGGTAAACTCTTTAATTCAACGGATTTAATGAGCCTTTGCGTAGAGTTTGATCCTAATCAAATTTTGAAAATATCCGTGCATATGAAATTTTATTTCGAACAGCTTTTTCCGCCTCTTTGCGGAATAAACTCCTGAGAGGATGCTTCCTCTATCACTCCAATCTTAACCTCTTCAAGTCTCAGGCCAACCGTTATCTACTTTCAACAAACTTATTAAGTAAGCCTCTACCTTGAGTGGCTTTAGAGGCTTTTATTGAGTGAAGAACAATAAAAACAACCCACTGAATATAGATGTTTATATATTTGATATTTAAAAAATTCCCGCAGTTTTCCTGAAAACTATGTATGTATGTGTATGTGTATGTATGTATGTGTATGTGTATGTATGTATGTGTATGTGTATGTATGTATGTATGCATGTGTGTGTGTGTGTGTGTGTGTGTGTGTTTTACCTTGAACAGTACGGTTATTTTATGGACTCCAAATCTTCCAAGAAAGCTCACCTAAAGCTTTAAAATTGTTTAATTTTTAAAATCGTAAAAAATACTTTTCTCATTTTTATGTTTATACGATTTTAAAGTTATAAGTAATTTACTGTTCTTAAGTGCCTCATATAAGGTCAGGTCTTAATAATTTTTATCAATAGTCCGTAAAAAGAAACGGTTTAAAAACTCATAACAGATAAAAATTGCGAAATTAATACTCGAGCTGATCTTAATAAGATCGGTGGTGGCGGATAACTTTTCAGCAAATAAGCGTCCCCAGTCGTCTACCAGGCGCTTAAATATAACACCTTGACCAACACACACACACACACACACACACACACACACACACACACACACACACACACGCACGCACGCGCGCGCGTATCCCTTCAGGATGTACGTGATCATAGCTCTGCAAAACTTCCTGTCCTTTGTAGCGCTTAATACATTTTGTATTTTTGTTATTTCTCTTAAACCTTGTTGGTCCTGGGTATGACGGTAAACTGCATCCGGCAGCAAGGCCTCTGATTTGGAGCTTGTGAGGAGCATGGAACCACCTCCTAATTGCTGTTGTTCCCAGGTCCACTCTGACCCAGAGTGGTAGCACCTGTTAGGGTCCCAGCTATGGGTAAATAGTTAACCCCTAAACTGGGGTCAACACGCTATGAAAGTATAAAAATAAACTTTTATAGAAAAATATACATTTTTTAAAGGAAAAATATTACCAACAATACACTTTTGAAGGAAAAATATTACCAATGATACATTTTTTAAGAAAAAAATATTACCATAATACAAAACTAGAAGACATATTCAGTTTTCTAAAATAAAATAAAAATTTTAATCAAAATCTGACTAAATCAACCTTCACACTATAACTAACCGAACATAAAAAAAAATATCTTAAAAAACAACTTTTTGGCATTAAATGACCTACAAAGGTTGATATGCCATTAAACAAAACTCAAACTCAAACTTAAACATTGTTACGTAAGTAAATTGTGCTTCCTCTCCCCCCTCTCTCTCTCTTGCATTCATTCTGCCCTATGAGTATCAAATTTTCCAATCCCTCTTTCCCCATTATGTGCCCTAGAAATTTCAACTATTTCTTCTTGATCAGCTTACCTTCATTCACTTTCTCACCGACGTGATGTGGCTTCCCTCTGTCTTTTCTACAAATATGTTCATGGCAACTGCTTTGACGAACTTTTACCCCTGGTTCCCCGACCACATGAATTTACTCGTGCTACTAGATTGGCATCTAGGTTCCACCCTTTTACCGTCAAAATAGTTAAATGCAATCGTCTCTTCTACTCTAAAGTGTCTTTTCTCGCACTTTCCAATTTGTGGAAAGCCCTACCGTTTGTTTGCTTTCCTGATAGCTACAATCTTCAAAAACGTCACTTGGCATTTTCTATCTACTTGATTCCCATCAATCTCTTATCCTTTCTTCGACATCTCGTGTATCTTTTCTTTTTCTGCTTTTTTCACTGTAACCCCCGTGCGCACCAGTGGTGGTCCTGACTTGCTTGGGGTGAAATGACTATTAACTAAAAAATGTATAGTTTCCTTATTATTTTTTTTTGTTGTTGTTTTTGTTTCATACTATGGTTGCTTAATTTTTGTGTAATAATTATTTCTAAAATTATATCGTTAATTTTGTAGGCTTGGATGTAAACATTAAAAAATAAATGTCAACGACTAAGCTTGTCTTGTAGAAATATTATCATTCTTAAATACTGTATGAAATATAATGAATTTAGTAACTCATTTAGTTTAATTTCTCTTTTTATCGAGTTGTTTAAGCCACACAGATATCAGCAGTCTACTTAAGATTTTAATCAAACTTTATAAAGCAAAAAAAAAAAAATTTCTTTACAAAGGTTATCGTAGAACTACTAAGATTCCAAATTTAATATTAACCTGCTTGCAAAATTATCTCCCGAAACTTCACACTCGATAAAACGCTTCTTCATTTTTTTTCTTTTCTAAGGGTTTGGCACTACTTAATTAGATTGGTCCACTCGTAAAAATAGTGGAAACATTTGTCAGAATCAAAAAAAAATATTTTTTATTTATTTATCATAATATCGATATAGTGCAAAATCGATCTGACTTTTACAAAGTTATTGAACCTCGCAGTTATATACTAAAAAGTTATTTTTGAAAACGAGTAGAGGTCTATCCTTTGTTTCCTGTTTAGGATTAAGTTCCCGGTTCATCCTAAATTCTACTTTAACTCTATACTATTAACATCTCCGCTTAAAAATCTGAAATTTTATTTGCTATTTATTTACGTTCCTTTTCTTCAACAGGAGTAGGTAGGTGTGCTTCTCGTCCAGTTCACACTCTTCCTCGGTCTTTTGAACAAGAGTAGTCGTTTATTCTTTGTTTCTTGTTTAGAATTGAGTTTCCGGTTTCAAAGTGTTTTCATTCTCTTTCACTCTCTTTAGCTCATTGCGTCTTAGTGGCATCATGGCCTTGCTTGGGGTGAATTGATAAAAAAAAAAGAGAGAAATACAAGTATTTGTTTATTTGACTTTAACCATTTTTTATACCTAACTTTAAAAAATTTTTTTCTTAATAACTTCTTGCATGCTATTTCATGGGAAGCACATTCTCAAACCTTTAAGGTTAATATTAATAATTATTTAGGCGCATTCACTCATTTTCAATACATAATTTTAAAAAATAAAAGTTCTCTTGAAGCTTTCAATCTGGCTTTTAGAAAGCCAAATGATTGAATTTACTATTTCCAGTAACTAATATACTTTGTATTTCAAATTATATTGATTGGAATCTCAATTTTCGAAATTTCATCAGTTTTTCGTCAATTTTGACAAGTTTGTAAACAAAAGTTATTTCTTCGTTTTAAAATCTTGCCAAAAATAAAATTTACATCTGTGATACGTTATTTTAAAAAAAAATTAGCAAATTTAAAGTTAAATTAATCTTATTTATACAAGTATTGCTTGTTTATAGCATGAAATTTAGAATAAGAGTATTTCTTAATCAAGAATTCATGAAGTGATTGATGACAGCTAGATGGGATAAGCTAAGTATGGTTGACAAGAACTGACATAATTGTCCAAAATTTTGTCCTGTAAGTAGGAAGAAACTGTGAAACACGTGACCTTTTAATGTAATACAGAATGCCATAATTAAAAAAAAAAAAACTTCCTATGAAAAAAAAAAATTAAATAATTATTTAAAAAATCTTCGATTAGTAAATATAGTCTTCACTTTAATTTACGTGAAGGAGGAGTAACGTAAAAAAAAAAAAAGAAAAACATTTTTACCAAAATTTTATCAAAATAATGAGTTCAACAAACAATTTAATTTATTTATATATAAGTCCTGAAATTTTCAGGCAAATCCAACAGTTATTTTATTTATTTTTTATTTTATTTTATTTTTAAGAATTTCCAAATTAATGTATTTCACTGGAAAAATGAGTTGCGTAGTCAACTCTGGTAACAATTTGCTCACCCGCTGACGAAAAATAAATAAAAATAAACAAGATTTTTTAAGTTTAGAGCGTGTTAGAAAAGATTTTAAAAAATGTAATGAAAAATTACTTTGATCTTTCTTCTTAATAATAACAAACATTTTGACGGAAAAACTGTGTTTTTTCATTAAGTTTGGGGCCTTTTTTTTTTTTTACAGTTAGTTAGTGGCGGTACACATAATTATTTAAATGAAGAATAAACGAAACGGATACATACACTGATATAAATTTCCGTTCTTTAATGTTATGCACTTGTTCTTTTTTTTAAAAGACATTAAATATTTTGTTGCCCCAACTAAAAGAAAAGTCTGTTTTCGTATGCAAATAACTAAAAAGTATAAAAGTATAATAACTAAAAAGTCATAGATCGATTTGAACTGTATTAATTTGATATTAGAAAAAGGACTTCTAATTCGGTGAAAAAAAAAAATCAATATTTTTTTTATTCTATAGCGGACTAAAAAAAAAAAAAAAAAAAAAGATTTTCCCGAAACATTATCCCATATATTGTTTTTTACGAGTGAAACTGTTTATTTATTGCCGATGTCTTACCAAGTATAGGATGTTATTGGAGATCGAACTAACTATTCAGTCCTTTTTTTGTTGAAGTGATTTAATCTACTAGACTATTGCGAGTAGCGAAAAGTCCATGGCGACGTTTTTATATTAACGAGCACAAAAAACAGTCAGATTTTATTTATTTATTTTTACGTTTACTTATCTTTTAACACATAGTGCAAATAAACGAAGAAGAGTTAAAAGATAGGATTCCTTAAAGTGAGTCTGCCTGTTTTGAAAACCATTTCTCGAAAAACCCTGACATTTTTTTTTTTTTTTTTTTGCATGGATTTGACTACTACTGACCACTGGTGTCAGTAGAAAGCTTGCTACTACCTCGGTTACTTAGGAGGGCAAGAACAAATTCTTTATCATGAGGCAAGAGTGATCAACCGACAAACTGGGTGGGTTCTTGTCATCGATAAGCTTTTATGCGATTGGTCGAGTGTAGATAACGTCAGATACATTTAACAAATGTCAGCAGATAGAAAGAAAAGTAAAGTAAAGAAAGATGGTATTAAAAAAAAAAATATATATATATATCTGTATTTGAAGAGAGCTGAAGGAACTGCTGCTTACAAATTGCTTAATTCTGTCTGCCGACTACTTCTCTCGCCTCCCAGTAGTTGGACAGCTAGCTGAGCCCTGCCAATGATACATAATATATGAAAACAAACTTACCCTGCAGAATCGTTATCACTATGTCAGGTTATTGTGACGTAGGATAAATGAACAAATATAGGTGAACAAATAATAATTTTGGAATAATTCAGTTAAAATTTTCTCAATAAAAAAATTCTAAAATAACGTTTCCTTGAATCCCATTCGTCTTTTACCCTTTCTCCGACACCCACTGTAACTTGTTTTTTCTCTCAATGTAACCCCATTGGATGTGCATTGTGGTGCAGAACGAGAAATTGGGGAGCCGAGTTCGAATTCCAGTTGAATTCCTTGCATTCACTTATGCACAAATACCTTTGGGAAAGGTATTAATCCGTCTCTTCCCTCCAGTTATGGGTTAAATAACAGGATAGATTGGGTTCTATAACCTTGGCTGGCAACCAGTCTACCGCAGAAAATAATGGCAACCTACTGCGGGATAACCTTCTGCCCAGGCAGTCCTGTTTCTTGAGAGACATGATCGCCCAAGCGTGTATCACGTATGGCACTTAACTGACTGACAGAATCCTAGTGGCGGTTCTGCCTTGCTTGGGGTGAAATGATTAAAAAAAGAAAAAGTTAATTACAAACTTTTTCTGTCTGACTTTCTGCAATGAGGAGTTATCAATATTTTGCATTATTTTCTTCATTTCCGTGGCGATTCTACTTAGGGGGTCAGAAGAGGACCAATCCCATCCGCCAATTTTAGCTGACCCCTCGGTTACCCCCTCCACTTTTATAAGCTTCAAAAATTTATTAAACTGATCAGTCTCTGATTTTGATAAAATTTTATCTTCAACACTTCTCCATATGC
The DNA here is from genome assembly GCA_037127315.1 of Ascarosepion bandense. NCBI lineage: Eukaryota > Metazoa > Mollusca > Cephalopoda > Sepiida > Sepiidae > Ascarosepion > Ascarosepion bandense. Next base: position 1,945,660 of record JBBBDQ010001018.1, on the reverse strand, counting down.
GTTTTCTTTTTCTTTTAGCTTTTTAAGAACACATCCAGAGACCAGTTTGAAAGAAAAACAAACAAAATAAAACAAGCAGATAGATAGAAACAGACATGTTGATATGGAGAGAAAGAGACTTAATAGTCATCTTTTTATATCTGAGAGATGTTAATTAGAAATAATGTTCCCAACTTGATATGTAGTTACAGTCAGTAATTTAGTGAAGTAAAATACTTATACTCAAATTCATTCTTAAGTTGCGTATACGATAGTCGTTTAGTATTAAAATGAAGACGCTGCTTGAGTTTGAGCCTCCATCCTCCTCAGAAAAATCCCGTCTCCTGTGTTCCCCTTCCCCCACTTTCAGAGTTCTACAATCGCCACTGCTCAATTCTATTATACGGAGTCCCACACTCTACAAAATCTCAATTTTCATATAAAATACATTTCACTGTAAACTAATTATGCACAATAATGGATCATATGCAATGTAGATGAAGAATTCAACGAGAAAATAATGAATATAAATGCAATGAATCTAAATACGAATTAAAGACATGTCATAATAATTCCATCTTAAATAAATAAAAGTGTTTCGTCAATTTAACATCAACTTGAGATTTTTCTTGTTAAAAAGTTGAAGAATTGTAACACTTTTAATATTATGGATAAAAAAAAAAATAGTGAATTTTATATAGTGCTTTTTTTTCTCAAGAAAAAGAAATTTACGGATTTGAACGGAAAAAAAGACCCCCGAATGACCTTAAAATCCAAAATTATTTATTACTTTAATAGTTGGTTGTGCGTAGTTTAATTTGTAATTCCAATCTTTTACTCATTTCCATTCTTTTCCTTTTTTTTTTTTTTCAATTGGAGTAGATAGACTAAACTATCGCCCGGTTCACACTCCACCCACGTCTATTGAACGGGTGAAGTGGCTCATCCCTTGTTTCCTGTTTAGGATATGATTTCCGGCTTTCTCTTTTCCAATCTTTTACTTATTTCCATTCTTTTCCTCTTTTTTTTTTTTTTCTTTCAATTGGAGTTGATAGACTAAACTATCACCCGGTTCACATTCCACCCATGTCTACTGAACGGGTGAAGAGACTCATCCCTTGTTTCCTGTTTAAGATGTGGTTTCCGGCTTTCTCTTTTCCAATCTTTTCACTCTTACGTAGCCCCCTGCACATCAGTGGCGTTACCGTCTTGCTTGGGGTGATATGATTAAAAAAAAAAAAGTATATATAAATGTAGGTAGAAAAAATTAAACGTTGACATGATAGCGAGGGTCACAAAACTGGGACCCCAATCAGGCTTAGTACGTTGTAGGGAGGGTCAGGAATAGTACACTCAGGCTCTGTGAAATATGCATATCGATCCGGATAAACTACATGGAAAGCGGAGCCTTATATAATTTATATAATCGTCATTGTTACATTGTTCTCGTTTCACTGCTCATATCTCGGGAAATCTCGTATAGTTTTTAGTTTTAGTACTGCTCGCCCGCGTTACAAGTACAAACATTTTGTTAGGATTGAATACGCCCGTTTTTTTTTCTTTCTTTTTTAAAGGTACGTTAAAAACGGTTTTATTCCGTAGAACATTGCACTCGCTCTTCAGTCCGCTGCCTTGCGAAGTACTAATCAGCTCTTGCGTTTTAAAGAGTTCACTTTATGTAGTTTTATTTAATCCTCTCACAAAATTAGCTATTTTATATATTTTTCCTGCTGTGATTACTTTTTGTTTTCATTTTAAACATTCTTCTTCTTCTTCTGCCTTGTCCTATCAGGACGTAGGCGATCATGGCTTTCCCTATCGCTGGTGGCTCTTAGTACGTTTTCTCCTATTAAACCACGCAACCCACGCTCTGACATCCACTTGCTCAGGCTCTTCAAATATGTTATCCGCTGCTTTTCCCTGTCTCTCCTTCCCTCTATATGGCCTGTTAGCATCAGATTCTCCAAGCCCTCCTTCCTAATTGAATGTCCCAGGAACTTGGCACGCTTTCTCCTGTTACCCCTTCCAAACTCCGCTCTGCCTTCAGGTTGTTCAAGCCCTTCAAGTCTGTTAGAGATTGTTTTCACCTGTCTCTCTTTCTTTTTATCTGACCTGTGAGTATCAGATTCTCTAATCCCTCCTTCCTTATTATATGTCCCAGTAATTTCGGCTGTCTTTTTCTGATGCTCAGTATTAATTCCCTTTTCGTTTGCATCTTTTTCAAAACTTCATCATTGCTCACATGTTCGGTCGGTGATATCCGCATCATCCTTCTGTAGAACCACATTTCAGTTGCTTCAAATTTTTCCCTCATCACCACCTTCCTCATCGAGCCTGCACCCAGCGAGGGGGCGCTGGTTTAGTCACCGACCATCCAACCCGTGGCAGGTCGTACTGGGTTACGTGGTACCAGTAGCAGACATAGACTGACCTGACCAGAAGCTTACAACACTCTGGTATTCCCAAGAGATCACCCATCTAAGTATTGACAAGCCTCGACATTGCTTAATTTCGATGATCGTGCAGGAACTGTCATTTGATCCGGCTTGCTTTTACCGCTCGGCCACGAAAAACCTCACAGTAAAGCTAGGTTGTATTTTTGCCTTTAAGTAAACGAACTTCTTCAGCCTGCAGAAAGACGTATTTTCTTTTAAAATAAATGGAGTAGCGTTTACTCAAATACAGGTATTCATTAAAAATGCTTTGAAGTGAGAAAAAAATGTCGGATTAAAACATGCAATTCATTAATTCTTTTGAAATTGTTTTATGTTTCAGATACAAATATGGGTTTCGGAAAAACCGGAACGAATCAGTGTACTTTCTTTTCTTTTTTTTTTAATCATTTCACCCCCAAGCAAGGCATTCCACTGCCACTATTGCGCAAGGGGTTATATAGGGGAAGGTAAAGAGAAAGAGTGGTTAGATATAGGAAATGTCAAAAGGACTGTGATAGACGGGTAAGGATACCGAGGCTGAGGGTTGGGTAGATGGGAAGAGTGTTTGAGAGAATGGATGCGAGTTAGTGTGTTAGGAGGTATCTATTGACCTTACATTTAAACTCCTGGAGATTGTAACTGTCGGGGAAGCAATCATGTGTAAGGGAATTCCACAGTCGGGAGGTGCGAGAAAATAAGCTGTGGAGTAGAAATTGCGGTTACATTTTATCGGTTTCACTGTAAAATGGTGGGACCTAGTTGCTAATCTAGTACCTCGTGCAAATTCGTAACTAGGGGGCACCAAATGTGTTGTTCTTCGTAGCCGAGTCGTAAAAGCACGCCTAATCAAACGGTGGATTCCTTCTACAGAGTGGGTCGCAGGTTCGCATCCTACCGGACAGCATATTTTCTTAGTTTTCTCAAGTATCTTGGCCGGTAGAGAAATAAATACTGTTCAATATAAACGGAACGTCTACTCAAATTCGAATATCTACTAAAAATAATGTCTGAGATAATAATAATAAAATATATGAAATGTAAAAAATGGATTGAGTGACGAAATTAGAGACACAAATTGTCAACATTAGATAAAAACAATTCCGACAACTTAACCTACAAACTGTGTTTGACTTTGTTTCTGGTACGTTTTTTCGTACTAATGTTTGTTCTACACAAGGTTCATGGAGGAGGTGAAAATTCTAAGGATATATATAAGGTTCCCTGTTTAGGATGTGGTTTCCGGCTTTCTCTTTTCCAATCTTCTCACGTTGTTTTTTTGTTTTTTGTTTTTTTTTCAATTGGAGTAGATATATCTATCTATCGCTCGGTTCACACTCCACCCACGTCTATTGAACAGGTTAAGAGGCTCATCCCTTGTTCCCTGTTTAGGATGTGGTTTCCGGTTTTCTCTTTTCCAATCTTCTCACTTTGGTTTCTTTTTTTTTTTCCAATTAGAGTAGATAGATCTATCTATCGCCCGGTTCACACGCCACCCACGTCTATTGAACAGGTTAAGAGGCTCACCCCTTGTTCCCTGTTTAGGATGTGGTTTCCAGCTTTCTCTTTTCCAGTCTTTTCACTATTACGTAGCCCCCTGCACATCAGTGACGTTACCGCCTTGCTCGGGGTGATACGATTAAAAAAAAAAGTATATATATTGATAAATACGTATTATTGATAAATAACAATTGTTCCTTGACTTGAGTGTAGTGTTTAGGGAAGCACCCGTTACCATGGATCGAGCATGTGAGTAATGATAAGGTTTTGGAAAGGAAGGAAACGGAAATGAAATTAATACTGAACAAAGGTTTTGTATTTTCGAGCGCTTTCAGCTATACTTTTAGCCATTATCAAGTATAATATTTGTTTTAATTGTAAAAGAATATGCGTAAATTTTATGTACATAGAGTCACGCCTATATTAAGTTCCGAACATGGTAAGCACATTGTTACCGTGTTCATAATTGGTGTTATTAAGTGAAGGATTTCTCTTAGTAATGTCTCCATTATTTTCAATCTTTATAAAAAGCTTAATGATAATACCTTGTCTGTCATATATATATATATATATATATATATATATATATATATATATATATTATTAACTATAGTAATTACAATACTAATAGTTTCCTCGACAGCTACAATCTCCAAGAATTTAAATGTAAAGTCAATAGTCATCTCCTATCACACTAACCTGAATCCTCTCACTCTCATGCTACTTTCTTCGTCCACTCCACTCTCATCAGTATTCTCATCCTTCTCTTACCCACTTCTTGACACCCCCCATAACCTGTCACTCTTTCTCATAACTTTCCTTCTATATAACCCCCTGCAAAACAGTGGCAGTGAAATGCCTTGCTTGAGGCAATATGATTATGATTATATAAAAAAAAAAAAACAGAACTAACTCTGCCAAAACTAGTACTTCTTCTTCTATGTGCCCTGTCCCTTCAGGACGTAGGCGATCATGGATCTCCACGTCTCCCTATCCCTTGTGGCTCTTAGTATGTTTGCTCCTGTTGCTCCTGGCAACCCCCGTTCCGTCATCCACCTGATCAGACTCTGCAGATATGTTATCCGCTGCCTTCCTCTGTCTCTCCTTCCTTCTATCTGACCAGTCAGTATCAGGTTCTCCAGGCTCTCCTTTCTCATTGCATGTCCCAGGAACTTCAGTTGTCTCTTCCTGATGCTCAGCATCAATTTCCTTTTTGTTGCCATTCTTTCTAACACTTCGTCGTTGCTTGTATGCTCAGTCCACGATATCCGTAGCATCCTTCTGTAGAACCACATTTCGGCCGCTTCCAGTTTTTTCCTCATTTTCGATGATATTGTCCAGCATTCACAGCCGTACTGAAGAACTGACATCACGTAGCAGTCTAGCACTCTTTTCTTCGTTTCTATTGAGATCTTCCTGTGTGTTAGTATCTTGCTCATCTTCTGGAACGCGTCCTTTGCCATGCCAATTCGCCTTCGGATCTCCGTGTCGCACTTTCCATCTCCTGTTAGAACACTTCCAAAAGAAAAAAAACAAACTAGTACTAATTAAGCTATAATTTAAATCGTCTTGAACAACCCACCGAGGACAAACTCGGAGGGAAAAGAAGAGGACGTAAAAAAATAAACAAACGTAGTACAAAAAGTCAGGTACTCGTAAGAAAGAAAAAACCCAAGAGGAAAACCTTAACACTAAAGTGCTCAATACGAAAGTAGAGCAACAAAGACAGAAAATCTAAGCACGAGCCAATAAACCTACCTAGGTTTCACTCTACGGTTCTAAAGTGCTCAATACGAATAACTTTCCTTCTATATAACCCCCTGCAAAACAGTGGCAGTGAAATGCCTTGCTTGAGGCAATATGATTATGATTATATAAAAAAAAAAAACAGAACTAACTCTGCCAAAACTAGTACTTCTTCTTCTATGTGCCCTGTCCCTTCAGGACGTAGGCGATCATGGATCTCCACGTCTCCCTATCCCTTGTGGCTCTTAGTATGTTTGCTCCTGTTGCTCCTGGCAACCCCCGTTCCGTCATCCACCTGATCAGACTCTGCAGATATGTTATCCGCTGCCTTCCTCTGTCTCTCCTTCCTTCTATCTGACCAGTCAGTATCAGGTTCTCCAGGCTCTCCTTTCTCATTGCATGTCCCAGGAACTTCAGTTGTCTCTTCCTGATGCTCAGCATCAATTTCCTTTTTGTTGCCATTCTTTCTAACACTTCGTCGTTGCTTGTATGCTCAGTCCACGATATCCGTAGCATCCTTCTGTAGAACCACATTTCGGCCGCTTCCAGTTTTTTCCTCATTTTCGATGATATTGTCCAGCATTCACAGCCGTACTGAAGAACTGACATCACGTAGCAGTCTAGCACTCTTTTCTTCGTTTCTATTGAGATCTTCCTGTGTGTTAGTATCTTGCTCATCTTCTGGAACGCGTCCTTTGCCATGCCAATTCGCCTTCGGATCTCCGTGTCGCACTTTCCATCTCCTGTTAGAACACTTCCAAAAGAAAAAAAACAAACTAGTACTAATTAAGCTATAATTTAAATCGTCTTGAACAACCCACCGAGGACAAACTCGGAGGGAAAAGAAGAGGACGTAAAAAAATAAACAAACGTAGTACAAAAAGTCAGGTACTCGTAAGAAAGAAAAAACCCAAGAGGAAAACCTTAACACTAAAGTGCTCAATACGAAAGTAGAGCAACAAAGACAGAAAATCTAAGCACGAGCCAATAAACCTACCTAGGTTTCACTCTACGGTTCTTCAGACCCTGAAGAACCGTCGGGTGAAACTTCGGTAGGTTTATTGGCTCGTGCTTAGATTTTCTGTCTCTCTCTCTCTCTCTCTCTATATATATATATATATATATATATATATATATATATATAATTTGGGTTATGACATTTTTGTAACCCTATGTTCCCATGTCATAAATCGATTAACTTTAGTGGAAATTAATGAAAAAAGTATTAATTTGTTTTAGTTTTTGAAGAAAGGTCACACCACAAACCGAAAATTCTATTTTACCGGATACGCAATAAGGATAAAAAAAAAAATCAATATTTAAGAAGAATTATTTTTCAATTTGCTAATGATGTAATTGAACAGTACTTGTGTATTTTAACGTATTGAAGAGTTTATAGCTATCGCATGACGTACAACCTTGCAAATAAGCAAAACAAGTTCTAAGAGGTTCCAGAACGTTCTAGAAGGGTCCAGAAAGTTATATTACTACTATATTTATTTATGAATGTAGAAGTTCGTGGTGAACTTAACAAAAAAGTTCGGTTTCTTGCTTTCTAGTCAACTTTGGTTTTCACAAAAGAAATCAAAATGCAACGTCAATCATTAACTTCTGTCTTAATTTTTGTTCTTTTATTGCCCTCTCCTTTTCCTCGTATTCTCGAACATTAAGTAACCACATGCGTCTTAGTGACTTTATTGCCTTTGATCTTCAAAAATTTAAATGCAACGTCGATCGCTCTCTTCTGTCTTCGTAATTTTTGTTCTTTTATTGTCTTCTCTCTTTAATGGTGCGTTTTTTTTACTCATATTTTTAAGACTTAATAATCTCTTTCCTCTTAGTGGTTTATTGCCTTGCTGGGGGTGAAATAATTACATAAAAAATAAAAATTTGGCGTTTATTTCAAATGCAAAATATCCAGTATAACAATATTTGAAGTAATAAAAATGTCAGACTATAAATAATCCTTAAATTCGTTATATATATATATATATATATATATATATATATATATATATATATATATACCAGTAATTAATGCTTTATTTATCTCTAAAGAAATAATGGATTATTTTTTAATTTGATATTTTTATTACTTCAAAAGTTATTAATACACTATTTTTTTCTTTCATATAAATGTTTTGAGTAGATAGTAACTTAAAAATACTTAGGTGTAATCGTTATATATATATATATATATATATATATATATATATATAAGGAAAATAAAAAATATTCTTATCATCGTCATAAAATATGTTTACGTTTGTCAGACTACCTTCTGCTCATGCATGTTATATTTATAGTTGGCACAATTGTGGCCACGGGATCGAATTTTTTCTTCCTGCAGTTACAGTGTAGACATGGACGCTTCGCTTTCAGTGTTTAGAAAGGACGAACAAAAACCAAGATTCGATTTATTATATATATATATATATATATATACACCAATTATTTGATTTTTATATATATATATATTCCATTTGTAAACGAGTTATTTCGCGAGCTAGCATTCTACCATGAGTAGTTAGTTTCAATAACTAATTTTACCATTTACCGTACTTTTTTTTAAAGAACGCTCAGGTAATGGTGATTTTTTTCCCGAACGCTCACGTGGCAGGGAATTTTTGAACTCGTAATTTTCATCCATGGTTGTATTGTACAATATATAATTGTAATGACAGTTTTTTAAATACAAATGTGCACTGGTTTAATTTTATTATGACAAAAAAAAAAAACTTATTTCATTTGTACTCATTATATATATATATATATATATATATATATATATATATATATAATTAGTACAAATAAAATTCGTCATTTAGCTGATTGACGTTATATTTGGGGCCTCAACTCCAGAGTTTCGTAGACGAACCATTTTGTAATCATTCGGTCCACCCGTCAGGTGGTTTCAACCAGTAAATCTAAGTATTTTCTAAAGTCTTCCTCTTCTTAAAACATGTATATGTTAAAGTGAAAAAGAGTGTTAGTATGTATTGAATGTTCCTCTTTGAATTATATTGTATCGTCAGCAGAACTGCAATTTCCACACTTTTATTGTTCTCTCTTCAAACACCTTTTCATTTCTTTGTGTCGATTGTAAATGAGGTGGTCAGATCAAAAGCGATCTCAGTGAGTTGAAAAGAATGAAAATAAACAAAGAATAATAAGAGCGTTAAAAATACTCTCCCAACACAATGCAAATTCAAAAGTTTCGCTGTCATTTTTACAGCTTCGCACAAACACAGTATACAGACGTGCATTTAGAAGCAAAAATTCCCCTCCTCCGTCAAACTGTCAGATCGCACGTGTTGCTATCTGTAAATGCTTCATTTGCATTTCGTCAAGGCCGTGAAATGCCTCACATGAATTGCCTTTGTAACCTATCCCAGTCCGGACTCCACGCACTTAGTACTTTTTGTACCATGACAAGATTTACCATCTGTGCCAAATACAGGTGGCGGATACTAAAATCAAGCAGGTACAGAAGTTTAAATATATTGAAGTGTTATAACAGAAGACGGAAAGGGCGACACAGACATCCGAGGATAAATTGGCATGGCAAAGGACGCGTTTCAGAAGCTGAGTAAAGTATTAAGAGACAGGAAAATTTCGCTACAGACAAAGGAAAAAGACATGGATTGCTCTGTGATGTCAGTTCTTCAATATTGTAGTGAATGCTAGACAATATCATCAAAGATGAAGGAAAAACTTGAAGCAACTGAAATGTGGTTCTACAAAAGGATGCTGCAGATATCATAGATCGAGCATGTGAACAATGTTAAGGTGTTGGAAATGATGGAAACAAAAAGGAAATTAATATTGAGCATCAGGAGAAGACAGGTAAAGTTCCTGGCACATGCTATGTAGAAGGAGGGCTTGTAGGACATGATACTAACAGGTCACGTAGAAGGAAAAAGAGATGGGGTAAAGCGGTCGATAACATATTCGAAGGGCCTGAGCAGGTGGATGACAGACGCGGGTTGCTTGGTGTAACAAAAGAAAGCATGCTAAGAGCCACCAGGGAAAGGGAGTCGTGGAAAGACATGATCGCCTAGGTCCTGAAAGGACCAGGCACATAGAAGAAGAAGAAGACATCGCATATGTTTTATAATATGTCCCGGAAAGGGATATATATATATATATTGTTACGAGGACGTATATATATACAAAAATAATATTAATAATTTATAAAAAGTTATAGTAATGGATTCTATTGAGTCCTAAGTGTTATTCCCAAAAAGTTTTAATTCTTGAAGTAGCGTAAAAATAGAGAAATTAGGAATAGAACATTTTGGAAGATGCTAGAATGTTCCAGTAAAATCGAGAGAGTTCTATGCAAATTAAAAATAGGTTTTGGGCAGAGAACAGTCAGTTGTTGTTATCAACTCCGGTTTCATTCAGGAATTATATCCAGCCGTAAAGATCTAAGAAGCTGCCGTCCAACAAAAACCTGAAAGAGAACCCCATGGAACTATATGGGTAAATATATATTTTTGACTATTTCATTGACCATACTTAAAATATTTCTTAATATACTCATTTGAGGATTTCGATAAAAGTATAGCACTTAACTTCCCCACAAACTTAACGGGATTAAGATATCTGACAACTCACTTCCCCTCCTCTCCTCGTAACACTTCACCTTACCTTTTCTTTCTCTCCTCGTAACACTTCGCCTTACCTTTTCTATCTCTCCTCGTAACACTTCGCCTTACCTTTTTTTCTCTCCTCGTAACACTTCGCCTTACCTTTTCTTTCTCTGCTCGTAACACTTAGCCTTACCTTTTCTTTCTCTCCTCGTAACACTTCGCCTTACCTTTTCTTTCTCTCCTCGTAACACTTCGCCTTACCTTTTCTTTCTCTCCTCGTAACACTTCGCCTTACCTTTTCTATCTCTCCTCGTAACACTTCGCCTTACCTTTTCTTTCTCTCCTCGTAACACTTCGCCGGGCAGTAGTAAACTATACGTTTTTTTTTTGTCTCTTGATTAGAATGCCAAAATTGTATATTTGTAAATATGTTATTTGGTGTGTTTTGTAAATTAAATATTTGTCTGTGATTTATCTCTGAGTTTTGGTCAATCATTTTTTTCCCTTTTGTTACACTTAACAAGTAACAATATCATTAGAGGTAACTAAGAGATTTAGGCAAATGTAACCGGATAGGACAATCTAGTACTTAGAAGTAATGGACGGTACTCGTCGTATGCAGTATCCGGAGACGAAGTCGTAGTCAATAAACGTAGACCAATAGTCGTAGTCCTGTAGATCTCTAGTCGAAGACCGGTTAGACCGCTATCGGTAGACCTAGGGACGTAGATATCTAGTCGAAGACCTCGTCTTCGTCTATATTTATGGCTGGCACCAGCCAATCACATTACTGTAAGGGGGAACCAAGGTGTATGCATATTCATGACATATTCGTTATTTTATTATCAATCCACTTACTTACAGGTTACAGTTGCCGACTGGCCATGGTGTTAGTTTGCCCGACGATAAGTGGGTTTTCCTATATCAAACAAAATTCATTAAAGAAACAAACACGAACAATTATTTTAGTAATAAAAAAAATAAGAACTTTATAAATTCATGTGCATATTATCAGTTACTCAAATCCAATTTGAGATGACATTTTCAAAATTAAAGATCGTAAAGAGAAAGTTAAGAAATTCTCTATCTCAGGAAAATTTGGATTCATACCAGCTCGGAACGAGAAACTGGAGAGCCGAGTTCGAATTCCAGTTGAATTCCTTGCATTCACTTACGCGCAAATACCCTTGGAAAAGGTATTAATCCGTCTCTTCCTTCCAGTTAAGGGTTAAATAACACAACAGATTGGGTTCTTTAGCCTTGGCTGGAACCAGTCTACCGCAGAAAGCAATGGCAATCTACTGCAGTATAATCTTCTGCCCAGTCAGTCATGTTTCTGTCGCCCAAGTGTGTATCACGTAAACTGACTGACATGTTGCTATGGTGGATATCAGCTCAGAACGAGAAACCAGAGAGCCGAGTTCAAATTCCAGTCGAATTCATTGTTGTGAAAGGTATTTATTTATCCGTCTATTATCCCTCCAGCTATGGTTAAATAGCAAGACAGATTGGGTTTTGTAGCCTTGGTTGGAAACCAGTCTGCCGCAGAAAGTAATGGCATCCTACTGCAGAAAAATCTTCTGCACAGTCACCAAAGTATCTTTCGAAACATGATCGCCCAAGCGTGTATCCCTCATGACATTTAACTGACTGACATATTGCTACCAGTTGAAAAGGGATTGGTAGATGAATTGGACGCAGAAACTATTGTTGGCAGAGTCGTACAATCATCTAGTAAATACAAACGATTACTCTTAATATAGTGGACTGCGCACAATACTCTATTGTGCTTTTGAACTATCAGTGCAATAAACTTGTCTATACTTCTGTGATGAGGTAGCATTTACACTATTTACATTGTTCAGACTATTGTCCTCATCTTTACTACCATGCTTTCGAGGTTTCGGCTGTTGTACGCTTCGGCCTTCTTCAGATGCTAGGAATTTCGAACCAAACCCTTTATTACGATTAATGGGGGACATAATTCTCATTCCATGTGCGATGCCATTTCTGGTAGTCATGTCGTTATCTCCCTTTCACTTAACTCTCTAAGTTATTTGTTCACGCCTGGTACTGAACTCACAACTCTTCGGGTACAGCAGTGGTGAACAAATAACTTAGAGAGTCATGTGAAAGGGAGATAACGACATGGCTACCAGGAGAGCCATTGCACAGGAATGAGAATGATCTACCCCAGTGATTGTAATAAAGAGTTCAGTTTGAAATTCCTAACACCTGCAAAAGGTCAATGCGTGCAACGGTCGAAACGTCGTAAACATGGCAGTAAAGATGGGGACAATAGTCCGCACAATGTAAATAGTGTGCAATAAACTATTAAAGATATCAACCGGTTATTTAAAATTAAGGACAAATAAGACATTAGATTATAACATTCTGGATTTATATTACGTATCTACTGTCAGTAATATGCACAATACATGTAAAATATATAAAATATATGTAAATACATATGTAAATACATATGTAAATACATGTAAAATATATAAAATACATGTAAAATATAATTCAGTGAGTTAAGTATCATACACGCTTTGGGCGATCATGTCTCAAAGGAGACGATTATCCCGCAGTAGGTTGTTTATTGCTTTCTTCATAGATTGTTTGCCAGCCAAGGCTATAGCTATATATTTCGAATTTGCACGAGATACTAGATTAGCAACTAGATCCCACCCTTTTACAGTGAAACCGATAAAATGCAGCCGTAACTTCTACTCCAACAGTTTCTTTCCTCGCACTTCCCGACTGTGGAATTCTCTTCCACACGATTGCTTCCCCGACGGCTACAATCTCCAGGAGTTTAAATGTAAGGTCAATACACACCTCCTAACACACTAACCTGCTCCCATTCTATCAAGCACTCTTCTCATCTGCCCGACCCTCATCCTCGCTATCCTTACTCATCTGTCACCTTTCTCCTGACATTCCCTATGTCTATCCACTCCTTCTCTTTACCTTCCCCTATGTAGCCCCATGCGCAATAGTGGCAGTGGAATGCCTTGCTTGGGGTGAGATGATTAAAAAAAAAAAAAAAAGCCCAATCTGTCCTGTTATTTAACCAGTAAGGGAAGAGACGGATTGATACCTTCTCCGAAAGTAATTGTGCGCAGGTGAATGCAAGGAGTTCAACTGGAATTCGAACTCCGCTCCCCGATTTATCGTTCCGAGTCGATATCCACTGCACCACAACGCACATCCTAAAACGTAAGCGCTTGTTCGGGATTACGTTTTAGGATGTGAGTCGGGGTGCAGTAATTATTCAGACATTTTCCAACAAAAAATTTAATTGCCTACTTTTTTTTACATATGTATTTTTAAGGACATTTTGTTAGTTATTAAAATTAAATGAAAGCATTGTAGTTGTGAGTGGGCCCCCTTTGTTTCCTGCAACCATTGTCATTTTTCCTGTCTGAGATGAGAAGTTGGCTTGGTTGATCCTTTAACGTATCATAGTAAACAAGTTCGACACCTTGATGTGTTATAGTGTTTAGCAAGCTTGTCTCGCATGAATCATTAGAAATGAGTAGCTAGTTCGATCCTCACTGGGTTTCTGCCTTGTTCCACATCTAAGTTGCGCTTAGTAAATCACAACTTTAAACAAGGGATTAGGAAGGACGCCACTTCAATATTGGACATGAGAACCCTATTTTGGATACCTCAACCTGGTGTAATGGTTTGCAAGATCGTGAATTACTAGAACCTATTACAACTAGTGAGTAGTGAGTTCGATCCTGCTGCTCTGAGAAAATCAACTTCATAATTACTTAGCCTTTTTGGTCGGTAGGGATCATCATCTCTCAGTTACGTCTCTGCCCTCGGGTAGAGTGCGGCTCCATTGTATCTCTGTCCGAGAACAGTCGTGCATCTGAGAAAAATTATACTGAGAGGTGCCCAGTCCCGGGGAACAGTGTCTCGAGTCGGCGCCACCCCATTACACCAAAAGTGTGGATCGATAGTCGCCACCGATATCAGCGCGACCGGTGGTTGCTGGGTCTGGACAGTTTTTAGTCCTTACCCGTGTGCACGCGTTCGGGCTTCCCACATAAAAAAAAAACTTGAACTTGTGTCGCATCTAGCTCCAGTGGGAAACCTAGTAAATATTTATAGTAAACAAGTTTCTGCTTTATACAAATCCACAATTTTTAACCGATTCCCACCAAACTTCACACAAATATTCTTTAGTCTTCCAGTTAGGTATTTTTCCTATTGCCCCCACCCCCGATATCAGAAATCTATACCCCGATATCCTGTCAGGTCTGATCAAGATCAGGATTTCAGCCCTTTTATCGTGGTTCTTGCTGAAGAATTTACTATAACTTGTTAAAATTATAGTTTTTAGTCTCAAACATTAGTAGATCTTCTCAGACGGATCATTTTCCCCGATATCGGAAATCGATACCCCCGATATTCTATCGAATCTGATTAAAAGCCGATATTCAGCCATCAATATGGCTCATTTTCTCCAATTTTATTCCCGATGGGTACGATAAGTTTTCATGGTCTTACTTAGGTTAGTTTATCCTTGGATGACTTATTTGACTCCGATATTGGAAATCGATACCCCGATACACTATCGGATCTGATCAAAATCAGGTTTTCAGCCCTTTTATTTTGGTTTTTGCCTCGCGTTTTGCTCTAAGTAGGTATAATTGTACTTTTTAGTCTTAGCCATGATACCATTTACTCAGAGGACTTATTTAGCCTTCAAAATTCAGTTTGCGCCAGAAAACCCATCTGATATCGGTAGCGGAAATCAAAATTTTACTTTCATCCATTCATTTTTCTTTCAATCTACGGTTTCGCTTTGACTGGAAACAACTATTGCTTTTTAGTCTTTTGTGCCAACGTCCAAAGAGTCTGAGCGCCAGGACCATGGATTAGTTTTAAAGCTTTCATTACACCCGAGCAACGCTGGGCTATACTGCTAGCTTTTTTTTATAAAACATTATTGCTCGTAATTTTACTATAATAATGCATTTTTATAATTTTAGTGATGTACAAGTTAATCCTAAAATACCTGTACTATTACAAGTATTTATTGCTCAGAAGCCATATGACATTGTGTTGCAGTTTTCTTGTAAAATGTTCTACACATCTTCAGGTCTTCTTTACATTTAAGTTTTTACGTTTTGTTTTATTTACATTAATTGTTAAAGATTTTAAACTTTTATTACATTTTTTTTTTTTTTTTTTTTGCATGGCCACCTTGCTCCCCTGATCTTATCCACTTGGATTTTTTTCTTTGTGGGTACGTCAAGGATCGTGTCTACATGACTCCTGTTCATGATCTTCACGCACTTCGTAGACGCATTGTTGAAGTTGTCCAAACATTTGACGTTGATCTGCTGCATCGAGTATCGAGGGTAAAGGAATATCGTTTTGACATTGTGAGGACAACTATAAGTGCACATTTGGAATGCAGTCAATAAAAGCTGTGAATGTAAACTTGAGATATACAACATTTTACAAAGAAAATGCAACTCTCTGTCATATAGCTTCTGAGCACTATATACTGGTAATGGTATTGGGACTTTATGGGCAACCTGTATTGTTCGTAATTTTGCGATGAAAATGTATTATTTGTACTGTTTTAAATTAGATTATTAGTAATTTCACTGCAAAAAATATTAGCAATTTTTTTATATATAAAAATGTATTCATGGTATTTTACTATAAAAATGCGTTTTTAATATTACATTCGGCTTTAATTTTTGTTAAGGGGCTCACTATTTATCCATAGCTGGGACCCTAACAGATGCTACTACCCTGGATTATGGTAAACCTGGAAACAGCAACAATTAAGCGGTAATTCCACACTCTTCATGTTTTATGTCAACACAACATAATATCATCTTTGATGGTGGATGTCTTTATGTTAATGTCCCTGTAACCACTCTGAAGATGGCTCATGTGAGCCGAAAGCTTAGAATCAGCGTAGTAAAAGAATATCCAAAATGTGGACAATTTTTGTCTTTATTTTCACCTGAAATTAAAGCCAAAATACGATGTTTAGAACGGCTCATGATTAAACATAATAGGCATTCATTGTCTGTTAAATTTAACAATATATGTTTAGATAATTATATGCTGCCTCGATACACTATATATATATATATATATATATATATATATATATATATATATATAGCTTGCTTGTATATTTGGCCTTGTGCCAAACACAACCGCAGTCCCCACAATTTTGATATCAGAAGGTTGAAAAGATACTGAGATTGATAAAATGATTTGTTTGTACATTAAAATAAAGATTTATTTTCCGATTAACAAAATTGTAAGATGAAAAATATATGTGAAATTTTGTTTACTGAACACTATAACATATTTGAGAGAAGAAAAATGTTCATTGAGAAAATGCATGTAGTTAAAATTGTTCAAAGAGAATTGTAAGTATTTAAAATATCTCACAGAAGTTTAGAGTAAATGGTTGATAGTAGTAAATAGCTAAGTGTCCCGGGGCGTATACTGATAGTAGCAGAATGTGAAGTCTCATGTTCTTTTTCCTTTCTGGTTAGGTTGGCGACAGGGGGAGAAAGAAGGTGAAACAAATAAAGAAATTGTACTTAGAATGTCCTGTTGTTGTTGTTTTCTTTGGTGGCGTGGAGTGAAAATAAAGAAAGGTAGAATGATTAATTGACGCGCCCTTACGTCCAGGTCGGCTTTCTTTTATTACATTGCCACAAGGTCCGTCAGCTAACCGCTCCCATGCAGGACTGAATTTGACCGGCTCCAGCAGGCATTTTTTTTCTTTAGATGTGAAAAAAAAAATTGACTGACGTCATATATCAATTTTCGATTTCATATCCAATCAGGATCCAGAGTTTTACTTTTCACACTGACTTGTGAAATTTGCCTTGGTCTGGGTTTTTCCAAAATGTTTTTAGTCCTCTGACTCCGATTTTGCGGGTGAGCAATTTTACTTTTCACACTGACTTGTGAAATTTGCTTTGGCTTTGTTTTTTTCCAAAATGTTTTCAGTTGTTTGAATCCGATTTTCCCGGTGTGCAATTTTACCTTTTACACTGACTTGTGAAATTTTCTTTGGTCTGGGTTTTTCCAAAATGCTTTTAGTCGTTTGGACCCGATTTTGCGGGTGTGCGATTTTATTTCGTGTGTTTTAGTTAACTGTTGGATGATATAGGATTTGTGGTCCAGTGGATATCGGCTCGGAACGAGAAATCGGGGAGACGAGTTCGAATTCCATTTGTATTCATTGCATTCACTTACGCGCAAATACCCTTGGGAAAGGTATTAATCAATCTCTTCCTTCCAGTTATGGGTTAAATAACAGGACAGATTGGGTTCTATAGCCTTGGCTGGCAACCAGTCTACCGCAGAAAGCAATGGCAACCTACTGCGGGATAATGTTCTGCTCAGTCAGTCATGTCTCGAAAGAGACATGATCGCCCAAGCGTGTTTCACGTATGGAACTTAACTGACTGACTGATCCTATATATATATAATGTATGTATTCCGCACATTTTCTGATCTAATATGTGAAATAAATATTTACACAACAATGTTCGTGTTCCGAAACATGGAAATGTCCCGTCATACTAATTTAAAATCAGTTCATTGGGGTTGTGTGAGTTTTGAGGGTGAATAAATGTACGGGTACACATATCCCATGGGTTCACCAAAGGCGAAATCCAACATTCAAATTCGTAGGGTTGGGCCAAAAAAAAAAAAAAAAAAAAATTTGCGAAGTGATTTGAAAAACGAATTGATGTCGCTAACAGCTGTCGAATTATAACCTCTGAGAACGAAGGTTGTGTCTCTTCCTTGTTTACAGGAAGAAAAAATAGGTGGGAGCAGTAAAAATAAAAACAGATGCAAGTCCGGAAATTCATCAGAAAGTAAATAATTATTGGGGAGAGAAAAAGTGTAATTATTTGAAGTTGATTTTTTAAAAAATATTTTCTTTCTGTTTAAGAATTGGAGTTTCAACAAAGTACAACAGACTTAGAAATAATTGTCTTCACTTTTCATTCATAAGAAATACTAAAAAAAATTCTGTGAAAGAGAGCGACAAATTTTTTTTTTTTTTTTTTTTAATCATTTCACCCCGAGCAAGGCAGAAACGCCACTGATGTGCAGGGGGTTACATAAATGTAGAAAGATTAATTAGAAAAGAGTGAGGAGTACAAGCTAGTTAGAAAGGAACAATAGAAAGCTGAGAAAGCAGGTGCAATGACAGATACATGGGCGGAGAGAACGTGAAGATTATACAGGGGAGGGGAGAGAGCTAGTGTCCAGTGGTTAGTAGGTGAGTATTAACTTTGCTTTTAAATTTCTGGAGGTCGTAGCCGTCAGGAAAGCAAGAATACGGGAGTTAGTTCCACAGGCGGGAAGTGCGAGAGAGGAAGCTGCAGGAGTAGAATTGTCGTCTGCGTTTGGCTAACCTGACTGTGAATGGGTGGGACCCAGTTGCCAGTCTGGTTGCACGGGTAAACACCTGTAGAGGAGGCATCAGTGACTTAAGCTCATCCGAGCAGAAGCCATGAAAGTATTTATAGAAGAGACAGAGGGAGGCCACATTTCGACGATGGGAAAGTGGCTGCAGACGAGTCGCCAGATCAGTACCTATCACATTACAGACTCTCCTTTGGAGCTTGTCAAGAACACTGAGGAGAACGGCAGGGGCACCTGACCATAAATGGCAGCAGATGTAGTATACTAAATCGCTCATAACACCGTTGAGTTGAGCACCTCGAGGTGGTGTAATGGTTAACAAGCTTCCCTTGCTAGAATCATTACTATTGTGTAGAAAGTTCAGTCCCTACTGGGTGTTGTACGTTTTCGACCTTGTGCCTCATCTAAGCCGCGTTTTGAAAATCACCAAAAACCCGTTGAATTTTTTTTTTAAATTCTGTTTACGATGCAAAATGATGAGGTGACAATATTATCAATTTTATTATTAATCACACATTTTTATTTGTATTTAAAAAAGAAAATCCAGTTTGTTATATTCACGTACGCACAAATAACCATAAAGGCATGATTCCATTTCTTCTTCACCTGCTTCAGGCTAAATGTCAGGTCGGTGCAAAAGTTTTTGCCGATTTTAACATTTCATATTGAAAATGAAAAACTGTTTACGAACATCTTTATTCATAACAATAGCGACCTTTGCTCTCTATAAATTGATTCCATTTGTCAACGAGCTTATAAATGCCTCGCTTGTAAAATTCTTTAGGTGTTGATGTGAAATATGAATCTAACTCATGTTCAATCTCCTCTCGTGACGTTAACCTAAAGTCATCTAAATGGTTCTGTAATCCTCGAAATAAGTGATAATCCGAGGACAGGAGAATATGCCGGATGGAGCAAGATGGCACTTCTCATCACCTGTGACAAGCCTATTTAAAAATGGTGTCTGAAGGTGTCGTGAAAGCAAAGATTCGCAACAAGAAACATGTTGTCGCAGGTTCTCTGGAGAACATGGGTGGGAATATTGCAGAAAAATATGACTGATGCTTTAATAATCTGAAAGAAAAAGATATAAATTAATTATGTTGATATGTTTAAGTAATAACAATATGCATAAAATAAATTACAATGTATCAATTCCATAAGCATCCTGAATAGATTGTACTGCTGCATTTGCATTGGAACCTCTTTGAAACTCATAGAGTAGAGCATGCCTAATGTGCTCTTTAGATGAAAAGAACACGGTTGAGAATATTGCAGAAAAATATGACTGATGCTTTAATAATCTGAAAGAAAAAGATATAAATTAATTATGTTGATATGTTTAAGTAATAACAATATGCATAAAATAAATTACAATGATTTAAAATGCCCATTTTACAAACCGGCAAAAACTTTTGCACCGACCTGATAGTAAAACTGATATATATCAAGACATCTTTTACTTAGTTTTCAATATTTTTTTCTTCGAGGTATTTGAAAGTGAACGTGAATGGTTGATAATATCCTCTAAGCTGTAGGATCTTCAAAATACATTTCTGTGTTATAATTAATCTTGTAAGCTTGTCAAAATAAGCTCTCAGAACCCCCCACACACACACACAGTAATTGAAAGTAACTTTCTATTTTATCTATGATGTATTCTTCAATCTTGTAAAAATTAAAGTTAGACGGGAGAGTCCATTATACATAAAATAGGAAGTTACTTTTCAATCCCTATATATATATATATATATATATATATATGCTGAATGGTTAAAACATTAGTGTTCTGATCATGAGACACAGGTTCGAATCAAGTTATCATCAATTTCTTAACGAGGTGTCGTATGATGATATCGGCGTGGAGAATGGATTCCACAGTTTGACTGTGTGGTTATTTAAGAAACAGAAACATGCCTGAGCAGGCGTCTACAGCAGGGATTAGCTATCCGCTCTAGTAGATTCTCATATTCAGAAACGAACTGTCAGCAATATAATATACATACATTCATAGATATATGTCACTGATTGATATTATTTTATCACTTTAATTGGAGTAGATAGATGTATCTATCGCCCGGTTCACACCCCACCCACATCTATTGAACAGGTTAAGCGGCTCATCCCTTGTTCCCTGTTTAGGATGTGGTTTCCGGCTTTCTCTTTACCAATCTTCTCACTTTTTTTTTTTTCAATTGGAGTAGATATATCTATCTATCGCCCGGTTCACACTCCACCCACGTCTATTGAACAGGTTAAGAAGCTCATCCCTTGTTCCCTGTTTAGGATGTGGTTTCGAGTTTTCTCTTTTCCAATCTTTTCACTATTACGTAGCCCCCTGCACATCAGTGGCGTTACCGCCTTGCTCGGGGTGATACGATTAAAAAAAACAAAAACTTCGAATCCAGGGTTTTGTAGCCATACTTTTTTTTGTAATTGTTCTGTCCACTCGTCAGGAGGTTCCTGCAACTGAATGCCGTTTTTTATCGTTTATCGCTATCTTTAAACTAAGTTGCGAACGTGTATTGTGTGGCAGTGGATATCGTCTCGGATCAGAAAATCGGGGATACGTGTTCGGATTCCAGTTGAATTCGTTACATTCGCTTTTGCGCAAATACCCTTGGAAAAGGTATTAATCCGTCTCTTTCCTCCAGTTATTGGTTAAATAACAGGACAGATTGGGTTCCTCAGTCGGCAACTAGTCTACTGCAGAAAGTACTGGCAATCTACTGCGGGATAATCTTCTGCCGAGTCAATCATGCCTCGAAAGTGATATGATCGCCCAACCGTCTATCACGTATGGCACTTAACTGACTGACTGACTTAAACTAAGTTGGATTTATGTGCTAGTTGGGATGTTATTATTACTTTTGATTTTAGGTTGATTTTTTCCTCCCCCCCCCCCTATGTTTCAAATGACTTCAAACGTTATCATAGTGTTTATTTGTATTTGAAACAGAAGCCACTTTTTCAATAAACACTATTACGCCAATCGTCCTGTTCATTTCAAATACGATGTATCTACTGTAATAAGATTTGAAGTTATAAAGATGCCGGGTTTAAAAGAGTCCATAAATATCTCTTATTTTATATGTTCACAGTCAAACAGAACGTTTCAGAGACTCTACCCTTTTTTATGGGTAACTCCATGACCTCAAGAAATATAACAAAAAGAAATGAAAAATTGACCTGTAATGCCATTCAAAGTTATCAAAGGCCATAGTGTACTGTTTCTAACCAAACGAAAAATTTCCAGCAAAATGGACAGAGATCTCGAATTTGCTATCCAGTATATATATATATATTCTCCAAAATGATAAGGTGGATAAAGGTCAAATTTAACCTCCCATGTCCCCGGTGGTTATCTGAAGCAGAATTACTTTGTGAGACTATTATTATCGATATAAGCAACCAAGCAATTTCTTAGAAATAAATTGTTTCGTACTGGTATCCTGGGCAGAAAAAAAAGATGAGTAGAGGTGGTACTGACCTACATGATCATTTGAGGGTCACCAGGGTTAATTTTTGATTGTCACTTAATTTAGTGACTTGAGTACATTCCTTTAGAAACTTAAAACTTTTAAAAAAATTGAAATTATTTCATTTTCGTAAATTAAAAAATGGAAATTATTTCGAAATTTTCCGCTTTTCCGAAATCTATTTGTTTTAAATACAACTCTCTTCTGAATTCTAGAACATTCTTCCGGCTTTTAGGTTTCTAGTCAAGTTAGATCTCTAAGAATTTAAATGCAATGTCAATCGTTATCGTCTGTCGTCTTACTTAAATTCTGTTCTTTTATTGTTCTCACCCTTTAGTAATGTGCTTCTTATATTTTTCACACTCATTAAACTCCTGCTTGTTAGTAGCTACGTTGCTTTGCTTAGGATGAAATGATTTTAACAGAAAAAAATGAAATACAGGTTGTAAAAAAATAAAGATAAGTTAAATCATTCAAATTAATAAATAAAAAACAAAATTACAATCATTTTTTTTTAAATCACAACTTAAGTTTCATATAAACATTTCACTGAAATCATCTTGAATAATTTCACAAGCAGTTGTTTTTAATAATTAGTTTTGCACTTGAAATAAATCTGCGAGTCTTCAATAATTGTCCACCGCTTTTTCTACCTAAAAATTATTAGACCATTACAATTATTCACAACCAAAAACATTTTAAAGACTTTGTTGTGTTGCTTCGTTTTGGTATAATTAGAAGATAACACAAACGTGAATTAATGATGTTTATTTTTGGTATAAAACTTTAGGTTTTTACATCAAGTTACAACCTTTAAATTTTGTGTGGATACAGGAACAGACTAGCTAAATTCTCTTCACTGTGGGATGCTAGTAGTAAACGAGCCTATCCCTTCTGGACTCTAGTCGTCAACTGACTAGCGTCTTTCCTTTTTTCAAATCTCCTACACAAAACTACTGTCCTTAACTCCTACTTCTTACTCTTACTCCTACTCCTACCAAAAGAAACGGTTCCTTATTTTGCCGCCCAATTTTGAATTATTGGAGTCAGTGTGTCTATCTTTTTCTATTTTTAGAACACTCGCCATTTTATAAACCATAACAACTTCATAAAAAACATTTACAATTATCTTCCTCGTGTTGTGACTAAATTCCCGTGTTTATTTTATTCTATTTTTTTTTTCAATTTTAAAATCACATTCGTCCGACATGTTTAGATGTTTAGACGCACAACACTCTCATTAAGTTACTCAAATCTTTTCAAAACAATAGCTGTAAAATCGAATGAGAGAATGGAATCGGTTGAGATGTGCTTTCTCGACACGTCGCCCGACAGAATTTGTAAAATTTAAAATTTAGTGTTCCTACACCTTTAGCCTTTAACCTCGTTGCATAATTGTAACAATTCAATTAGTAAGAGCATTCGTTTAATCTGAAGTCCGTTTTGTAGAAGTTACGCGTTACATTTAATTATTCAATTTGTCATTCACTTTCCTAGCATTGTTCCTAAATACAGATATTTATCGATTATATTCCCCATAAAACCAATATACATAGATCTACAATATACATAGATTTTCTCGCATTTCCCGCCTGTGGAATTCCCTTCCATTTCCTTGCTTCCCCGACAGCTACAATCTTCAAGAATTTAAATGTAAAGTCAATAGTTATCTCCTATCTCACTAACCTGCATCCACTTTCTCATGCTCCTTTCTCCGTCCATTCCACTCTCCTCAGTATTCTCATCCTTTTCTTACCCACTTCCTGACACCCCCTATAACCAGTCACTCTTTCTCATAACTTTCCTCCTATGTAACCCTCTGCACAACAATGACAGTAAAATGCCTTGCTTGGGGCGATGATTATAAAAAAAAAATCTACGTATTGTGTTTTTTCCTTCTAACTAGAAAACGTAAAACAAACATTTTAGCCGTACCTTTTATTCCCTCTATGGAGGTTGTATGCATTCAACTTTCGAGATTTAAGGGATATTTCTTGCCAATTAATAAACTTCTGTCTTCGACAAATACCTGAAGAATGCTGAAGAATGCTACGGCTGAAATACTGAAGCTAGGGAACATACACGCTCTGTTGAGCCGAATCCTTTATTCAGGACATGGGAGTTGTTTGCACGGGGTTTAATGGATATTTCTTACTAATTATTACGCTTTTGCTTACAAGAGATACCTGAAGAAGGCAAAAGCTGAAATGTTGAAGGTAAGAAACATACACCGACATTTGAGCCGAATCCTTTATTCAGTTCATGGGAGTTGTTTGCACCCATATTTCGAAGTCTAAGAGATCCCCCTTACCAATTAATGCGCTTCTGTCTCCGACAGATACCTGAAGAGGGAAAAAGGAGAAACGCTGAAGCATTACAACCATGATAAGTTTAGTAGTCGGGATGTGAAGACTTGTAATTCTACATTTCAAAATTTCCAATACATACATATATATATATATATATACTTGCTTCGACGACAGCTGCAATCTTCAAGAATTTAAATGTAAGTTCAATTGCCATCTCTTATCTCTCTGATTCGCATCCCTTCCCTAGTGTTCTTTTCTCTGTCCACTCAACTCTCATCAGCTCTATTCACACCAGTATTCTGATCTATCTCTTACCCATTCTCTGACATCCCCTATAACCTGTTCCTCTGTCTCATTACTCTCCTCCTATGTAACCCCCTGCACACCAGTGGCAGTAAAACTGCTTTGCTTGCGGTGAAATAATTATATATATATATATATATATATATATATATAATGTAGACATTCAAATAAATACTTAATTTTCTACTTATATACGAATATAAACAAAAACAAACACTACACAAAACTCAACCCCAAAACTATCGCGTACAAATGCATATATATAAACACTCAATCACGACCAAGCAAAATTCCAGATGACAAAGAAAGCAGGGAAAAGGAACAAAAGAATTCAGTTAAGTAGGCATATACATAAGCACACTTAAAAGTAGTTAACACAATTAAAAGCAATTAACCATTAACAAATCCTACACCACTTAAGAAACAGCAAAAAAAAAAAAAAAAGATAAACAAATAATACAACATTCCACAAGCAAAAACATTCACTCACACAAAGATATAAAATTGCACCAAACTTCATATAAATATGAAAATAATGGAGAAACAGAAGCAAAAAATCAAAGGAACCTGTTGTGTGAAGATAATGCCCTTAAGAAACTTCGAATTTGGTATGACTGAAATAACAGTGTTTAGATAAATAACTAGCTTCTTCACATTAATTTTATATATAGATGGCACCTCGACGTGATGTTATGGTTAGCAAGCTTGAATCATTATAATTCACTAATAAGTTCAATCCTCACTTGGTGCTTCATATTTTCGGCCTTGTACCACATCTAAGCTACGCTTTGAAAATCAGTATCTTTTTAATTACTCTGTTTTTGATCATAATAGAATTAGACCAGTGCACATTTGTATTAAAAAGTGTTCAATACAATTATATTAAAGAACTTTTGAATATTTCCATTTGTAAATGAGTTATTACGCGACCTAGGTTTCTACCATGAGTGGTGTCTTGGGGTTTGCAATAACTTATTTTACCGCTTACTATTTTTATTTTAAGAACGCTCACGTAACAGTGTTTTTTTAATGCTCACATGGCAGGGAATTTTGGAACGCGCAATTTTTAAAATTACAAAAATTATAACGTTTTCACCCATGGTTGTATGAACCTAATAGGTATATTTTAGTATGGTTACACTCAGTCATAATTTCTGTTCTTTCATTCAACAGTTCCTTTTTGTTTGGGAATAGCATAATCTCTAACTTTTCTTTTTGGCGCAGTCCACATATTTTGCCATCGTTGTAAGGCTTGGCTGTTTTTACCATACTCCACGTTATGTTTGGGTCTTTTCCATATTTTGATTTCAACTTCTACACGTGACTAGCCAATTTTGTACAGTTTTTTTTTAAATTTTCTATTTTGAATGTAGACTTGTGATTGAACCACCTGGTCCTAAATGTGTCTTTGGTTGATCCCAAATATATTTTATTTTGGCCATTTAAGCCATGTACTTTTGGTAGAAACTTAGGTCGCGTAATAACTCGTTTACAAATGGAATATATATATATATATATATATATATATATATATATATATATATATACTGGTTGTTTACACGCCTTGGAATCCATAGAACAGATCTGCAATCGTAGTGGAAGTCAGCGTTGCGTTGGTTTTATAGTGAGTCAGTTGTATTTAGAAATCACGGTGAAGGGAAAAATGTAATTATTTGAACACAAATGCTTTTCAATATTTTCTTTCTTCGGTGTATTTGATAGTGAACAAGAATGGATAATGATATCGTCTAAGGATTGTCGAAACACACTCCTGAGTTGTAATTGATCTTGTAAGCCAAGCTTGTCGAAATGCTTCACACACACACACACACACACACACACACACACACACACACACACACACACACACACACACACACACAATGAGGCTGCAACATATCTCCCTATATTATGCATGATGAACACTCCCGTTTTGTAAAAAATATAGTTAGACGCGAGAGTCCGTCATGCATAAAATAGGGAAATACTGTTGAATCATAATTAACGGGCTATCGTATTGATAATATTTGCGTGGAGTATCGATCCTAAGAGTTGGGAGTACCTGGAAAAAATACTACGAGATGACCAACTTCTTGTGATTGGAGTTAAGTGGACGAAACTTTTTGGAAACCTTGCTTAACTTCCGATCGTGTCACGTTTTGTGCTCTCTTCCAGAAACTATAACTGGACAGCTCAGCATAGTCGCAGAGTAAACCAGAATTTGACTCTTTGGTTATTGAAGAATCACAAGCGTGCCGGAACAGTCGTCTGCAGCAGAGACTAGCTAGCCACTGTAGTAGATGGTCATACTTAGAAACTAGCTGTCAGTATATATATATATATATATATATACTGACAGCTAGAATTTTTTTTGTATATATATATATATATATATACAAAAAAAAATTGTCACTTAGCTGATGGATGTTATATTCGCCAGTTCGACTTTAGGGTTTCGCAGCCAAAGCTTTTTTTGTAATTGTTCAGTCCACGCGTCAGGAATTTTTGTAACTGACTACCCTTTTTCTCATCTTTCGTTACCTTTATACTAAGTTGGATTTATGCGCTAGTTGGGATGCTGTTATTATTATTATTATTATTATTAGTTTTAGATTGATTGTTTCCCTTTTGTTTGCCTGTGTATTTTTGTATGTTTCAGATAGCTTCAAACGGTGTCATAGTGGGTACTTCGTATTTGAAACAGACGTCGTATTTTTATTAAATTCTGTGTATTATGTGCATGGTCATACACAGAAATGAGCTGTCAGCCATATAATCTATCTTTCTATTAAATACTCTTGGAAAAGTTATCAATCTATTTCTTCTCTCCTAAGCTATCTGCTAAATATCAGCACGCATTGCAAAAGTTGACCATAGTTCTGAAAGACCGGAAAATCGCATTGGAAACAGAGTACTGGATTGCTATGTGATATCTGTCCTTCTGTATGGCAGCGAATATTAGACGATCTCCTCAAGGATCTAGGAGAGGCTTGAGACAGGAGAAATGTGGTTTTACAAAAGGATGCGGAGGATATAATGTACTGAGCACGTGACTAACGACGAGATGTTGGGGAGGATGGAAACGAGGAGAAAACGCATACTTAATATAAGGAAGATATAGACGAGGTTTCTGGGACATGTAATGAGGAAATAGGGTCTGCAGAATTTAATACTTACAGGACGGATAGAAGGAAAGCAGCGCTTGACCTTTTTGATAGGCCTTAGCAACTAAATGGCGGAGCGGGGTTTGGAAGAGTTACCAAGAGAAAGATTGTTGAGAGCCCCAAAAGGCAGAGCCAAGTGCAAGTCTATGATCGCCTACGTCCTGAGGGGCACATGAAGAAGAAGTACCTGGAATAATGATTGCGCCCAAAAATTGTTAATGCAGTATTTACTTACAGAAAAAAAAATTAGAACGCAAAATATGTTTCGGCTTCAAATGACCCACTTAGAATTGATAAAAAAATTAAATCATTCAGTTGTCCCTGGCACATTGCATTTTTTTCTTTTTTCTTTTTTTATGGTACGCTCATTATTTTTTTAAATTATTTTCTCTGGGGTTGTGGTAGATTTCAATGTATGGATGGACATATACAAAAGGTGTATATAAATTGATGGACAGATAGAGAGGCTTATAATTGATGGGCCGGGAAATCGATACAGAATCGAAGAAGAAAGAGATGAGCTACACATAAAATAATTTTATAACAAACTGATAATAAGAAAGATATGTACATGTCTGATTGGCAAATATCTGACGTCTCCCAAATTAAAGTTTTCATAACCAGGATATATTTCATCGTTCTGAAAAAGAAACTCCTTCAATTGTACTTGAAAGTTGGATGTTGGAATGTGGAAGAATAAAATATTTTGTCTTGTATGTTAAAGTAAAATTTTATTAACTAAACAGAATAGTCAATTTGTAAGAAGAAAAATGTTGAAAGAGAAAAATGTGCGTTTTTAAATGTTCCAGAGAAATAATAATAAGTGGCAGAATGTGCGTATGTAGAAAGATTAAATAGGTTAGCATGGACCAGGCTTGCCTCCCAGAGAGTAAAACACTACGCCTCCTTGGTCTCACACTTCCAGCGGACCTGAAATGGAATGACTATATCGAATCCATTGCTAAATCCGCTGCTATGAAAGTCGGTTCTCTGTGTAGGTCCCGGAAGTTTTTTCCGTCTAAATCTATCCTGCACATATATAAATCTACCATCCGCCCGTGCATTGAATACTGCTGCCACATCTGGTCGGGTGCCCCTGCTATTCTCCTCGGGCTTTTCGATAAGGTTCAGAGGAGGGTCTGTAATGTGATAGGTACCGACTTGGCAGACCGCCTGCAGTCTCTCTCCCACCGGCGCGACGTGGTTTCCCTGTGTCTCTTCTATAAATACTTTCATGGCTTCTGCTCCGATGAACTTAGATCACTGGTGCCCCCTAAATACGAATTTGAATGAGATACTAGATTAGCAACTAGATCCCACCCTTTTACAGTGAAACCGATAAAATGCAACCGCAACTTCTACTCCTCGCACTTCCCGACTGTGGAATTCCCTTCCACACGATTGCTTCCCCGACGGCTACAATCTCCAGGAGTTTAAATGTAAGGTCAATAGACACCTCCTAACACACTAACCTGCTCCTATTCTATCAAACACTCTTCTCATCTGCCCAACCCTCATCCTCGGTATCCTTACTCATCTGTCACCTTCCTCCTGACATTCCCTATGTCTAACCACTCCTTCTCTTTACCTTCCCCTACGTAGCCCCATGCGCAATAGTGGCAGTGGAATGCCTTGCTTGGGGTGAGATGATTAAAAAAAAAACTAATAAAGTTTGTGTTCCATTCCTTTTTATGGGCGGTTAAAGAGTGAAAAGCAAGGTGAAGCAATAAAGAAAATTGTACTTATCGGACTTTAGTTTTTAGGAGTTAGTTGATATATCTTGTTGTTTCTTCGACGGCGTGTGAATGAAGACGAAGAAAGGAAAATTGAAAGGAGAAGAATGAATGTATGTCGACGAGACATGACAGGGTCGGCGTCTTGAAACTTCTTTTCGTTACATTTTAGCGTGTCGTCTCTGTCTATGCTGCTCTCATATGACTGATTTTGTCGGTCAAGGGACGTGGTTAAGTAGTGAAATTTAGTCACATAATCAAACAGCATACCCATTTTTCTAGGTGTTAAGAAAATTGGATCTGATTAGATCAATCTAATCAGAATCCAGAATCTTAAATTTCACGCCTACTCGTGAAATTTGCCTTGCTCTGGGTATTTGCAAAACGTTTTCAGTCGTTTTGATCCATTTTTGCGGGTGTGTAATTTTACTTTTTTTGCATTTTATACTGTTGCATGATATAGGATTTGTATCCAATAACGTCTCGCAAAATAAAGCTTTCACATCCAGGACATATTTTGGAAGTTGTCAACACGACGTCTTCTTCTATAATGAGAAACCGATGAAAAAAATAAGCTGGAGAGATAGAAACAAAATAAAAGGAAAAAGAAAAGGGTTTACTGCTACTTTTATTGACTTCTGCGATTTAGTTATTTTAGTCAACGCAATTTTTTTTTTTTTTTATGGTTAGAAGAATTTATTTAAAAATTCCCAACGGAACATTTATTTTTACAGACGCAATAACAAGTTGAAAAATTACTCCTGGCATCATTATTCCTGGATGGCACTTTGTACAAAAGAGTATCCGAGAATGAAAGATCAAAGTGGTTAAAAAAAAAACACGTACATACAGGATGGCGGGAGGGGGGGGGGAGTTGAGGCAGTACGTATCACCGGAGAAAAGCAAAAAGAAAATGAAACGAAACCCAGATGGATGGAAATTTGGGTTGGGGACAAGTGGAAGAGTTAGAAAAGAAAGCGAATTCAGTTCAATGAAAAGCTAACAAGTGGCGGCGGTGGGGGGGGGGGGTGACGGGAAATAAAAAAAACAACACTGCGAAGAAATATACTAAAACGTTTCACAGAAAAAAAAAGAAGAGAAAAAGGAATAAAGGAAGAAAATTAAAAAGAAGGAAAAAAAGAGTGAAGAAGAAAAAAGAAGAAATAAAAGAAAAAAGAGGAAAAAAAATGAAGACAAAAAGCAGAAATAAAGGAAAAAGGAAAAACGAAGAGAAAAAAGAAGAAAAAAAGAAAGACGAGAAAGAAAGAAAGACGAGAAAGAAAGAAAGAAAGAAAGAAAGAAAGAAAGAAAGAAAGAAAGAAATGAAACCCAAACAAAATAACGATTCGTTGATGGCGGTTATGCAGTTTTGTTTACTAGTCTCGGCACTTTTGACTTGTCAGAAGGGCAAACAAAAATAGTAAGTCTTCTCCCTGTGTGCCAAGTAAGAGTGTTCGTGCTGTCAGAAGATCTTGCTCACTTAGTCGACACTTATTAAGACACGCACTGAGAAACCTTGACAATATCTACCTATATCTTTTACACAAATATTTAAATGGCATCTATTCTAATAGGCTTTTATGTGCCTCGACTACAGGAGTTTAAACGTATTACTAGATTGGCAACTAGGTCTTACCGTTTGTACTTTTAGCTAGATGCATTTGCAATTCTAGGTACTTTCACTCATTTTCGATATCTAAATTTTAAACTAAATTCTAAAAAATAAAAATGTTTCCTTGAAACTTTTATTTTAGTCTTAATTGAAAGCTAATTGATTAAATTTACTATTTCCAGTAAGCAAAATACTCTGGTGTATTTCAAACAGAAATTATATTGATTGGAATCTAAAACTTTTCAAATTTTTTTAATCTTTCAATTTTTCGGTCATTTTTAAGCGATCGACATATTTACAAACAAAAGTTAATTCTCGTCTTTAAAAATCTTGCAAATGATTTTTGAAAAATTAGCAAATATAATGTTAAATTAATCTGATTTGCACAAGTATTACTAATTTATTGCATGAAATTTAGAATAAAACTAGTTTTTAAACAGAGAGTTGAACTTTCTAACCTTTTTCTATCATATTTCAAATGTGTTGACAGATTGACATACGAGATTTAGATACGCGTATGGCGATCACAAGTGACATAATTGTACAAAGTTTGTTCGTGTAAAGGGAAAAAACTCTGAAACACATGACCTTTTAATGTACACCTAGAAATTACCATACAAAAAAAAACTTAAGATTCACACACAAAAAAAAAGACAAAAATTAAAAAATAGTTTTTAAAATAGGAAGGCATGATAACTTGCATTAAACGTTTTCATTTTCGTTTAGTAAACATAATCTTCGCTTAATAACTTTTTAAACTAGTCCCAACAAATCTTTGAAGTATTTCAAAAGATTTTCTGAAAATTTATAAATTATCATAATTAAAAAAAATGAAAACAATTCTTTGAAATGATCATTATTAATCGAATTTCTTTCTTCAGACTATAATATACTTAATTTATATTATTTATTCAAGCAATTAAAATCTTATCAAATTAAATATTGTCATGGACATATTGAATTATTTTATTTTATTATTGAGAGCAGATTTTTGGAAATAAAGGCAAAATTTTTCCAAAAAGATAATTGATGATTTTTATTCCCTAATGAGTCCTGCGTTTAACTAATAAAACCATTTATCGCAACAAAATTTAATTTCTAAAAATTTCATAAATTTAAGTAGAGTGGGGGTAATAGATGTAAAAATATATTTTACCCAGATTTAAAAAAATAATAATAATTAAAAAATAATTTAATTCATTTGTGAATAAGTCCTGAAGGTTTCATTAAAATCCGACAATTATTTGACTATTGCAAGAATTTTCAAATTAATGTGTTTGTCACCAGAAAAAATATCCTGAATTTACGTTTTCCATTATAAACTCTTGTAAAAAATATCCTGAATTTACGTTTTCCATTATAAACTCTTGTAAAAAATATCCTGAATTTACGTTTTCCATTATAAACTCTTGTAAAAAATATCCTGAATTTACGTTTTCCATTATAAACTCTTGTAAAAAATATCCTAAATTTACGTTTTCCATTATAAACTCTTGTAAAAAATATCCTAAATTTACGTTTTCCATTATAAACTCTTGTAAAAAATATCCTGAATTTACGTTTTCCATTATAAACTCTTGTAAAAAATATCCTGAATTTACGTTTTCCATTATAAACTCTTGTAAGAATTTGGTTACCCATTAACTAAAATCCAAAGCAGATCTTTTATCAAAATTTCAAACGTGTTAGAATGGATTAAAAGTTTTTTAAAATTTTAAAAAATACTTTGATATTTCCTCCTAATAGTAATATAAACATTTTGATGCAAAAAGCTCATTTTTATTAAGTCTGTGGCCTTTTTATTCATACTATGCTGTTTTTTTTTTCATCGATTTACAGGAGGAACCTATTCTATTCTAACTCCTTTTCAATTTTTTGCTTCCCTGCTACATTAATCACTCAGTTAATTACCATACGTGATACACGCTTGGGCGATTATGTCTCGAAAGAAACATGGCTGACTGGGCAGAAGATTTTCCCGCAGTAGGTTGCCATTACTTTCTACGGTAGACTACAGCCTTGGGTGTCAACCAGTCTACTGCAGAAATAAATGGTAACGTACTGCAAGAAATCTTCTGCTTAGTCAGTCATGGATCGAAAGAGACATGATCGCCTAAGCGTTTATCACTCATGGTACTTAACTGATGGATACAATGTTTAAGCAAACATGTGAACTTGAACAATATTAGCTATTTCTTAGTTAAACTTGGACGACTTACCATTTTTGGTTCTATCGGTTGGACCCAGAGATAAATAGTCTCAAGTCACGAAAAATACATGTTACTCTTTACTCCAAATCCCTTGCCACATCCTTTTCCAGATTGTCCTTTCTTTACAAGAGTCAAATAAGATCAAAGATGGTGTATTGCTACCATATCTAAACCAGAGCTGCCTAATCCTTGACAGTTAAAAAGAATTTACGTGGCGTTGTATGTGATAAATCATTTTACACCCAACAACTACTTTCACACGGACACACCATCACTCGCTTGTCTCTATTCTATTGTTGTTTCCATTCAAAATTTTCTGACGAGCTGTTTTCCCGAATTCCATAATTCAAACCATCAAAACTAAAAATCTCCATGCTATATACACAGGAGTGAACCCTCCTCGCACCCTTCTTACTCCATTAATACGAAGGAATTTCATTCGGACTGCTCATTTCCAGGAACCGCTACCTAATGAAAATAGTTAGTCGGTCCCATAAGATGCTTCCCTGAACACTTCACTCTTAAGCTCTTTAAGGTTCGGGTCAAGCATTACCTATCGTACATATCCTCGTAATCTGCACTTGTTTTCGCCTTCCTCCTCCTCCTACATTCATGCAGCAGTCTCATTTCGTAAACTTCTATTTCGAGTGGATCTTAGGCCTTTTATTGACTTATTATTTAGTAAAAATATTAAGGATTTGATGTGGAATCCGAGAATAACACACGGTGAAACGCTTGTTCTTTCTCAATCTGTTTCCTGTTCATTTAAGACGGTGATGGTCACGATTCTCTATAATTTCTTGTACTTGTTACTTTCAATCCTTGCCTTTTCTCTTTGCTTTACTTAAAGGTGTCCAGTCATTTTTACATTCTCCAAGCCTTCTTTCGTCAATATGCTTCCGAAATGTCATCTATTTTTCTGACCGCTAGAGAAATATATATATATATATATATATATATATATATATATATATATATATATACGCTCTCACACACTGATTGAGCTCTCTGGAAGAATGGTAGACTTTGAAAAACAGTAGCTACTCTAACATTGACGCATCGTTCATTCAGCGATGAATTAGAGCACTCTCAGCTATTGGTCGTGTATAATGATAATGTACACGCTAAAAAGTCTGCTACCTTCTACCGAGCGCCCATAGCTCAGAGGTAGAATCGCCGACTAACGCCAGTTCGGTCGGGTTTCAATCCTGGATAAAAAGCAATCGGATGACTAACCGTACTGATGAACTGTGATACAGCGAAACAGATCTGTCTGCTGATGATTATATATATATATATATATATATATATATATAAGTTATAGTTTAGAACATGTACAAATTTGTACATATAACTTATAAATATTCATAGCTCTATTTCTATATTACGCACTGTTTTGAACGTTGTTAATACTTTCTTCGTCCTTTCTTCACTTGGATATATATATATATATATATATATATATATATATATATATATATATATATAGTTCATATTTTCTTCAAAACTTCATCTTTTCTCATATAATATGCCTAAGAAATTAACAGCATTCGTCGATCGGAGCGCATTTCTGTCGACTGAATCTTTTCTTCATTCGTGAAGAAATTTTCCAACATTCACCATCATGTAGGAAATTAGACAATAAATAGCAGATCTATTTACTTTGGTTTTGCTAATATTTGCGAAGTTCAACTTAGTTTCGTATAAGGTGAAATTTCTTGAGTAACCGGTTTAGATAAAATGCTATGTTCTGGACAATATAGGATAGAAATTGTTATCTGACGCCCTTGTAAGAGTGTAAATTTGTGTTTCCACGAAATTGTTCGGCATAGTATGCGGAAACGATTGTCCAGAAACGTTAAATACAGGGGACGGGGGCAAGGAAATTCGTAGGATTTGGGGATGGTTGTTTGCCCAAGAAAACATTCTATGAAGCAAATAAAAGCGGAAAGCAACTGCAACAAAATCCTGGCAAACTTTTTAAAGGCTTTTTTATCAGCCTCGTTTTCTTTTATGGGTAGATGTAAAAGAATTAAAATACGTGAAGAGTGAAGACAGTCTTTACTCGTTGGAGTTGTTCTTCATTCTGAATTATGTTTCAAACCCAGCTAAAGTAAAATGTGCAGATAGAAAGTGGGGTTATGGTAGTGACTCTGTTGATGACTCCATTCAGTGGAGGATATCGACGTATCTTTTTATTATAAACTGTGCTGAGTCGTCACCTCGGGAGATACGCGCAAGAATATCAATTACAATATAAATGTTATGTCAACAGTGGAACATGACATTGTATTTTGTGTCATAAGCAATGTCAGAACAAGACTACTCTCACGGAGCACGGGAAGGTACATAATATGAATCACGAAAACACAGGAAAAGCAATATCTTTAATAAGATTGTTTTTAGTAGGGTAGCAAATCATTTGAGCAATGATGAGGTTTTAGAAAGAATGGGAACGAAAAGGAAATTAATACTGAACATCAGAAAGAGACAGCTAAAGTTCCTAGGACATGCAATGAGGAAGGAGGGTTGGAGAACCTGATACTAACAAGCCAGATAAAGAGAAGGAGAGACAGGGGAAAACAGTGTGTAACGTACTTGACTGGCCTGAGCGAGTGGATGGCAAAAATGGTGTAACAGGAGAAAGGGTGCTAAGAGCCACCAGGGATAGGGAAACGTGGAAGGACATGATCGCCTACGTCCTGAAAGAACAAGGCACATAGAAGAAGAAGTAGACATTTTAAAATCTTTTTGGCTTAAATAGTCATGACAGAACCGATGAGTTGGGAACGTCAACAAATAGGAAGATAAGGCTTAACGTTGATTCCGCTCATAATCGAATTAACGTACATACACACATATAAATAGATATAAAATACTCTGAGAGGTATCTGGTGTTGGGGAACAACTGTCTGAGCCTGAAAGATCCCATTATACTAAAGACGTGGATCGGTGGTTGCCACCGAGGCCAGCGCAATCGACGATTGCGGGGGCTGGCCAATTTTTGGACCTTGCCCGGACGTACAAGCTCAGATTCTCCACCACAATATCGTTTCACATCTCGTCTTTGTGAGAAAATGCGTTAAATATCCATACACATACGCACATATATAGGTTACATTGGGAGCCACTGAGAAGGCACTTCGTTTAAGCTTTTTTCTTGTTTCTTTCATTTGTGCATGTACGCGGAAGAAGGGATTTAAATTGTACCCGTCTACACTTCTGAGATGAGCTAATATTTACATTATTTTGAGTGTTAGCCTCATCTTTATTGCCATATTCATCACGTTTCGCACATTGAACGCTCTGGCCTTCTTCAGGTGACTGGAATTTCGAAACGAACTCTTTATTTTGATCAGTGGAGTAGATTGTTCTTGTTTCATGAGTCATTCTACTTCCAGATGTCTTAGTTATCTCCCTTTAACTCAACTCTAAGTAATTTTTGTCATAACTCTTAGATCAAGTCACTGTATCTAATCAACGATTTTTATCCACTGCGACACGTGTCCTCAAATAAAGTGTTCGGCTCGAAATTCCAATCACCTGAAGAAGACCGGAGCGTACAACGGCTGAAACGTCGTGAATATGGCAATAAAGACGAGGAAAATAGTCTGAATAATGTAAATTGTACTTTTTCATTTTGATATCCCCAAATTATAATTCGCAAGGTGGGCTGTCTCTTTTGTTGAGAACCATACATTATGTATTCTTACAAGCGATTCTTTGATTATACCAATAAGAAAAATGTAAATAATAATTTAAAAAATGCATTCTATATTCTTACAGGCGATTTTTTTTTATAATCGTGTCGCCCCAAGCAAGGCATTTTACTGCCACTGTTGTGCAGGGGATTGCATAGGTGGAATGTTATGAGAAAGAGTGCGAGGTTGCAGGAGGTGTCAGGAAGAGATTATGGGAAGAGAATGGGTGGACAGATATAAAAGCATGAGAGATAGGATGTAAGTTAGATAGACAGGAGATGACTATTGACTTTACATTTAAATTCTTGGAGATTATAGCTGTCGGGAAAGCAAGTATGCGGAAGGGAATTCCACAGGTGGGAAGTGCGAGAAAAGAAGCTGATGGAGTAGAATTTGCGTTTACAATTTATTGGTTTCACAGTAAAAGGGTGGGACCTAGTTGCTAATCTTGTTGCTCGAGAAAATTCATATATAGGGGGCACCAGTGAGCTAAGTTAATCGCAGCAGAAGCCGTGAAAGTATATGTAGAAGAGACACAAGGAAGCCACACTGCGTCGGTGAGAAAGCGACTGTATCGTAGCTGCCAAGTCGGGATCGATTACATTACAGATTCTCCGTTGGATTTGGTCTAGGACACCTAAGTGGATAGCAGGAGCACCAGACCGAATATGGCAGCAATATTCAATGCATGGTAGATTTCTCCTATAAGAAAAAAAGTGTAAATAATAATTTTTTAAAAAATTGTAATTTTTTTGGTCCTCTATATTTAATGAAACCTGTATAGAAGAAAGATTGATACCCATATATATATATGCCTGTGTTAGGGAATATCTGAAGTTCTGTGCTTATATACTGAACTTGAAACAGAAAAAAAAATGGAATGTAAACCGTGAAATAATGGCGGGTGGAGAAAAAAAAATATTGTTTCGTTGTAGACAGTGACTGACTGCCCATAGATACTGGCGGTATTTTAGCCATGAAGAATCTGTGATTACTAAAGGGGAAGACTTTGTTTACACAGAGACTGCAGACGCCCTGCCACCAAACAATCTCTTATTAAATCACATAAAAGCGAACAACCACACCCCACACAATAAATACATACACAGGCAGCTATATATACATGGCCTTACATATGCAAATCGATCTACACACGTGAATGTACGTTCATGTGTGCATACATATGAATACTAAGAAATCCTTTAAGTCGGAGCAAGTCTTCTAGATCAGTTTGATCCACACCCTATCCCTACACGTGATTCTATAACCGACTAAACTTTACTTATATATATGTTTGGGGGGTGTACTCATTCCAAAGGTAGTAATCAAATCCTAAATTAGGATCTATGCAGAGGCACCGTCTCTTCTAGTCTAACAGTTTATTTTCTCACACTACCCGTTTGCGGGACTCACTTCCACTTGCTTGCTTCTCCGATAGCTACAATCTCCAGAAGTTTAAAGGCAATTGCCATCTTTTATCTCCTTGATTCCCATCCATCTTTTATCATTTCTTCGACATCCTCTTTTTTCCTCTCACTGTAATCCCCTGCACACCAGTGGCATTTCTGCCTTGCTTGGGTGAAATGATTATAAAGAAAAGTAATG
The DNA here is from genome assembly GCA_037127315.1 of Ascarosepion bandense. NCBI lineage: Eukaryota > Metazoa > Mollusca > Cephalopoda > Sepiida > Sepiidae > Ascarosepion > Ascarosepion bandense. The sequence goes on along the minus strand of JBBBDQ010001018.1, from coordinate 1,906,847 downwards.
AACTTTTATTAATCCGACAGATTTTTTTTATCAGTTTAAATGTTTATTCGAGTTTGATTATAAAAACAGAGTATCTACTCAAATAATGTTTAAATAAATAAATTAAATATATGTTGGATACAATCCATTTCGTAAAAATTTTGAAAAAAAAAATAATATTCTAAGGACACCATGAAACGAACTAAGAAGCATCGACGACGTTTTGGAGAAAATAGAAACAAAAAGGAAACTAATGCTTAACAACAGTTGAAGTTTCCGTGATATACAATGAAAAAAGATGGCTTGGAGAATCTGATACTCACGGTTTCGATAGAGGGCATAAGGAGTAGAAGAAAAAGAACACATAACGTAAATTAAATATTATATAAGGTGTATTTTGGCAGTAATTCTTCTTTCATACATGAAAATTATTACTCATGGACGTAAGTGATCATGACTTTCCACAACTTGCTGTCCCATGTTTAATAAGCCCTGGTCTACCGTCCATTTACTCAAGCTCATTAATTATGTCATGTGTTGTTTTTCTTCTACTCCTTATGCCCTCTATCGAAACCGTGAGTATCAGATTCTCCAAGCCATCTTTTTTCATTGTATATCACGGAAACCTCAACTGTTGTTAAGCATTAGTTTCCTTTTTGTTTCTATTTTCTCCAAAACGTCGTCGATGCTTCTTAGTTCGTTCCATGGTGTCCTCAGAATCCACGTTTCTGTCGTTCCAAGTCTCTTCATCATCTTTGAGGAGATCGTCCAGCGCAGATTTGAGTTCGAGTTTGAGTTTTATTAAACGGCATATCAACCTTGACAGGCTCCAAAGGAGAGTCTGTAATGTGATAGGTACTGATCTGGCGGCTCGACTGCAGCCACTTCCCCACCGTCGAAATGTGGCCTCCCTTTGTCTGTTCTATAAATACTTTCATGGCTTCTGCTCGGACGAACTTAAGTCACTGCTGCCTCCTCAACAGGTGTTTACTCGTGCAACCAGACTGGCAACTGGGTTCCACCCATTCACAGTCAGGTTAGCCAAATGCAGACGACAATTCTACTCCTGCAGCTTCTTCTCTCGCACTTCCCGCCTGTGGAACTCGCTCCCATATTCTTGCTTTCCTGACGGCTACAACCTCTAGAAATTTAAATGCAAAGTCAATACTCATCTACTAACCAGTGGACTCTAGCTCTCTCCCCACCCCCGTATAACCTTTCCTTTCTCTCCAACTATGTATGTCATCGCACCTGCATTCTCAGCTTTGTATTGCTCCTTTCTAACTAGTTTGTACTCCTCACTCTTTTCTAATTAATCATTTTACAGTTATGTAGACCCCGCTCATCAGTGGGATTTCTGCCTTGATCGGGGTGAAATGATTAAAAACAATATTTTTATTACCAGTGAGCTAAGTTTATCGGCTTCAGCTCCGATGAACTTAGCTCACTGGTGCCCCCTATATATGAATTTACTCGAGGAACAAGATTAGCAACTAGGTCCCACCCTTTTATTGTGAAACCAATAAAATGTAAACACAAATTCTAATCCATCAGCTTCTTTTCTCGCACTTACCGCCTGTGAAATTCCCTTCGTATAATTGCTTTCCCGACAGCAACAATCTCCAAGAATTTAAATGTAAAATCAATAGTCATCTCCTATCTCACGAACCTGCATCCTTTCTCTCGTGCTCCTTTCTCCATCCACTCCACTCTCATCAGTATTCTCATCCTTTTCTTACCCACTTCCTGACACCCCTATAACCTGTCACTTTTTCTCATAACTTTCTTCCTATGTAACCCCCTGCACAACAGTGGCAGTAAAATGCCTTTCTTGGGTCGATATGATGATAAAAAAAATTGAAATACTTATTGATTACTGGTGGTAGAGATCAGGGCTTTTTCTTTTCCGTCGCGGAATTCGAATTCTAGTCGGAACCCATCCCTCTTCTGGATGGTTTAAAATTCAGTTTTTCTTTTTTCTAAACTGGTTACCATCTCAAGTAAATTCTTTAACCCCGTAGTTCGTGTCAGGGTGAGAAGTGATGAATCCATAACCTTTCCCGAGTGTATTTCTACGAAAGTGAACGTAAGGAAGTCCAATGAAGTTCGAACTCGGCTCTTTGAGTTCTCTTTCTGAGCCGCTAAATGTTGCACCACCAGCACATCCATCTAATTACAATTAGGCTACGACAATTATACGAACGGAATTGAGCATCCGACAATTCCAGAATCTGTGAGGTGTCCTGGAATCAAGTCGCCATGCAAATATGGACGGACAATTGTATTTCATTATCTGTTCACGTGACGTAGTCCGTTAATGAATCACTGAATTTATGAATTAATACGTATATTCGCCAAATTGTTTCTATCAGTCCATATTTCTCGCTTCCTTCTTTATTCACCAATAAAAATTGGCCGAAGTGGTATCGAAGTTTCATTGACTGTACGTTTACAAGTAAAACTCGTTGATGTCCAGCCAACCGAGTCCATTTGCTAATAGACTCCGTGTTCGTTCTTGCGTTGAGTGAAGTTTATATTCCCCCATGAGGCTGACCTACCATCCGATTTATATCCTCCCTATTTTTTTTTTTTTTTTTGTAACAGAAATAGAGCTTCATCCCTTGATTATCCAAAATCTCCCAATGGTCCAAGAAGGTTGAGGACATCAAATACCTTCGATAATAATCGATCCTACCCCCCATTAACATGGATCAGGCTAGCCTCCGTGAGAGCAAAACACTACACCTCCTTGGCCTAACACTCTCAGCGGACCTCAAGTGGAATGACTATATCAAATCCATAGTTAAATCCTCAGCTAAGAAGGTCGGTTCACTGTGCAGGGCCATGAAGTTTTCCGCCCGAATCCATCCTGCACATAGATAAATCTACCATGTGCCCGTGTATTTAGTACTGCTGGTACATATGGTCGGGTGCCCCTGCTATTCACCTCGGGGTTCTCGACAAAATCCAACGGAGAATCTGTAATGTGATCGGTACCGACTTGTCAGCTTGGCTGCAGTTGCTCTCTCACCGGCGTAACGTGGCTTCCCTGTGCCTCTTCTACAAATATTTTCACGGCTTCTGCTTCAATGAACTTAACTCACTGGTGATCCTTATGTATGAATTTACACGAGCTACTAGATTAGCAACTAGCTCCCATCCTTTTACAGTGAAACCGATAAAATGTAACCGCAATTTCTAGTCTAACAGCTTCTTTTCACGCCAGTGGAATTCCCTTCCATATATTGCTTCCCCGACAGCTACAATCTCCAGGAATTTAAATGTAAGGTCAATAATCATCTTCTATCTCACTAACTCGCATCCTTTCTCTCAAGCTCTTTTTTTCCATCCGCTCCACCCCCATTACACCGGTATTCTCATCCGTCTATTACTCTACTCCTGACATCTCCTGTAACTAACCCCTCTTTCTCATCACTTTCCCCTACGTAACCCCCTGCGCAACAGTGGCAGTAAAACTGCCTTGCTTGGGGTGAAACGATTATAAAAGAAAATAATATAGAGTAGATTCAAGAAAAGACTTTCGCATTCAAAAAACACTTGCCTGAAATGCATGCAACAAACTTGATACGATCTGGAGATCTAAATTTCCACGTTTCTGAAAATCTTTTTAATATCAGGAAGAAATAAATGAAGCTCCTGGGACACTTAATGAGAAAGAAAGGCTTGGAGAACTTGATCATCACAGGTTAGATAAATGGAAGAAGAGACTGGGGAACGCAGCGCGAGATGTATTTGCTATGTCTGAGCAAATGGTTGACAGAGCAGGGCTTGGAATATATATATGTATGTGTGTATATATGTATATATATATATATATATATATATATATATTGTATATATATATATATATATGTATATTCTTTCAAACACACTAACTTCCATTCTTTCAAATACACTAACTTCCATTCTTTCAAACACTCTTCCCACCCACCCAACTATCTATCACCCCCTTCTGACATTTCCTATATCTAACCACTCTTCCTAGTTAACTCCCTCTATGTAGCCCCAAGCGCAATAGTGGCAGTGGAATGCCTTGCTTGGGGTGAAATGATTAAAAAAAAAAAAAGAAAAAGAAAAAAAAAAGAAATTGCTTAGAGCGATAAGAGACAGAACCAAGTGAAAGTCCATGATCGCCTACGTCCTGAAGGGATACGGCTCATGAAGAAGAATACTTCTGAGATGACACATGGCCCAGTGGATATAGACGTTGGTTAGTTCCAGTGACCCAAAAGGTTTTGAGTTCACTACCAGGTTACAGCAGTGGTGAACAAATAGTTGAGTTCAAGGGAGATAATTACATGACATGCGGAAAGGCATCGGGCATGGAACGAGAACGATCTACCACAGTGATCGAAACAAAGGGCTCTCTTCAAAATTTCTAGCACCTTAAGAAGGTCGGAGTGTACAACGGCAATAAAGATGAGGACAACAGTTCTAACAATGTAAATAATTTTTTAATTTATTTCTGAGATGAGGAATTTTCAATAATCTTGGAATTATTTCGAACTTTTGTTCTCATCTTGGTTGATATAGATGTTATAATAAACATAACGTTTCGACCAAGTAGCCTCTGGTCATCATCAGGTGCCCATAGATTGATTAATCTCGTTGATTGTTGCGAAATATCCTTTGAAATCAATTATTGTTCTTTTATGTTGGAATTTGGTTCACTGCCAAGTCCAAGTATCGAACTCATGGCCACTAGATGATACTAACACATCTATAACCAACTATTATATTCACTATGCCACCGTCCCGGTGTATTTTTGTAGCCTTTTATATTCAGTGTCAGATGGATTTTGACAACTGGATTATGTTAGTGGGTCTGTGCCACTTGTCATAATTTGTGTTTATTTCTGAGATGATTAATTTTTCAATAATCTTGGAATTATTTCAAACTTTTGTTCTCATCTTGGTTGATATAAGTGTTATAATAGATACAAATTCCAACATACCAAGAAAATTAAATTTTGGTATTAAATGACCCACAAGGTGTTGGTATGCCGTTAATCAAATGTCCCCCCCCTCTCTCTCTATATATATATATATCTCTCTCTTCCTCCCTGTCTGATTCTGTTGATTTGTTTTTTGTTTTCTCTCTTTCTTTGGAAAGCGCATATGCACGTACATGCTTATCAAATACAAATCAAAAGTTGAGAGAATAAGTAAACCTCGGCACGTCAAGTAATTGTTGAGATATTCTGGATCGTTAATCTTTTCGAAGGTCGCGCACGAGGTGAACTACAAGTTAAGCGCGCGTGTTTAGTTGCTTTTATCCAGCAAGGGATTAATCAGGTAGGCTTTTACACGAACATCTCTCCCCGACTCGCACACTTGCCTGTCACTGAGACACATTTGCGTACAAAAAGATATATAAAAAAAAATGGTGTCGCCTTAGTAGACGCCTTTTCAGCCAGCTAAATCTTTACCTGTGGTCACCTTTCTATTCAGACAATCAGCTTACATTGGAATTTCTTCTCTCTTCTGTGTGCCGTGTCCCTTCAGAACGTGGAATTTACTTTCCCTGAATAACGTCGACGCAAAACAAGTTCAAAACACCTTGCATTAGACGACTAATCAAACATTTCAATTAGGTACTTGTACAATTTCGAATACAAGTCCAATCGTGTTTACTTTTTAAACAATAACTTGACAAAGCTAGTTGCATATAATGACTGACGGAATGAGAAATGAGATTTCAATAGGTCTGTCGATAAATTACAAAGTCCAAGAGGAAAAAAAATAAAAAGGTTGCCCCGATGAAATGTTTTAACAGATTTGTTATTGACAGATTTTTAAGGTTCTGAATTCAAAAATAACATATGTTGGCCATCACATACAGATTTTTCTCGTTCGAAATAAGCAAAATATTTTAAAGATTGTTTTAGCCATGGAAAGTTAAAAAATTCGAACCTGATTGGCATAATATAAAGCACGTCATGATGAAAATGACAATATTTTAGCGAGTAAAACAGATTTTACTAGAACAAGATAATTTCAAACACACCGATCCCATAAATTCCTTTCCTGCCAATAAACAAATAAATAAATGAATAAAGAAATAATAAAACAAGCACTATAAACGCTTTTTTTTTCAGTGGTTTTGTGTGAGAAGAATCCTGTGGATCTTGGCGATGACCATCATTCTTTGAACGTAGTGATTGTGTTGCGCCAGTCTACAAAGACAAACTGTACAAGATAACAGAAACCACATTACTTGAGGTCTTTCAATAGCGGTAACATCTAACAAGAATATCACATGTAACTCGAATAGAAAATAATAATGTAATCAAGTTGTTGGCATTGCACACTACTTCAAATAAAAGGTTAGGAAGGAAACCCCCATTAATACTGAAGTAGATGATAACAGACTGAGAAACCTGTTTTCCCGAAAATATTAATTTAAGAGTAAGACTTTATGAATTTCAACTGACTGTAGTACTGGCTGTTCGCTCAAGGAAACGGCTAATACAAGGGGCTGCGAAAGTAGGTATAAACTAAATGTTATACTAATTATTATTCGGACTATTGTCCTCATATTTGTTGCCATTTGTACGACGTTTCGGTCGTTGTTTGTTCTGGCCTTCTTCAGGTGCTAAGAATTTCGAACCAAATCTTTTATTACAATTATTGGTGTATATGAACTCCATTCCTTACCTAACCTCTCTTCTGGAAGTCATGAGTTATCTCCCCTTAACACTGTTCTTAAGGACACATGGCCCAGTGGATATAGACATTGATTAGTTCCTGTTACTTGACTCAAACTGTTGTGAGTTCAATACCAGGCTACAGCAGCCGTGAACAAGTAATTGTAATAAAGGGTTCGGTTCCAAATTCCTAGCACTGAGCGTACAACGGCCGAAACGTCGTATAAGTGGCAACAAAGATTAGGACAATAGTCCGAATAATGTAAATACTGTATATACTACCTCATCTCAGAAATATAGACAAATAGAATGATCTATTATTAAACGTCGTACAAATGGCAACAAAGATTAGGACAATAGTCCGAATAATGTAAATACTGCATATACTACCTCATCTCAGAAATATAGACAAATAGAATGATCTATTATTAAACGTCGTACAAATGGCAACAAAGATTAGGACAATAGTCCGAATAATGTAAATACTGTATATACTACCTCATCTCAGAAATATAGACAAATAGAATGATCTATTATTAAACTTCGTACAAATGGCAACAAAGATTAGGACAATAGTCCGAATAATGTAAATACTGTATATACTACCTCATCTCAGAAATATAGACAAATAGAATGATCTATTATTAAACGTCGTACAAATGGCAACAAAGATTAGGACAATAGTCCGAATAATGTAAATACTGTATATACTACCTCATCTCAGAAATATAGACAAATAGAATGATCTATTATTAAACTTCGTACAAATGGCAACAAAGATTAGGACAATAGTCCGAATAATGTAAATACTGTATATACTACCTCATCTCAGAAATATAGACAAATGTTATACTAATATTATAACAGTGTGGGCACCTCGGCGTGGTGTAATGGTCAGCAAGCTTGTCTCGTTAAAATCATTACGACTGAGTGATAAGTTCGATCCTCACTGGGTACCCCATCCTTTCGGCCTTGTGCCACATCTAAGCAGCGATTAGAAAATCAGCTAATTACAACCTCCGGGAATTTAAATGCAATGTCAATACTCATCTATTAACCACTTGACTCTAGCTCTTTCCCCACCCCGTATATCCTTTCCTTTCTCTCCACCTTTGAAACTGTCATCACACCTGCATTCTAATTGCTCCTTTCTAACTGGTTCGTCTTCCTCTTCACTCTCTTCCAATTTATCTTTTTACACTTATGTAGCCCCCTACACATCAGTGGCATTACTGCCTTGCTCGGGGTGATACGATTAAAAAAAAAAATAACAGTGCGGGCACCTCGATGTGGTGTAATGATTAGCAAGTTTGTCTTGCTAGAATCTGTTACAACTTAGTGAGCTCAATCCTCACTGGGTACCTCATATTTTCGACCTTGTGCCACATCTAAGCGGCGCTTAGAAAATTAGCTAATATTATAGCAGTGGTTCTAGAATTCATTCAAGACATCTCGTGCGCTTTTTATTTCCATTGCTGTATACCTACTTTTGCACCCATCTGTGTTTCGGTCTCCACACTGAGCACTCATTTTTTTTTATCTATGGTCAAATTTTGGCACTGACTTAGTTTGAAAATTTAACTCAAGACCATCCAAACGTTTTCTTTGCTCAGAACCAACATCTGTTATTGTCCTTTTTTTCTTCTTTTTTTAATCACAGAAGAAAAATCCTAAATCGTAATTCAGATATTAACACTATCAATAAAAGTCAGTCATGATGATAAGATACATTTATTAGACAACAGCTTGTCAGAATGAAGCTTTGGATACTTACTGAAAAGGCATTAACGAAAGTTTTATGATTTTATCAGACATGCCTAAACACGATTCCTTCCATGAAGTCAGTCCAAAAAAAATTCTGTTTATTTAATTTTTTTTATCACTTCAGCCCAAGCAAAACGATAATGCCACTAAGACGTTAGGGGTTATGCGGAGTTTTTTTTTATCTTATTTTAATTTAATCATTTCACTCGAAGCAAGGTGGTACCGCCACTGATGTACAGGGGGCTACATAGAGTTAAAGTTTTAGACAGAGGGAGAGTGAAGACAAAGACGAACCAGCTACAGAGGATGACAGAGAAAAGGCAAGAGAAGGATGTGAACACAGGAGTGAAGACAGTTGCGAAGGAAGAAAGAAAGGAAAATAACAAAATACACGGGGTGATGTAGAAAGAACTGGAGTCAAGTAGATAAGAAATGGGAATTGAAATTGCATTTAAATTCCTGGATGTTAAAGCCGCCAGGAAAGCAAGTATATGGAAGGGAGTTTCACATGCGAGAAGTGCTAGAAAAGAAGCTGATGGAGTAGAATTGTCGGCTGCATTTGGTCTATCTAACTGTAAATGGGTGGGACCTTGTTGCCAGTCTGGTTGCACGAGTAAATTCCTGCGGACGGGGCATCAGCGACCTAAGTTCGTCAGAGCAGAAGCCATGAAAATATTTGTAGAAGAACGGGAAGCCACATGCCCTCGGTGAGAAAGTGGCTGGAGTCGAGCTGCCAGGTTGGGACCAATCAGATTAAAGTGAATAAGACTTAAGGAGAAAAAGAACAGAAAAAGAGCAGTTTTCAGGGAGATAGAATTTTGTTCATATATTAACCTTTATCACACTGCACATGACTTCATTTTGTACAGCAAATGAAGTTGACTCTGATTCCTGGACAATAGGGCCTTTGAATTTCATAGTTGTGTTGTTATATCCTGCTAAGGCAACATGAAACAACTTCAGTAAAAATAAGTGAAATTAAAGCTAAGGATAATGCAGTTGAGAGGCATCGAAAAACAATACAGCGAAAAGGGAAGTAATATTAATAATGCAGTGTTCAAACGATAATGGAAGGGAAGCAAGAAACGGAAAGAAATGTCCTTTGGGGCGATAACATTACAGACCCTTACACTTTTTACATTATTCGGACTATTGTCCTCATCTTTACTGACATGTTAACGACGTTCGGCCGCTGTACAGTCCGGCCTTCTTTAGATGCTAGGTTTTTCGAACCGAATCCTTTATTACGATCTCTGGGATATATCATTTTCATTCCATGTGCGATCCCACTTCTGGTAGCCATGTAGTTATCTCCATTTCACTTAACACTTCTAAGTTATTTGTTCACCACTGCTGTAGCGTGATATTGAAGGACACATGGCCTTGTGGATATAAACTTTAATTACAGTGAAACCCTGATATGAGAGAGTTAAAAAAAAAGTTATCTTATATCAAGGTTTCTCTTATATCCGGATTTGGTCTATTTTCTATAACGGGCCAGAGAACATCTCTCTTATATCCGGGTTATACTGTAGTTCCAGTGACTTGACCCAAAGATTTGTGAGTTCAATAACAGGCTATGAGTATTAAATTCTCTAAGCTTCCTTACCTCATGGTATTCTCAGCATTTTTTTTTTTTGTAAGACTATATTTCTGTTGCTTCCAAGTGTCCTCTTCATCTGTGAGATGGTTCAGTATTCGCTCTTATGTAGGAGTTTCGATATTAAATAGCAGTTCAGTAATCTTCTTTGTTTTTCACGAAACTTTCCTGTTTCTTAATATTTGCTAAGCTTTTGGTAGATTTTCGTTAGTCCAATGCGCATTCGGATTTTGGAGTCGCATATTTCATCCTCCGGGAAAACTCTTCCCAGATATTTGACATTTTGTACTTGCCTGATTTTGGCGTCTCCAATTCGTAGTTCGCATATTGGAGTCTCTTTTACTGTCAACCACAGAGCCTGTATGTCCTACAAATGTTTAATCCTTTCATCAGGTTTTCATTTAATACAGGCTGACCCGCACCTCCCTAAAAAACAGAACCTACAAATTTTTGATTAAAACTGTTAATCACTGGGACGACGCCGAGAGATAGATCGAGATGAACAGTGGTCACAGTAAAACATCAAACTCACTACACATCAAATGACTCCCTAGCCTGGCTGAGAGAACGATTTCAGGAGAAACTGATCAGCAGAGAGTGTGACATTTAGTAGACACCGCGCGCACTGAATTTACCCCCCCACACACACACACACATACACCAAAGTTTTATTTGTGGGGGTATCTCATGGATGATGTCTACCAGAACAACCCTCAAACAATTCGTGAACTGAAGGCAGCAGTTACAGCAAAAATCAGGGAAATCTTGGAATGAGAAATCGGAGAGCCGAGTTCAAATTTCAGTCGAATTTGTTTCATGCACTTACGCACAAATACCTTTGCGAAATGTATTAATCCATCTCTACTCCTTCTAGTAATGGGTGGAATATCAAGACGGATTCGGTTTTATAGCCTTGGTTGTCAACCATTCTATCGCAGAAATTAATGACAACCTACTGCGGGAAAATCTGCCTAGTCAGTCATGACTGAAAAATGATTGCTTAGGCGTGTATCACATATGACGATTAACTGACTGATTATTCTATCTTTCCCAAATAAATCGGGCTTACGTTGTAGTTAAAGTAGTTCATTGTGATATATTTTAGCAAGCGCATTTGCTAGGCAACAAAAAGTTACTTTGGGTTTATTCAAAGCGGTGAATAGAGAAAACCACGGTTCACTAACTATATATACCATGACATTACGAAGAGGGTTAGTTTAAATAGCGATATGGTTCGTTCGTTTTTATGTTTCATTTGTGGTGCAGTGGATGTCGGCTCGGAATGAGAAATCGGGAAGCCGAGTACGAATTCCAGTTGAATTCATTGCATTCACTTACGTGCAAATACCCTTGGGAAAGGTATTAATCTATCTCTCCCTTCCAGTTATGGGTTAAATAACAGGACAGATTGGGTTCTATAGCCTTAGCAGGCAACCAGTCTACCACAGAAAGCAATGGCAACCTACTTTGGGATATTCTTCTGCCCAGTCAGTCATGTCTCTTTCGAGACATGATCGCCCAAGCGTGTATCACGTATGGCACTTAACTGACTGACTGAACATAATAATTGGAAACAATTAAAGCTTCTACTGGGCATAAAGTGGGGATCGGTTTTCTATTGTTATGAAGTAATAAACTGATCACTCACTAATTACTACATATTAATATAATGATATAATCCATCTCTTCTCACTCCAGCTGTTAGCTAAATGGCAGGATAGATTGGGTTCTATAGTCATGGCTGGCATCCAGTCTACCTCAGAAAGTAATGGAATAAGGGATAATCTTCTGCCCAGTCAGTCATGTCTCGAAAGAGACATGATCGCCCAAGGGTGTATCACGTATGGCACTTAACTAACTGACTGATCTAGAGTCACAAATTCATTCAACCAGAAATGAAATAATTCATTATCAGCAAAAAATGTATTTTTTGTTTTGTTTTACGACTTTCTTACTGCTGATTTTTATCAAAATTCTCAAGCCATTTTATAGTCTATTAGATAAGCACATGGCGGAGTAACGAACACATAGCTATTGATGTGATTTAAAATCTCATTCCGTATATTTGGTTGGTTGTTTTGTTTTTATGGCAAATCAACCTCGGTGGGTCATTTATTACCAACTAAATTTTTATTTATTTATTGCTGGTAATACCTTTTTCTTTCAACAATTTATTGTTGTTTTTTATATAAGTTTTTGTGTCTAGTAATACTATGTGTTAGCTGAAAGGGACCTAATGTCTTATATATATATATATATATATATATATATATATATATACAAAATTCTTATAATCTAAAAATATTTTCTGTTTTTAAGTAACCTGCAATAGGTTGATAATCCGTAAAAGAAACCAAACCAATTAATCTCTTGGTTGGTTGTTTTGCTTTTATGGCATATCAACCTCGGCGGGTCATTTATTGCCTACGAAATTTTTATTTATTTATTGCTGGTAATACCTTTTTCTTTCAATAATTTCTTGTTTTTTATATAAGTTTTTGTGTCTAGTAATACTTTTTCCTTTTCGAGTATCAAGATTCATTGGGATTTGTTTTTAAGGACACGGTCAACAAGTCCTACTCTTGTTATTTAACCCATAACTGGAGGGAAGGGACGGACTAATACCCCTCCCAAGGGTACCAGTGCTTAAGTGAATGCAGGACATTCAACTGGAATTCGAACTTGGCTCACCGTTTTTTCTTTCCGAGCTGATATCCACTGCACCACAACGCACATCCGTCACTAAATGCTTACAGCACTTGATATTCCCAAGCGGTCACCCATCTAAGTACTGACCAGGCTCAACGTTACTTAACTTCGGTGATAGAGCGAAAACTAGTGTATTCAACGTGATAGTCCGTAAGCCCCCGTATATTTGGGGATTTATTAGCTTTTTATTCTTTAGTAGGGACTGTGATAGTTGTAGATTGTCATGTTATAATTGCAGGATAGATTCAGGCGGAAAGAATTTCCGGGCCCTGCACAGAAAGCCGACTTTCATAGCTGCGGATTTAGCAATGGATTCGACGTAGTCATTCCACTTGAGGTCCGCTGAGAGTGTCAGGCCAAGCAGGCGTAGTGATTTACTCTGTGGGAGGCAAGCCTGTTCCATGCTAATGAGAGGGAGGTGCCGTTGTCTGTGGTGGTTAAAGGTTCCAACAGTTTTGACTTTCGGCTAAAATAAAATCACGTATTAATCCAAACTAGAATATGCTTGTCTAAGGGTACTTTTTCCCAAATCTCAAATCGCTACAAAACTAAAATATTAACCAAAAAACATTGATATAATTAATCTCAACCGATCCAGAAATTCATATAAATATCATACGTGGTGCCAAACTCGTTCACAAATATCTAAATTGTCGGCTGGATACAGGCGCTTTGATTAAAAATGGCTTCGAGCAAACAAATCCGATAGATTGTCCTTAGTGACGAACAGCCTTCTTCAAACATTGTGAACTGACGCTACACAATCAACAATTTTCCTACCATGTAACAGAAACCGTCTCTTCGAGGTCTCTCAAAAGCAACACAACAAATAGATATCACGTTTTTAAACTGCCACATCTGGTCTATTCTCCTTGGGGTTCTTGACAAAATACAGCGAAGAATCTGTAATGTGATTGATACCGACTTGGCTGACCGCCTGCAGTATCTCTCTCACCGGCGTGACGTGGCTTCCCTGTGCATCTTCTATAAATACTTTCATGGCTTCTGCTCTGACGAACTTAAATCACTGGTGCCCCCTAGATGTGAATTTGCGCGAGATACTAGATTGGCAACTAGGTCCCACCCTTTTACAGTGAAACCGATGAAATGTAACCGCAATTTCTACTCCAACAGCTTCTTTCCTAGCACTTCCCGCCTGTGGAATTCCCTACCATATGCTTGCTTCCCCGACGGCTACAACCTCAAGGAGTCTAAATGTAAGGTCAATAGACACCTCCTAACACACTAACTCACACGCACTCTCTCCAACTCTCTCCCTATGTACATCCTAAGTCGTCTATCACCCTCCTTCTGACATTTCGCATACCCAATCCCTCTATGTAGCCCCCTGCGCTATAGTGGCAGTGGAATGCCTTGCTTGGGGTGACACGATTAAAAAAAACCAAAAAAAAAACCACACCCGGTAATGACCGAACTCTCAGCTCTGTAGTTTTTTGTTTGTTTTTTTTTTAATCACATCACCCCAAGCAAGGCGGTAAGGCCACTGGTGTGCAGGGGGCTACGTAAGAGTGAATAGATTGGAAAAGAGAAAACCGGAAACCACGTCCTAAACAGGGAACAAGGGATGAGCCTCTTAACCTGTTCAATAGATGTGGTTGGAGTGTGAACCGGGCGATAGCTTAGTCTATCTACTCCAATTGAAAAAAAAAGAAAAGAAAAGAGTGAAAAGATTGGAAAAGAGAAAGCCGGAAACCACGTCCTAAACAGGGAACAAGGGATGAGCCTCTTAACCTGTTCAATAGTCGTGGGTGTAGTGTGAACCGGGCGATAGCTTAGTAATGTCCACCCTGACGTTCGCAAACGTCGATAATCATAGAATGTAAACCAACTGTAAACCAACTTGCGCTTTGCCTTAACTACGAAGAGCACTAGTAATTTCAACAATGAGCGATTTCCATTCATGAAGTTAATTGATTTATTTCATTGGTATCACCTCATGCAAAGCATTAAAGCGATTATGATACAAGGGTTTACCGGGTGTGGAAGAATTAGGAACAGAAACCTTAATAATGAGCGGGAAGAGAAAAGAGTAATCAGGCAGAAAGTAGATAGCGATTGACATTGCATTTAAAGTTTTGCAGATAAAAGTTGAGTGGAAAGCAGGGAGATCATTAAATACAGTAAGCACAAAACCTTTATATATATATATATATACACTAGTAGTATAGCCCGGCGTTGCTCGGGTGTAATGAAAAATTTAAAACTAATCCATGGTCCTGAAGCTCAGACTCTTTGGACGTTGGCACGAAAGACTAAAAGGCAATAGTTATTTCCAGTTAAAGCAAAAGCGTAGACTGAAAGAAAAATGAACGGATGTAAGTCAAATTTTGATTTCCTGGTATCGATATCAAATAAGTTTTTTCATCGTAAATATATGTCCTCTGAGTAAATGGTATCATGGCTGAGACTAAGAACTACAATTATACCTACTTAGAGCTAAACCCGAAGCAAAAACTAAAATAAAAGGGCTGAAAAAAATACAGACATACAGGCAGATAAACAGACACACACAAACATCTTGCTTTTTATATATATATTATCGATTTTCTGCACTATTGTAAGAACTGCAACCTTGAATCTTTTGAATATTGTTTCTTATGTCTTTGTCTATGAGTGTATGAAATTTGATTAAAATCGGACCACTCCTTCTATAACCTGATTTTTTCGATTATCGATTTTCGACATTTATCAGGGGTACCTCGACACAAAACCTAGCTAAGAACACCCGCAGACGCTTATAGTACAACTGTGTAAATTTTCAAGAAAATCGGTTCAGCTGTTTCGGAGTCTATAGGTAACGGACACACACACACACAAAGTTCCATTTATAAATAAGTTAAGATATATATATATATATATATATATATATATATATATAATCATTTCACCCCGAGCAAGGCAGAAATGCACTGATGAGCGGGGGGCTACATAACTGTAAAATGATTAATTAGAAAAGAGTGACGAGTACAAACTAGTTAGAAAGGAGCAATAGAAAGCTGAGAATTCAGGTGCGATGACAGATACATAGGTGGAGAGAAAGGGAAGGATATAAGGGGTTGGAGAGAGAGCTAGAGTCCAGTGGTTAATAGATGAGTATTGACATTGCATTTAAATTTCTGGAGGTTGTAGCCGTCAGGAAAGCAAGAATATGGGAGCGAGTTCCACAGGCGGAAAGTGTGAAAGAAGAAGCTGAAAGAGTAGAATTGTCGTCTGCATTTGGCTAACCTGACTGTGAATGGGTGGAACCCAGTTGCCAGTCTCTCTCTCTCTCTCTCTCTCTCTATATATATATATATATATATATATATATATATTAACGCTAAAATTTCCTCCTCACTAATCCATGCGCCGATAGCTGAGAGGTAGTCACGCTGACTGACACTAAACCGGTCGAGTTTTGATGCCGGCTAGAAGCAAGTGGATATGTACTCACACTGATTAGCTGTGATACAGCGAAAAAGCCTTGTATGTGTACGACTATATATATTCTTTTGGTGATTTTATCAAGGCGCTCATGGTAAATAGCAAGGTCATCGGACCATATGTGGCAGCATATAAACATAGAAAAATGGTAGACTTATAGATACGTATGGCTAGATTCTGGAGAGAATAATTGTCTAGCACGACACAGGAAACCAACGTTATTAGCTGACCTAGCAATAGATTCAATGTTGTCTTTTCGCTTCATGTCGGCTAAAAAAACGTCAGCCCGAGAAGGCGCAACGAGTCATATTCCTGGAAGTGAGCATCAATCATGGTAATTCAATAGAGTTTAAACTTCTCTCCAAAAAACAGTACACTTCTTTCCGAACTATATCATCATCATATTCATTATCATCAACCTCATGATCGGGTCTTAGTTGCCCAGCTAGCCGGGGATTCTAACCTGTTCCTTCCATATATCTGGACTGAAAGCCGGAATATTTTTCTTATTCATGCGTAGTGTGTATTGGCTAATTAGACCTGGCTGAGCCCATCCTTCTCCTGGTCAAATTACAGCTCTGCTTGGTCACGGACACATGGCTATCTATTCCATCGCGGGAATCCTTCACTCTAGCCGTTGACTTCAGTCTAGAAAGCGAACGTCACCGCACCGGATGCGTATATAGCTATGAACTCCAGCCTACCTCATTGTACTAATGACTGTCGTCCCTAAAAGATGGTTTCTCTGTCTTTTGCTAGGTTTTGATTTAGCCCCTCTCCTCTACATTGAATTGTTGTTTAGGGAACCGGTTTAATCGCCGTTGACCCTACCGTGCGGCAGATACTATTGGGTTAGGTGGTTTCAATAGCACTTGTATAATAATCTGATATAAACAGAAACACACACTTCTCTAAATTTTGTTTTAATACGTAATAATTTATGAGAAAGCGAATACAAAGGCTTTACTTGAAAAGAATATGGCTGATGAGTTTCTTTGATACTTTTTCGGGTTATCCGACCATTCTTGGCACTTACCATTATCATGGGATTATTTTGTATCTTTGTTTCTTTTTTTTATATTTACTGTTGTCTCTTACTTTATTTTATTTTATTTTTATTTTATTTTTATTTTATTTTTATATTTTTTTGGCCGGAGAGGAAATAAAGCGATGGATATTAACTCCGAATGATTGTAACACACTTGAACCACCCAGGCCAAAAATCCCTTTGTCTGCGATTCTATCGTACATTCGTTCTTACACACTCTGTCATTCGTTCTTTCACTCTCTCTGTCGTTCATTCTTTCACACTCTCTGTCGATCTTTCTCTTGTTCGTTCGTTCGTTCGTTCGTTCTTTCTTTCTGTCTCTCTGTCGTTCGTTCGTTCGTTCGTTCTGTTTCTGTCGTTCGTTCGTTCGTTCGTTCTTTCTCTCCCTCTGTCGTTCGTTCGTTCTTTCTCTCCCTCTGTCGTTCGTTCGTTCTTTTTGTCTCACTGTCGTTCGTTCGTTCCTTCATTCGTTCTCTCTGTCCTTCGTTCATTCGTTCTTTTTGTCGTTCGTTCTTTCTGTCTCTCTGGCGTTCGTTCGTTCGTTCTTTCTGTCTCTCTGTCGTTCGTTCGTTCTTTCTGTCTCTCTGTCATTCTTTCGTTCGTTCTTTCTTTCTCTCTGTCGTTCGTTCTTCCTCTCTATCGTTCGTTCGTTCATCCGTTCGTTCTTTCTCTCTGTTGTTCGTTCATCCATTCGTTCTTTCTCTCTGTTGTTCGTTCATCCGTTCATTCTTTCTCCCTGTTGTTCGTTCTTTCTCTCTGTTGTTCGTTCATCCGTTTATTCTTTCTCCCTGTTGTTCGTTCTTTCTCTCTCTTGTTCGTTCATCCGTTCGTTCTTTCTCTCTGTTGTTCGTTCATCCTTTCTTTCTTTCTCTCTGTTGTTCGTTCATCCGTTCGTTCTTTCTCTCTGTTGTTCGTTCATCCGTTCGTTCTTTCTCTCTGTTGTTCGTTCATCCGTTCATTCTTTCTCTCTGTCATTCATTCTTCCGTTCGTTTTTTCTCTCTGTCATTCATTCTTCCGTTCGTTTTTTCTCTCTGTCGTTCGTTCATCCGTTCATTCTTTCTCCCTGTTGTTCGTTCTTTCTCTCTGTTGTTCGTTCATCCGTTCGTTCTTTCTCTCTGTCATTCATTCTTCCGTTCGTTTTTTCTCTCTGTCTTTCGATTGTTCATTCATTCTTTCTTTCTGTCGTTCGTTCGTTCTTCTTTCTGTCGTTCGTACCTTCGTTGTTTCTTTCGTTTACAAAACAAACTATCGAACAGAACTGCGTATTATTTTATTCTTCATTCTGACTTGCCTTTTGATATAAAAATCACCGGAATTCATTAAATTTCATTTTGGATTATAATTACGCCTTGAGAGCAAAATATATTTATACACATGCGCACAAGACGCCAGGTGTTTGACCTTCTTCACCACTTGGATGCAGTTACGTTAAAAACCCCGCTTTAAAAAATATTCGGATATTCTTGAACTAAAAAGGGTTCGTTCAGTTTATTAACTGAACATAAAAACACTTGGCAATCCCATTCCCCATAATTTATTTCTATAACTCTCTCAACAAACAACAGTTCTCGTGTTGTTTTATGGTCTTCCAAAAAATTCTGTTGTATTCGAAAAGAACGACATTTTCTATTTCACCATATACTTTTTAATTGTCAATATTGTCGCATTTTTCATTTATTTATTTCAATCATTTCAGTCCAAACAAGGCAAGAAAGCCACTAAGGCGCAAAGGTCTGGAGTACTGTTTGTGCGTGTATAAGAAAAGTTATCAAATAGAGAACAATAATAGAACAAGAATTAAGAATGCAGAAATTAACAATTAACATTGCATTTAATATTTTGCATATTAAAGTTGACTGGAAAGCAAAGAGCCAGAAGAGAGCGAGAGAAGAAATTATTAGAATAGAACTTACGGTTGATTCTCGCTATTTCAGCAGTATAATAATGAAACTTCGTTAACAAACTAGTCGTACGCTTAGATTCATGGTGTCGAAGTATTAAGGAGGATAACTCATTAGAATAGCTAACAATAAAATAATATAAAGGGTGGTCCAAAAGTAGGCAGACAGTAAATAATATTTATTTTGAGATTACATATGCAACTATATTCACACAACTAAAGCTAAAATATTAAAAATACATTTATTAGATTGATAATTAAATTTTATTGTGTACAATAATATAAAAGCTTTTAAATTTTATCAACTGTTGTGATCACGGATGTGCGTTGTGGTGAAGTGGATATCGAATCGGAACGACAAATCGGGAAGCCGAGTTCGAATTCCAATATAATTCCTTGCATCCACTTACGCACAAATACCTTTAAAGATAGGTATTAATCCGTCTCTTCCCTCCAGTTATGGGTTAAATAATAGGACAGATTCGGTTCTATAACCTTGGCTGGCAACCAGTGTACCGCAGAAAACAATGGCAACCAACTGCGGGATAATCTTCTGACCAGTCAGTCATGTTTCTTTCAAGACATGATCGCCCAAAGCGGGTATCATGTATGACATTTAACTGACTGACTGATTGTCCATCACAATTTGCTCAGCTTTGATGTCTACCCCTCACGTTTCGACGATCATTTTTGTGCAAATATCTTTATTTATTAATTTCTTGAAATGTATCTATTATGTAATTTTTCAAATCACCAACACTTTTTGGTTTTGGACTTTTTCCTTCAGTAATCCCCCAAAAGAAAAACTATATCGCAGTCAAAACAGGTCAACGTACCGTCCTATTAACTGGACCTCATCGGCCAACCAATTTCTAAGGAAATATTTTATCAAGATACACACGGATGTGTGTTGTGGCGCAGTGGATATCGGCTCGGAACGAGAAATCGTGGGGTGGGGGCAAGTTTGAATTCCAGTTGAATTCCTTGCATTCACTTACGCGCAAATAACCTTGGAAAAGGTATTAATCCGTCTCTTCTCTCCAGTTATGGTTAAATAATAGGACAGATTGTGTTCTATAGCCTTGACTGCCAACCAGTCTACCGCAGAAAGTAATTGAGGGATAATTTTCTGCCAAGTCCGAGACATGACCACCCAAGCCTGTATTAAGTATGGCACTCAACTGACTGACTGACTCACGGGCTCCTCTTGAATAATATGAAGTGGCCCCATTTTGTTGGAAATAAATATCAAATAATAATATAACCCATACACAAACCTATTCCAATTACTGCCCACCTACTTTTGGGGCACCTCGGCGTGGTGTAATGGTTAGCAAGCTTGTCTGGCTAAAACCTATTACAACTGAGTAGTGAGTTCCATCCTCACTGGGTACTCCATACATTCAGCCTTGTGCCACATTTAAGCGGCGCTTAGAGAATCAACTGTCCACCTACTTTTGGACCACCCTGCATCGAAAGCATTAACCATAATTACGATTTAAAGAATTTTTACTCTAATTAAAAGGTTCCTAGATACAGGGTACTGAGTGCGGAAAGAAAACGTTATTACTGAGAGAGAACAATAAAAGAACAGAAATTAAGGCAGACGATGACGATTGACATCGCATTTAAATTTCTCAAGATCAACGTTGACTTGGAAGCCAGGAGAGTGATCCATAAGCGTTAATGCGAGAGAAGAAACTGTTAGCATAGGACTTACGGTTAAATCTAGCCATTTCAACTGTAAATTGACGAAACCATTTCGTAAATCAAGTACTAACATTACTAAATGTCACTTCGACATTGTGTAATGGCTAGCAAGCTTGCCTCTCTAAATCAATTACGACTGAATAGCGAGTTCGATCCTTACAGCGTGCTCCACAGTTTGGGCCTTATGCCACATCTGAGCTACGCTTAGAAAATTAATACTTAGATTGCACATGACGGGGAGGGTTACGTCGCTATCTTAAAGTAAAGTGCAACCCAGTTGTGTTATTATCCGCGTTATGTTTCGCTCACCTTCAGTATTCTTGAGAAGTGTATGAATTGATCATTTCCCCAAGCTGTGGGTTAGACAGCATGGTTTACTGAACTCTCTTGTTTTCATATAGAGACCAGTGTAGAAAAAAGAAAAAACTTAATTAAAAATCGGCTTGAAGCTGAATAGCCGATGTAAGTTTTTCTTTCCCCAGACACAGTAACGCTAATATGGCTGCGGAATATTTTATGTCCCTACGGCCATAATAAGTTATCGAGCTGGTGACGTGACACAGAAGAATATCCTCTTAAAAATAACGGGTCCTGTAACTTGATGTCTTCTGTCAGGCTGTGTAAAGGTTAGCAAATATAAAAATAATGTATATTTAGTCGAAATTGTCAAATAAGCGGATCAAATTTTGATTGAAAATCGCTACTACTGTTTTAATTTGTCAAGGTACCGTGCCCGAACTTGTAATATTATTCGTGGACAGTATTCAAATTAAATGTTTTAATTGCGATACCAATGTCAACTCAGCAAATAAAAGAAAATGTATCGATTTCTCGACTCTTTAATTGATTAGAATTGGGCAATTTTCTAAGTAATTCCTTGTGATTTATCGTTGTTAGAGTCTGTCTTTTATTTTCCCCTCCAGGCGTCGCAGTATGTTTGTTTTGACACGCAAGCGTTCATAAATTATTTCTGAAATCAAAGACGAATGCTGAACAAGTTATAACAAATCTGTTGATTGCCTTTTCATACTCATCACGAGTGTATCCGATTCCAACAAAGTACAGAACCCCTGTTCTCCCCTTACCTCTATTTCCCCATTTTTAGATGGGGGCAATGCAACTCCAAAAGTATAACTGTATCAGTTTAAGTTTGGTAAAGGTCTAGCTAGATATATACTTAAAAAAAAGTCTGTTACGATAGTTTTTGTTCGTTCAGTTGTCATAGCGTTATGAGATTAAGCCGACAAAGGGCACCCACGCACTTAACTCTAGATATTGTTACGTGTTATATTGTAACAAAAGAAAAAAATTTACCAAAACACAGCTAAATCACAGACAAATATTTAATTTGCAAAAACACCAAATAATATATTTACAAATATACAATTTTTGTTACATTCAAAACACAAAACTTAAAGCTTACTACTGGCAAGTGTTACGAGGAGAGAAGGGGAAAATAAGAAGTCAAGTATCTTTACCCAGTTAAACTAGCGAAGTAGTTTAAGTACTATAATGTTTGGAAATCCTCAAATGTGTACATAAAGAATAATTTCCAGCATGGCCAATGAAAGAGTCAAAAATATCTATTTAGTTCCATGAGGTTCTCTTTTAGGTTTTTGTTAGTCGGCAACTTTTCTTAGAGATTGACGCACGGATCCACAAATCGTGTGTGAGTTGATAATGTCAGCAAATCATTTTAACAACTGACTACTCTCTTCTCAAAACCTATTTTATAGGGGCTAACACCTAATTCGCATATTTCTAGAATCATTTAGAATTTTCTCGATTTTACTGGAATATTCTACAATTTTCCAAAACGCTCTATTTCTAATTTTCTCTATTTAACAACTACTTCATGAATTAAAACTTTTTTGTAATAACAAGTAGGACTCAATAGAATCCCTTACTATAGCTTTTTATACATTATTAATATTGTTTTTATATATAAATGCATCCTCGTAACAATATGTATTGTAAAACCTTAGTCTGAAGTATCTGATTTTCTCCCTAGAACAGAGTTATGACTGAGTGATATACAAATAATCCCATCCATAGTTTCTCTCATTATTTCTTATTTCCAACCAAGATTTGCAGATTCGACGGTAACCCTGCAACTTTCTTAAAGAATTGTGTTCATGAACTGGCTCCTGTTTTCTCCGAACTTTACAATAAATCCATCACTACTTCTTGCATTCTAGTAGTTAATTCCTTCAAGAAATTCGGGAAATCTTTTTTCTCGTGTTAACCTCCTATTAGTCTCTTACCTATTTTAGCAAAATATTAGCTTAAGCGCAAATACCCTTAGGAAAGGTATTAATCCGTCTCTTCCCTCCAGTTATCGGTAAAATAACAGGACAGATTGGATTCTGTAGTCTTGACTGGCAACCAGTCTACCGCAGAAAGTAATGGCAACCTACTGCGGGATAATCTTCTGCCCAGTCAGTCATGTCACTTTCAAGACATGATCGCCCAAGCGTGTATCACCTATGGCAGTTAACTGACTGACTGTCTAGAAACTCTAATAAAAGCAGAATTAGTGAAGCATCTTACTTCACACAGTCTCGTTTCGGATAAACAATATGGCTTCAGTTTCTCCAGGTGTAGACCTGGAGACGTGTTAACAGTTTTCACTGAATTTTTCTTTCAGGCTCTAGATAAAAATGTCGAAATTTGGTTGTGGCTGTGGATATCTCAAAAGTGTTCGACATGGTTTGGCATGCTGACCTTCTCCACAAGCTCATCGGTTACGGTCTCTTTCTCCGATGTTCTTCTCCGTCCTTTTTTCCTACAGTGTCTTTCTCTGTCATCTTTCCTCTTTTCCTCCTCCTGAATCTTAATTTATCATCCTCCTTCTCTTCCTGTAATGTGCACTGTTTTCTTTTTCCACATATTGTGTTCCTCCCACCTTCTGCTCCTCTCCCTCTTCTGTATCATACTCCTTCTCCTGCTGTCTCATGCACTATCCTCTTTTCCCTTCTTCATTAGTACTCTTTTCTATCTCCTTTCCTAAATCCTCTTCATTCTCCCACTACCATCCATCATCTAAAAGTTAAAAATGGAGGAATAAATCTGAACGGCCAACTCGACAGATAAAAATAGAAACTATTCCCTTACGATGCGGGAAAAGCAGTTAGACGTTAATAAAATCACTGTTGAAAATCTAGACTTTTGGAGAGAAGCGTTAAATGTCAGCTGAGAAGAACATATAACCAAGGAAGAACTATACAGTATCTTACCAAAGATTACGGACACAATCTCTGAAAGGATGGATCGGTTAAGGGGTCATTGCTGCAAAAAAGTAAACAAGAAGTCATGCACTGGCTTGTAACATGGGATATTATTTGTGGAGAAAAATCAAGAGACAGAACAGACTAGCAGGAACCTTTATCGGTCAGCTCAGCCGAAACTAGAATCAGAACGGAAGAAATAGTTGTAGATGATTAGAAAGATGTGGTCATTATTGTTCTTTGGAGAACGATTATACAGTATAACCCTGATATAAGAGAAACTCGGATATAAGAGAGATTGTATGTAGTCCCAAATAACAGACTGTGGTAATGTATATAAAATAGAGCAAACGCGGATATAATAGAAACCCGGATATAAGAAAACGTTATCCGGTCCCCATGACTCTCTTATATCCGGGTTACATATATATATATATATATATATATATATATATTTTCGTCTTCTAAAGAACACTACTTACCACATCTTTCTAAAATATATATATATATATATATATATATATATATATATATATATATATATATATATTTGTCTGAACATTATTTTTAATGGATACTCGTATCTGAGTGAATGATCTTTTTTCCCATAATTAAGCAATACATTTATATATGTATATAGGAGTCCCAGGTTCAAACCCTGGCGGAAGATTGATATTTTTCTAAGAAGACTTTTCGAATATTCAGGCCGGTGGATATAATGTACTGTTTAATTATATATATATATATATATATAAAACAAGAAAAAATATCCACTCATTTACGAGTATCTGAATAATGTTCAGATAAATGAATATGTCGGTTAATACCACTTGGTAATATATATATATATATATATATATATATATATATATAAAGCGATAGTAAATACAGAAAAAGAGTTGGTAAATAATCCCAATGGATCTGATGAAGATTAGATTAAATATTGCAACTGATCCAACAGAGAGTTCGATGTAAATGTAATTTACAGAGCATATATTTATTTCACATACAAATTCAATATTTTACACTTGGTGAATAGAAATTTTAACAGGTCATTAAAAACCTGTTTCTTCAACTCCAAATAAAAAATATTTTGAAAAAATTCTTGTGTGAGCGGAAGTAAAAGTTTGTTTAGAATAAAGAAGAGACGAAAATTAGGGGAAAGGGTGGAAGGCGTAGATAGAAGTTGGAAGAAAGTAGGTCGGACAACATGCACGACTGTTCAATGTCAAACGGTAAGAATAATCTTAAAGGGAATCAAGTGTATAAAACAAAAGTTCTAACTAGAATTAATAAACATTTAAAAAATAATATAAAAATTAAATGGGAAGGAAAGTAAACAGGATGACAATTATAAAGGGAGGAAAAATTTGATTTAAATTTAGATTTAATGGCATGTTAAATGGTGATTCTCCAAATGTAAAATATTGTATATATATATATATATATATATATATAGTGATGATCATCCACGTATACTGTCTTAATATGTATAGGAAAGAATATTAATAAAAAGTTTTGAATTTAAAAATGTACTTTTTAAAAAAGTATTTGTTTATTTTTATTATATTTTATATTTCAGACCGTCCTCGGTCCTTCATCAGAAACAAGTGATTTTTAAATTTGAATTAGAAACGTATTTCACGATAGCGTCCGAATATTTTTTTGTTTACATCACGTGGTGTCGATAAACCGGCGAATATATCGGCGAATCCGGTAATAGCTTTAGATTTCGCTTCAATAATCACAAACTAGATATACGACAAAAAAATGTATACTCCCCAATTGCAGCCCATTTTAATCAACCTGATCATACCTTAGAAAATTGCAAATGTTTACTAATAGACTCCAATTTTAGTTCTACATACACACGCAGAAAGAAAGAAAAATACTGGATTTTAAAATTAAATACACACAAGCTAGGGTTAAATAGGGACTTAGGTGTGTTGAATCTCTACAAATATTTCAATAGGTAAAAAAAATTTTTCAGATATTCCAAAGAATTTTTTATCCAAAACAAACAGACTTTCTCTACGGACGTGCCGCATGTTGATTGGTTTACCGAAAATGAACAAACGGACGTGCCGCATGTTGATTGGTTTATCGACACCACGTGATGTAAACAAAAAAATATTCGGACGCTATCGTGAAATACGTTTCTAATTCAAATTTAAAAATCACTTGTTTCTGATGAAGGACCGAGGACGGTCTGAAATATAAAATATAATAAAAATAAACAAATACTGTTTAAAAAAGTACATTTTTAAATTCAAAACTTTTTATTAATATTCTTTCCTATATATATATATATATATATATATATATATATATATATATATGAAAGAACAATGTCTCATCTATTAGTTAATAATTAATTACCATCATTATTAACTACCCGATGAGACATTGTTCTTTCACTGTCGAAACAAAATGTACAATTTTATGGTAACTTGTAGTTTCTACATGTTTTTAAGTATAATTAATAATATATATGTGTGTGTATATATATATATATATATATATATAAATTAACATTTTGGTCGTTCCCAAAATCTGCAACCGGCCACGACTCGAGTTTCACGCACGTAAGCGCATTCCTCAGGCCGGCTGAATACCAGACTAAACTACTCCGGAACATTTATAATCCGTACAATCGGATAGAAACCGCTTACCCAACCTGGCTAAGGTGCTAAAATAGCCATAGATACTCCGAGAGAAGGGGGGGGAAATTTTAACGGGAAAGAAATTTAATTTAATTGTGAAAAAGTAAGGATATTTGAAGCATCTGATGGTAAAGCCTGCCATATCAGTAACACGTGACAAAATTTCTAAAAAGTGCTTAATCCCATCAAGACAACCAACAACCAACAGAGCTTAAATATTACACATTACGGAACTTGCAGTAATAAACTACTAAAGGTACACCAAAAAAATGCTCCGTACCGCACAAGGTGGTACAGCTAAATAATAATAAAAAAGTTAAACCCCCTTTCTTTTCATCAACGTCATAATTACTTTGGTCCGATGAAATCTGAAAGGTCACACATTTTTTCCACATTGTTATTAATTTTCTTATATATCTTACTATAGGCATTATTTCGGGCTTTGTTTGACTGTATGTGGTGAAGTGTTTTAAGATACATCATCAGATCAATTGACGGTTTCCCTCTCGAAGGATGCATATTTTACTAACAAGATTTCTCGATTATTCAGGCCGGTAGACATAGATAAATATACTTTTAATTATATGAAAAACAGAATCTACTCAAATATGAGTAGCCATTACATTAGGATACGAAAACAGAGCAGATATGAATTCTTCAAACAATCAGCAACATGTGTGTTTAAAGGGATTATTTCGTGATTGAGCGATCTAAGACATGTCACACACACACACACACACACACACACACATATATATATATATATATATTTATGTGTGAGTGCGTGTGTTCAGCCTGTTTATTAGTTCGCTGAAAGATTTAAACTAACTTTCCCGAAGACACGAGATGTAAATGGCCTTCATATACCACACTAGCTCGTGACATGATTGCAGCTAGTTTGAATTCACAGCTACCCTTATTCTAGATCGACTGTTCTACCAAGTTACCCATATTAGTCATACCTTTCCAAAGGCCATTAACTGTTACGTTAGAAGCACATCTCATAATGTGTTGGGCGTTTTGATCCTGACCAGACCAAGTTCGTATTTTGCCTTTGTGGTAATAGGTCAGCTCGGAATCAAGGGTGAGCCCTGCCTCGTTTCCAAGTTGAACTTGTAGGTGTGGTTCCTTTGACAGAGTAGACGATATTTTTCAAACCCAATTTCAAAGGCTTCAGTGGAGTTAAAAATTAGCTCAAGACCAGTTAAACTTGTCTCTCTGTTTGATGAAAAATATTTTTCGGTGAAAAGAATTCTGTATTTTAAAATAAAAACGAAAGATTATAGTATTTACATTATTCGGACTATTGTCCTCATCTTTGTTGCCATTTGTACGACGTTTCGGCCGTTACGTTCCGGCCTTCTTCAGGTTCTAGGAATTTTGAACCGAACCCTTTATTACAATCACTGGGGTATATTATCCTCATTCCTTGCGTAAAGCCTCGATTGGAAGTCATGAGTTACTGTAATAAAGGGTTCGGTACGAAATTCCTAGCCCCTGAAGAACGCCAGAGCGTATAACGACTGAAATGGCAAAAAAATAAGGACAATAATCCGAATAATGTAAATGCTATAAATATTACCTCATCTCAAAAATATGGACAAAAATAAAGATTATGCTTGAAACCTTTCGAAAGAAGATACCTTAATTCATACAAAGGTAAAAAAACGTATAGGCTTCAAAATATATATATATATATATATATATATATATATATATATATATATAAAAGGATTAAAAATAAAAATAAAAAAAACAATGAAAATTCATCAAAAACAGTTAATATTCTGATTACTTCAAGAACTAAGGAATATGATTTTGTTTCGGCAATAATAACATCCAGGCTAATCGTTTTCAGCAAGAAAGCAGTTTAAAGACTAGTTTCAGTTCAACTTCCCTCTTTGCTATATGAACTGCATGAATTCAAGCGTAGTATTAGATTGGCCGTTAGGTTTTATCACTTTACAGTATAAATATCTAGATGCAACCCTAAATTATGTGGGATTAATTATTTCTCTTGCACTTCTCGCCTGTGAGACTATTTTGCTGCTTCTTTTTCGCCTATCAAGAACGAGCTTCAAAAATCTATAATTCAACGCCCTTCGTCATCTTTTGTTTTTTATATCCTATTCTTTTATTGTCCTCTCTCCTTAATAACGTTTTTCAAGACTTTTTTCTGTTATCCCCTCCGTCATTTTTGCTGGTACAAATCGCCAAAAATAGCTTTCAAGGTATTTAAACTTATTTATAAATGGAACTGTGTGTGTGTGTGTGTGTGTGTGTGTGTGTGTGTCCGTTACCTATAGACTCCGAAACGGCTGAACCGATTTTCTTGAAACTTTACACAGTTGTCTAAGCGTCTGCGAGTGTTCTTAGCTAGGTTTTGTATCGAGGTACCCCCGATAAATATCGAAAATCGATAATCGAAAAGATCGGGTTATAAAACGAGTGGTCCGGTTTAATCAAATTTAATACACTCATAGACAGAGACATAAGAAACGATATTCAGAAGTTTCAAGGCTGCAGTTCTTACAATAGTGCAGAAAATCCACAATATATATATATATATATATATATATATATATAAGACAAGGTGTTTGTGTATGTGTCTGTTTATCTGCCTGTATGTCTGTATTTTTTTTCAGCCTTTTTATTTTAATTTTTGCTTCGGGTTTTGCGATGATACCATTTACTCAGAGGACTTATTTAGCCTTCAAAGTTCATTTCACGATGAAAAAACTTATTTGATATCGATACCAGGAAAATCAAAATTTGACTTACATCCATTCATTTTTTTTTTTTTTAGTCTACGGTTTCGCTTTAACTGGAAACAACTATTGCTTTTTAGTCTTTCGTGTCAACGTCCAGAGAGTCTGTGCTTCAGGACCATGGACTAGTTTTAAAGCTTTCATTACACCCGAGCAACGCCGGGCAATCCTGCTAGTACAAAGATAAGCCGAAAGATAACAGAAAAATGTTTGTGTGTGTGTGTGTCTGTTTATCTGTCTGTATGTCCTTTATACAAATCCACACATTTTATCCGATTCTCACCAAACTTCAAAATTTGACTTACATCCATTCATTTTTCTTTCAGTCTAAAGTTTCCACTTAAGGAAACAACTATTGCTTTTTAGTCTTTCTTGCCAACGTCCAAAGGGTGTGAGCTCCAGGACCATGAATTAGTTTTAAAGCTTTCATTACACCCGAGCAACGCCGGGATATACTGCTAGTTTAAAATAAATGAAATAATTCTTAAGCCCTGCTCAGTGTTATTTCTTCGCATCTCGATAATAAGTTTTACTTTGCTATATATCTGCAGACCAGAAAGAAAGCTTTTCGGAATAGAAATGCCTGAAGAGACACCGATAGACGGGTAGAAGCGATATGGAAAGATATCTGATGGCATAAATCTGTGCTGACATTGATAAAGTGATAGATGTGGAGATAGATTGCTATGAGAATGAGATAGATATGAGGAGAATGTGATCTCCAAGTAGTTTGGTAGGCACGTATGAAAGAGAATTGAAGAAAAGACAGGTGGATAGATAAATAGGTAGATAAAAAGTGACGTAGATACACTGATCCGAACATGACAAACAGATAAGACGAAACCCCGAAGGAGCTTGAATTACATTTAAGAAAACGTTCCACACTGTTTCACGCCCGTAAATACAAGAACCCAGTAGCTGACTGTAGTTATATTTTGTCCTGTAACTCAGAAAAAAACGAGAGAAACCATAAAAACGTCTTTAATAAATTTCGCAAAAATTGCAGAGTGCTGAACTGTTATGAAATATCTAATTTTCTTTGTGGCAAACAAAACTAGTTACATTCCATCATCACCGATTGGACCCTGAATTACCACCATTCGCGATGAATGTCCTCTTAGAGAGACCCCAATCCTTAAGTGACTATTGGATCTTGAATTCAACACAGAACTTGAGGGGAACTTGTATATACAATCCATCACTAAAGATGCAGGAAAGGTAGTCGGTTCCCTTTACCGCTTCAGTAAGTACCTGACTCCTCTTGGTATCCTCTAACCTTTACAAAGGCCAGATCATGCCTAAAATAGTCAATAGTCGGTTCCTTGTACCACTCCAGTAACTACCTGACTCCTCTTGGTATCCTCTAACCTTTACAAAGGCCAGATCATGCCTAAAATAGTTGGTTCCTTGTACCACTCCAGTAAGTACCTGACTCCTCTTGGTTTCCTCTAACCTTTACAAAGGCCAGATCATGCCTAAAATAGTCAGTTCCTTGTACCGCTCCAGTAAGTCCCTGACTCCTCGTGATATCATCGACCTTTACGAGGGCCAGATCATGTCTAAAAATAATCAGTACGTACCTAATTCCTCG
The DNA here is from genome assembly GCA_037127315.1 of Ascarosepion bandense. Taxonomy (NCBI): domain Eukaryota; kingdom Metazoa; phylum Mollusca; class Cephalopoda; order Sepiida; family Sepiidae; genus Ascarosepion; species Ascarosepion bandense. Next base: position 1,875,775 of record JBBBDQ010001018.1, on the reverse strand, counting down.
TAATATCATCTACCTTAATAGGGGCCAGATCAAGCCTAAAAATGGTCAGTTCCTTGAACCGCTCCAGTAAGTACCTGACTTCTTGTGATATCCTCTACCTTTACAAAGGCCAGATCAAAACTAAAAATGGTCGGTTCCCTGTATCACTCCAGTAAATACTAGATTCTTCGTGATATTGTCTACCTTTAAAAAGGCTATATAAGGCCTAAAAATAGTCGGTTTCTCATACTGCTCCAGTAAGTACCTGGGTCGTGCTATCTTCTACCTTTACAAAAACCAAATCAGTATTAAAAATTGTCGGTTCTCTCTACCTATGCAGTATGTACTTGGCTCTTCGTGATATTCTCTGCCTGCACAAAAACCAAATCAGGAGTAAAAATAGTCAGTTCCCTGTACCGCTTCAGTAAGTACCTGACTCCTCATGCTATCCTTTACCGTTACAAGAATGAGATCCGACTGAAAATGGAGTACTGCTGACATATTTGGGCTAGACCTGCTTAGTCCACACTTTTCAGTCTCGATAGAGTTCAGAAACCTCTCTTAGATTTGTGTAGTGACAAATTGTTTTTCACTCTCTTACAGATGAAATATAACAAGATGTATCACTATATTCCATGGAAATTGCTCAGACGAACTACATTCGTCTGAGTTCTAACCATCACGGCTACAACCCACCATGCTCCGCGCATTTTGGTGAAGCATCTGATTCCCTCTGTATTCCATTAGTAAGATGTAAGTTTTACTTGAGGATCTTCTCGCAAACTACTGCTCTGTAGGACCAACTTGGAAGACATTTTCCCATTCACTACAGTCTTAACCTGATCAATTCTAGAGTTAAGCTTTATCTTCCCAACCTATCTGCATATCTTGCGAAAGGTATGAATCCATCTTTTCCCACCTCAGCTATGGGTAAATAGTAGGACAAACTGATTTCTATAGGCTTGGGTAGCAACCGGTCTAGGAGAAGAAAAACTCTGAATTCAGACCAGCCTGGATAGGCTTGGTCTCTGTCAGGCTGTCGTGCCCGAAGAAACACCAATTCTACTGCGACTACTGTACACGTGGTGACCCCTGCGACTCTAATGAGTCACGAGATATATGTAGCTATTCCTATTGTTATTGTCCTATTGTTATAATAATTGTGTTTGTCCCGTCCTTCGCCAATTCCCTAGTTCTCATTACGCCTTTGGATTGGGAGATGATGGATGGGTTCTTGTGGTGAATGCGCAAAATTGTAATGAATGATTGGGTCGTGATAGTGTTTAGCTAGGTATAGGATAGTTAAGTGAGTACCACCATCTACCCTCCCTTTTTCGGCTTTATGTCACAATTTTTGCAATTTTTTACAAAAATAAATATTGTTCTCATTACGCTCTGCCAATACCCCATAAATAATAGACTTTTCCATTTTGAACATATGAACATACACATAATACATCAGAGACGTTACCTGGAATTCAGTGAAAGAAAAAAAAGGAAAGACGTGTTTAAGGTTTCCTGCCAATACCTCATAAATTGTGGACTATCTATCTATCTATCTATCTATCTATCTATCTATCTATCTATCTATCTATCTATGTCTGTACATATCTATCTATCTATCTATCTATCTATCTATCTATGTCTGTACATATCTATCTATCTATCTATCTATCTATCTATGTCTGTACATATCTATCTATCTATCTATCTATCTATCTATCTATCTATCTATCTATGTCTGTACATATCTATCTATCTATCTATCTATCTATCTATCTATCTCAGTTTGTACATATCTATCTATCTATCTATCTATCTCAGTTTGTACATATCTATCTATCTATCTATCTATCTATCTCAGTTTGTACTATCTATCTATCTATCTATCTATCTATCTATCTATCTATCTCAGTCTGTACATATCTATCTATCTATCTATCTATCTATCTATCTATCTATCGAGAGAGAGAGAGAGAGAGAGAGAGAGAGAGAGAGAGAGAAGTGTTTAACGGTTGTTTCAGGGAAATGGAAAAAGTCCTCAGTTCAAATCTTTTTATTTATATCCCCTTACTTCTTAGGATAACAACCGGTACTCATATTTGTGATTGTTATTGCAGAATCTTGTTGAGGTTGTTAAGTTCAAATATTTAACGTTGCGCTATCGGAATTTCTACGGATATTATATTGTCGCCATGAGTTGATTTAATCATTAACTTAAATATCAAGTGTCACTAGAAATTACAGGTTAATTGTTGTGGCTGATGATGAGCTGGTGCTCTGAAGGCCGTTCAACTGACATAACTTTCGGTATCTCCTGCAACGTTTTCGACCCCCAAATGGAATGCTCTGTATTCCTTTGGGTGTTCTCGGCACGGCCTAGAGGGGTGTGCATATGGTTTTGGAATCGCACGGCCTTTATACAGGATCATCCAGGCTTGCACCCTGGAAAGGTCAATCCAAAACGCTATTTTTACTCGCGAGATAAATTGCTGCCTATTATCATTGTTATTATTATTATTATTATTAAAGTTTCTTTTTCATTACTGTATATATGTGAGACCATCTAAATCACTTAAGAGGGGCACACGAAAAGGCTGTAGGGATTTCACCAACAATGTCACCACCATATAGTGGGTATCTGCTGGTAAATGTACGTTAATATATTTGGACGCAATCAGTCTACCATTATAGTCTCTGGTACTTTAGCGCTGGTTGCGATGGACTGGTCAAGAGGAAGGGCGACAGGATTCCCAAGCAGTTTCTTTGTTTGTCAGTGGCTGCACCCACCTGATACAATGTGTGACACACTTTCAGTGATTTCCCTACACAGCCTGCGTATTGTTATCAATGCGAGGGCAATGGACACAGTGACCAGTAAAGTCCATAAGCTTTGTAGTAAGCTTTTTGATTGATTCCACTTTGTAATTAGTCAACTAACGGACATTTCCAAGATGAACAAGATCACCATCATGTTAATCACATTTCATTTGCATGCCATTCAGGCTGGGTTGCGTTCCATTCGTATTCGCAGTATTCATTACTGGCACCATCGTTTTTCCATTACAAGACAAGCAACATTTGTACAAAAACACTTTTTGTAGATTTATATATTGAAAAAATTGAAGAAAACCGACATTCTGTTGAAATATTAACATTGTCAAACACAGTGTGTGTTTATTTTTTCTTAAATGGTGCTTTTCTCTGAAAATATTGGAAGTTACGTCAATCATTTTGTTTACAACAACAACAACAACAATAATAATAATAATAATAATAATAATAATAATAATAATAATAATAATATTTCCTTTGATTTCTGGTCTATAATCATTTCTTTTCGTGTCCCATCCAGAGACCTGAGGGCAGAAAGGAAACGACATTTTCCCTTGAGCATTTAAAAAATAAGATTACGCATATATTACGTAGATGAAACCATTCGTAAGGCGTGAGCAGTCCTCGTGAGTACAATATTATTGTATTTCTTTAAGTCATGGACTACCAGGAATCCCTTCAATGAGACTATCGGAGATATTTTTAATCCGAGTGCTCCAACTACAACTGGAATTACTGTTGTCTTCATGTGCTACATTTTTTGTGATTTCCACTTGAAGAATATTATTATTATTACTATTATTCCTTTGATTTCTGTTGTATACACATTTCCATCCCGGTCCTAACCATGGACCTAAGATCAGGAATGGCTTCATAATATATTTCGACTGATCATTTTTGTAAAAATAAAAATAAAAAACACACATTTGACATAGATAATGTACTTTGTAATGTGTGAGCTGTACTTGTGAGTACAATTTTTTATTTCTCTATGTGCGCTGTGGTACAGTGGATATCGGCTCGGAACGAGAAATCGGGGAGCCGAGTTCGAATTCCAGCTGAATCCATTGTATTCACTTACGCGCAAATACCCTTGGGAAAGGTACTAATCCGTCTATTCCTTCCAGTTATGGGTTAAATAGCAGGACAGATTGGGTTCTATAGCCTTGGTCGGCAACCAGTCTACCGCAGAAAGCAATGGCAACCTACTGCGGGATAATGTTTTGCCCAGTCAGTCATGTCTCTTTCGAGGCATGATCGCCCAAGCGTGTATCACGTATGGCACTTAAACTGACTGAATGGACTGTCTAGTATCCCTTCAATAGATTTATCAGAACCTTTTCCAAACAGTCCGAGTGTTCCAACTACAACTGGAATTACTGATGCCCTTACGTATTGAATTTTCGAGATTTCCATTTCAAGTTCCTTGTACTTTTAGTTTTTTAATCAATCACGATGTCTTCGTGATTAGCTTCGTTCTGCCTGCTGCATATTGTTAAGTATTATTAGTATTATTTCGATAAATTTTACAGTTTACATTTCAAATAATGTTTGAGAAGAGACTAATTAAGTTCCGGTATATTCTAGGGCTTAATATAATATGGCGATGGTGATAATTCTAGTCTAGCCTCAAATAAATTTGAATATAGAAATGAAATATTAGATTAACTCTGGAAGATATTGTAATCTTTCTCAAGAGGAAAAGATATTATGAATACAAACCATTACTGGTGTTGTAATGGTTAGCAAGTGTGTGCCCCTACAATTGAGTAGTGAGTTCGATCCTCACTGGGTACCCTATATTCTCGGTTTTGTGCCACATCTAAGCTGCGCTTATAAAAAATCACTAAACCATTACTGGTTGAAGATAGTAAAAATATTAGTGTTCTAATGTTTCCCCATACACAACAACCACCTCTTCTCTTAGTTATGGGTTAATTAATAGAACTTTCATCAGTAAATCATTATTATCTATAAAAAAATTTAAAATTCAATAATAGTTTCCGGCTTTAAATAACCTAAGAGATGTTGATAAACCGTAAAAAGTAAATTAGTCAATGAAAAAAGCAACAGGAAACATACAATATCATACTAATCCTAATATAACAAAATACTGCTGTTGTTGTCATGTTATCTTGGGACCTACATTTGAATCCGGCCATTTTGCTATTGGTCAGCATAATTATATAATAACCAGGAGATAGGCATTTATGCTGGCTCCTGATCACTGACAAGATGTGGTTTGTTCAGTATCCCTGGGTCGATAGACAGGATTGGTTTGGGGGTTCTTTCTGATCAATATAATTTAGGTTGCTGCTGCTATAGCATAACTCCTACATCGTTTTGAATTCCACTAATAAATTATGCAAACTCGACCACCATTTTCCTTTTCACTTTGTCATCATCGATTTCTTGCTGCGACGATATTTGTCTCTAAATTTGTTTTATTATTGCTCTCTATAATTCTATGTTAGTCTTTATTGATAACGTTTTCTTTGCTAGTTTTTCTCTCTCCCTCTTTCACTGAAATACACACATACACTGTTTCATACTTTCATTTTTCTTTTTTTTTCTTTTTCCTGCTTTCTTCCTCTAATTATTTCTTTTTTCTTTTTCTCCTTTGTCTTCCTTTACCTATTTTTCTTCGTTTTTCTTTCTCTAAATATTTTTCGTTCTTTTTCTTTTTTCTTCCTTTACTTAATTTCTTCTTTTTCCATTCTTTTTAATTCAATTTTTTTTCTTCTACTTTTTTTTTACTTTTTTCTTTCTCTGCTTATTTTTCTTTACTTTGTCTTTTTTCCGTTCTTTTTCTTCTATTTTCTTTTTTTTTTTACCTCTACTTCTTTTTCTTCTTTTTCTTTTTCCTCTGCTCATAATTCTTCACTTTTTCTTTTTCTATTCTTTTTCTTCTTTTTTCCTTCTCCTGCTTATTTTTCTTTACTCTTTCTTTTTCATTTTTCTTCTATTTTCTTTTTTTTACCTCTACTTCTTTTTCTTCTTTTTCTTTTTTCCGCTGCCTATAATTCTTCATTTTTTTTCTTTTTCTTCTTTTTTTCTTCCCCTACTTATTTTTCTTTACTTCTTTCTTTTTCTTTTTTTCCTTCTATTTTCTTACCTCTGCTTCTTTTTCTTCTTTTATTTATTTTTCTTTACTTTTCTTTCTCTCTTCTTTTTTCTTCTATATTCTTTAATACCTCTACTTTTTTTCTCATTTCTTCCTGTACTTATTTTTCTTCACTTTTTCTCTTCTTTTTCTGCTGTTTTATACCTTTCGTTTTTCTTTTGCTCATTTTAAAAAATTTTTCTTCTTTTTATTGCTCTACTTTTCTTTGTTCTTTTTCTTTTTCTCTTCAGTTCTTTTTTCGGCTCTTTTCTTTTTCTTTACCTCTACTTCTTTTTTTTTTCGTCTTTCCTTATCTCTCTTTCCCACAATCCGCTGCGTGAGTATTAAATTCTTTAAACCCGTTTCCCTCATTGTGTGTCCTAGAAACTGTTTCTTCCTGGTGTTAGTATAAGATTCCTTTTCGTTTGCATCCTCTCCAAAAGATTGTCGTTATTCTGTCTATGGTAACCCTAGCATCCTTCTGTAGAACCACATTTCTGTTGCTTCGAGTATCTCCTTCATCTTTGAGGAGATCGTCCAGCATTCGTTGCCATATAAGAGGATTGATATCACTCTTTTTTTTTTTGTTTCCGACGAAATCTTCCTGTCTGTCAATACTCGAACTACTGCTTAGTTTTTGAAATGCACCTATGACCATGTTTTCGGATCTCAGTGACACACTTCCCGTCCTATGTTAAAACAATTCCCAAGCATTTAAATTTCTGTAACTGCTTGATTTTAGCATCCCCGACTTGTAATTGACATTTTGGGTTTCTACACTGAATAAGCTGTTCTGCCAGTCTTTCTTGTTCCAAATTGAAAGAGACAGCGATAACAGCTCTTTGAACACGCCCCACTAAACATTGCTTTTCACAGCTGAATAGTTTACAGAATGCAGTCGGGACGTGAATAATTTTGATGTTCGCTATGCAATAACGTCTTCTTTTGACAGAGGTGGTTTCAAAACTGTCCCTCATCCCCGTATCTACAGTCCAAACTCTGTGCCCTTTGACTTTTGGTTGTTTCCCAAATAAAGGAGAATATCAAGTGCAGTCGTTTTAAAAACCCAGAGAAGATGCAGGAAGTTGGGACAAGGGTTCTGGACACCTTCATTTTGAATGACTTCCATTTTCTTCCACACACATTCGCATAAGCTGTGCTTCTTACTGTATAACCCCTACTTCGAGTGGCTCCGGGCCTTGTATAGGGTGAACACCACTGTAAAAATAAAAAAAAGAACTGCTACAGTCTAAATTAATTATTTACAGAATATAATGTTTCTATATTATTTCTCTGTCCAGTATTGATGCATTTTGGTCAATACAAGGTGTTTCTTTTTCCTTTCCACAATCAATTTAGGTTTTCAAGCAGCGCTTTTTTATTATTTTACTCCAAGCAAGGCAGTAATGCCATTAGTATACAGAAGATTGGGGGGAGTGAAAGAGAATTAGAAGACTGAGAATAGGAAGAGTTATAGAAAGGATAACTAAATGAACAGTGTTCAATAGGACAGAAGTTGGAAGTTGACGTCTCATTTAAATGTTTGAAGATTGTAGTTATCAGGGAAAAAAGAAACGGAAGAGAGCTCCACGGGTGAGATATGCGAGAAAAGGAACATTACATTCAATGCCTCGAAAACCAAACTAGTTACATTCCCTATCACCGATCAGATCTTGATCTAACACCAATGATTAATGAGCGGATGTTTCTGCAGGGAGGCCCTGTGTCTTGAGCGCCTATTGGGACTTAAACACAACCCAAACCTTATGGGTAACTCGTACATAAGGAACTGGTTGGTTGTATTCAATGCCTCGAAAACCAAACTAGTTACATTTCATCATCGCCGTTTGGACCCTGAACTATCACTAATTACGATGAACAGATGTTTCTTCAAGGAGGTCCTGTATTTTGAGCGCCTATTGGGACTTAGGGAATACAGATCACATGGGTAGCTCGTACATATTTTTCCTGCATCGTTAAAGATGCGATGCTGAACGGGACAGGCTAGGCGTAAATTAAACACGGCTTGCTGATTTCACGTTCCGTACCAGTAACTGTGACACAAACTCATAATGCAGTTTTAATGGATAAAAAGATCGGGTTAAAGAGAGTGAAAGTGAGAGAAAAGACTGAGTATAGAGAGGATTACAGAAAGGGCAAAAGATGACCGGGATTCAAGAAGATAGAAGATGGCGATTGACATTGCGTTTAAATGTTTGATGATTGTAGTTGTCAAGGAAGCAAGAAAACTGAAGAGAGCTCCACGGGTGGGAAATACGAGAAAAGGGACATTATGTTCAACGCATCGAAAACCGAACTAGTTACACTAATCGCCGAACGGATCCTGAACTATGGAGAGGATGTTTCGTTAAGGCCCTGTGTCTTGAGCACCTATTGAGACTTAAACTCAACCCAGACCTCAAGGGCAACTCATACATAAGAAACTGGTTGGTTACATTTAATGCCTCGAAAACCAAACTAGTTACATTCCCTATCACCGATCAGATCTTGATCTAACACCAATGACTAATGAGCGAATGTTTCTGCAGCGGGGGGCCTTTGTCATGAGACCCTATTGAAACTTAAACCGAACCCAGACCTCATGGGTAACTCATACATAAGAAACTAGTTGGTTATATTCAATTCCTCGAAAACTAAACTAGTTACGTTTCATCATCGCCGATCGGATCCTGAATTATCACCAATCCCGATGAACGGATGTTTCTTCAGGGAGACCCTGTGTCTTGAGCGCCTATTGGGACTTAAACACAACCCAAACCTCATGGGTAGCTCATACATAAGGGACTGGTTGGTTGTATTCAATGCCTCGAAAGCCGAACTAGTTACATTTCATCATCGCCGATCGGATCTTAATCTAAAAGCAATCCCGATGAACGGATGTTTCTTTAGAGAGCTCCTCTGTCTTGAGTTCCCATTGGAACTTCAATTCAACCCAGCCCTCATTGGTAACTTGTACATATAATCCAGCGATAAAGATGCAGGAATAATGATCGGTTCCCTGTAACGCTCCAGCAAGTACATGGCTCTCTACGCTATCCTCCAGCTTTACTAGAGCGAAATCAGGCCAAAACCAGAGTATCGTTGCCATATATGGGTTGAAGCTAAACAATCTTCACTCTTTATTCTCAATAGTGCCCAAAAAGTATCCGCATTCTTGTAAATCACAAGTTATTTTCCACCCTACAATCCCTTTTCTCACTGTGTAAAAGCCTGTCACTGCTGTATCTCTATTTCCATAAAAATTATTCAGACATTCCTTCGTTTCAACAGTTCAAAGTTTCACGGCTAAGACTAACCATGCTACGCACATTTTAAGCAATCAACCTCATTTTATTCGTGTTCCAGTGGTGAGATATCAGTTCCACTCGAGCAGCTTCCCCCACTGCTCTGTAGAAACGATTCAAAATAAATGTTTTCCCGATCACAACAATCTTAATGGCTAACTTGAACAGGTTATCTTGCCTAAATATCTGCATAAACTTCAGTTATTATTCTGTAACCTTCTCCCTTGTAGAGCTCCCAGGCCTTGTAAAGCGTTTTTAAAGCTCGTCACACATCCTTTTATCAGAAAAAAATTCGGCAACTGAAAAACAAGTAAAGGCGAAAGAAAAATTCCAAAAACAATTAAATCTCCAGAGTTAAAAAAAAATCCACTACAGAACCGAAATAAATTTCATGCTTTGCTTATTTGTTTTAAACAGAAGTCTCTTCCTAAATCATCTGAATCCTGTTCGACTCGCTGAAAGATTTTATTATTTAATCTGTATGAACCTTCCTACAGAAGGTAGCAGAAGAAGGACGAGAAATAAACTGCACGAAAACCGAATGCATGATCATCACTAAAAAGGGCTGCCCAAAATGCCAAATACAGGTCGGGGATAACAGAATCAAGCAGGTACAAAAATTTAAATACATGGGAAACGTTATAACAGAAGACGGAAAGTGTGACACAGAGATCCGAAGGCGAATTGGCTTGGCAAAGGAAGCATTCCAGAAGTTGAGTAAGGTATTAAGAAACAGGACACTTTCGCTAGAAACAAGGAAGAGAGTACTAGATTGCTACGTGCTGTCCGTCCTTCAATATGGCAGTGAATGCTGGACAATATCATCAAAGATGAAGGAAAAACTTGAAGCAACTGAAATGTGGTTCTACAGAAAGATGCTGTATATATCATGAATCGAGCACGTGAGCAATGATGAGGTCTTGGAAATGATGGAAACATAAAGGAAATTAATACTGAGCATCAGGAAGAGACAGCTGAAGTTCCTGGGACACTCAATGAGGAAAGAGGGCTTGGAGAATCTGATACTAACAAGCCAGATAGAGGGAAAAAGAGACAGGGGAAAGCAACGGATAACATATCTGAAGGACCTAATCAGTTGGATGAGGAAACGAGGGTTGCATGGTGTAACAGGAGAAGGCGTGCTCAGAGCCACTAGGGATAGGGAAAAGTGGAAGGCCATGATCGCCTACGTCCTGTAGAGACAAGGCACATAGAAGAAGAAGAACCTTCCTAGTCATGAAGTAACAGGGTTACATTTCCCAGAAGAAGAATAATAGGCCTATTTCGCAGTTTATTTTTTAAAATGTCACTATTCAAACGTGGGTAACAGATATATAATACACTATGCCGACCACCCCCGCAAATACCCACACCTAAATAGGGGTACATTCAAATGTACCAACAAGAAAATATTTCGTACCATATATGTCATCCGGTAGGTGCTTCTTTCTTTCGGCCTTATGCCTCATCTAAGCTACGCTTAGAAAATCGCCATTAGCGAATTCGATCCTCACTTGGTGCTCATACTTTCGGCCTGTAATCGCATCAAAGTTTCGGTTTGAAAATCCCCATTAAGAGTTCGATTCTCAATGGGTGCCCTCTACGTGCGGTCTTTTGTCAAAACTTTATAAACAAATATATACCTTGACCTAAGTAATATGTTAGGGTAAGCAAATAACAGCGTTACGATCTTGAGGCGAAAATGATTTCTTTTTTAATTTAACGTTTAAATATGAAACTGAAGCACTAAACATTATCTAAACATTTTAAACAGAGTCCGATTGAATTTCTCTTTCACCGAATCAATACTAGAGGCAATTGACTGCAGAACGTTAGGCGTACTTTAGTCTTTTTCCTAAATTACTCGATATCTCATCTTCAAGTGTCATACAGTTTTACTCTGGAAAGAGATTATTGCAAATTGAAGTTGGTGTATCAGAGATACCAGTTTTCAAAGATGAATATCTGATTACAATTTCTATCTTATAGGATATCATTATTTTCACTACTTATATCATTATCTACATTATTGATATTCAGGCTGTTGCTCCAATCTTTGTTTTTGTTATCAGTCGTTGATCAAACGTGTGTGTGTGTGTGTGTGTGTGTGTGTGTGTGTGTGTTTAATCAAAGTTTGATGAAAACAACAAAGATGTAGACAATCGTCCGAATATAAATAATATAAGTCTGATTACAAATTTCAAGTTTGCATAATAATCGATATATATTTACTATTTATATATATATATATAATGTTTTACGCAGTTTCTCTAAAGTGCTACACGAAGCCGTTGGAATAAATGGTTCGTTAAACTTAATAAATAAAATCTATTTTTAATCTTGTACTGCAGAATCTTTATAGGGTCAGTAACGGTTACATTCCATTTTGGAATACGCGTCATATATATATATATATATATATATATATGTGTGTGTGTGTGTGTGTGTGTGTGTGTGTGTGTGTGTGTGTGTGTGTGTGTAAATGACAATAGGAAAGCTGTATTAGTTGCGAACACGTTTCATCCAATGTGGATTTTTCAAGGCAAAAAACGAAATGAATTTATTAAAACAAAGTAACTAATAATAAAAAAAACAAAATGTTCTTAGCAAATGAACTTGTTTTAATAAATTCATTTCGTTTTTTTTGCCTTGAAAAAGTCGACATTAGATGAAACGTATTCGCAACTAATACAGCTTTCCTATTGTCATTTACATTGATAAATATTGTCTTTCCTACAGGTTAACTTCGAGAGATTTTCAATATATAAGACATTAAGTTCATTTTTGGTTTCCAAAATTTTCATCATTATCATTATCAACAACGACACAAAAATAATTCAAACTCTAACGCTGTTTCTGAATTCAGATACCCATTTGGAGAATAGTATTTAATCATAATAATTCAAACAACAGACAGATCGGTTTCATAGCAACCACTTTAACGCGTCGTTTATTGGGTCATTTATCTAATAACGACTCAAATCCCATATCACTAATCATCACAAGCGAAAATAACAGTAAATAATCCAATTACCAATAATACAAACATGCTATATAACTGCAAAATAAATTACTAGAAGCATTAAATGTTAATAACAAATAAACCACCATCAATAAAAAGGATATAAAAATTAGAAAAAATATTTTAATAACAAAAAATAAAAAATAAATACTCGGATTATAACGTGAAATTATCGAATTACTGAATTTGTTTTTTTTTTTAATCATATCACCTCGAGCAAGGCAGTAACGTCACTGATGTGCAGGGGGCTACGTAAGAGTGAAAAAATTAGAAAAGAGAAGGCCGGAAACCACATCCTAAACAGGGAACAAGGAATGAGCCTCTACACCTGTTCAACAGACATGGGTGGAGTGTGAACCGGGCGATGATTAGCTATCATTATTTACAGTTGACTAATGTTCTCGTTTTGATTTTATTATCACGACAATTCATCCATTGAAGCAGTGCTGCATGAATTTGGTGGTCTAGGGCGGAAAGTGTGACCTTTGAGATCCGAAGGCGTATTGGGATGACCAAGGACGCATTCCAAAAGCTTAGCTGATTATTGAGAGACAGAAAGATTTCGTTGAAAACAAAGAGTACTGAACTATTACATAACTGTCCCATCTCCTGTAAGTTAGCAGATGCTGGACAATGTCCTCAAAGATGAAAATGAGGATTTACGCAACAGAAATGTGGTTCTACAGAAAGATACTGAGAATACCATAATTGAACATGTGAGTAACGACGAGATTTTGGAGAGAATGGAAACAAAAAGAAAACTGATACTTAACATCAAGTAAAGAGAGATTAAGTTTCGGGGATATATAATGAGGACAGAAGTCTTGGAGAATATGATACTCACAAGGCGGTTTGGGTGAATGAGAAACAGTGAAGGACAACTCGTGACATACTTGATCGGCTTAAGCTAATGGGTTGCTGAGCAGGGTTTAGGAGAAATTACAAGACAAAATATATTAGGAGATAAACAGAACAGGAAGATGTAAAGAACCGTGATCGCCTACGTGCTGAGAAATCGAGCTAGTAATAACTGAGCAGTGGTAAAAAGAACAAGAAGATTTCGGGTCAGAATTCCCTGAGAGTAACCCAGACAAAAATACGTGGAGAATGCCGAAGGGCAAAGCGGTGTAACAGAGCTAAGGACCTTAGTCAGTTTGAAAATAATGTAGAAATTTAGAAATTTAGGGCAAGTTCTCTCAGTATTTACGACTCTAAATTAAAAAGGAATTTTGTAGTTTAAAATTGAGACGAATATTTCGACTAACAGTGATCGAAAAATGTTATATTCTAATATCGATGCTTACCTTGAATAATAGAAATGACTACATTGCATAACATAATCGTAAGAAATGGCCCCTGTTATAATATCACAGTAGGGAATGCCCGACTTGTATAATATCATAACAGTAAATGGCAGCCTTGTATGATATCATAGTAAGGAATTCCCGCCTTGTATAATATCATAACAGTAAATGGCAGCCTTGTATGATATGATAGTAAGGAATTCCCGCCTTGTATAATATCATAGTAAGGAATTCCCGCCTTGTATAATATCATAACAGTAAATGGCAGCCTTGTGTGATATGATAGTAAGGAATTCCAGCCTTGTATAATATCATAACAGTAAATGGCAGCCTTGTATGATATGATAGTAAGGAATTCCCGCCTTGTATAATATCATAGTAAGGAATTCCCGCCTTGTATAATATCATAACAGTAAATGGCAGCCTTGTATGATATGATAGTAAGGAATTCCCGCCTTGTATAATATCATAACAGTAAATGGCAGCCTTGTATGATATGATAGTAAGGAATTCCCGCCTTGTATAATATCATAACAGTAAATGGCAGCCTTGTATGATATGATAGTAAGGAATTCCCGCCTTGTATAATATCATAGTAAGGAATTCCCGCCTTGTATAATATCATAAGGAATTCCCGCCTTGTATAATATCATAAGGAATTCCCGCCTTGTATAATATCATAAGGAATTCCCGCCTTGTATAATATCATAACAGTAAATGGCAGCCTTGTGTGATATGATAGTAAGGAATTCCAGCCTTGTATAATATCATAACAGTAAATGGCAGCCTTGTATGATATGATAGTAAGGAATTCCCGCCTTGTATAATATCATAGTAAGGAATTCCCGCCTTGTATAATATCATAACAGTAAATGGCAGCCTTGTATGATATGATAGTAAGGAATTCCCGCCTTGTATAATATCATAACAGTAAATGGCAGCCTTGTATGATATGATAGTAAGGAATTCCCGCCTTGTATAATATCATAAGGAATTCCCGCCTTGTATAATATCATAAGGAATTCCCGCCTTGTATAATATCATAAGGAATTCCCGCCTTGTATAATATCATAACAGTAAATGGCAGCCTTGTATGATATGATAGTAGGAATTACACGCCTTGTATAATATCATAGTAAGGAATTCCCGCCTTGTTTATTATCATAGCAGGAAATATCCGCCTTGTATAATATAGTTCCAGGAAATGCCCACCTTGAAAAATATCATAGGAAGAAACGCTCGCCTAGTGTAATATCATAGTAAAAATGCCCAATTTGTATAACAGCAGGAAATACTTACCTTGAATAACATCATATAATGATATATGTCTTGTATATTTTAGCAAGAACTATCAGCTTTGTATATTACATTCCAAAAACCTGCTTTGTATAATATCATAGCAGGACATGCCCCCTTGTATAATATAATAGCAGGAAATATTCACCTTCCATAATTTGCTAGAAATGCTAGCCTTCTACAATATTATAGTAAGATATGCCTACCTTGTAAAATATAGTTACAGGAAATGCCCGTCTTGTATAATATAATAGCATGAAATGCCCGCCTTGTATAATATAGTAGCAGGAAATGCTGCCTTGTATAATATATTAGCAGGAAATACCCGCCTTGTATATATTAGCAGGAAATACCCGCCTTGTATAATATAATAGCAGGAAATGCCAGCCCTGTATAATATATTAGCAGGAAATACCCGCCTTGTATAATATAATAACAGGAAATGCCCGCCTTGTATAATATAATAGCAGGAAATGCCCGCCTTGTATAATATAGTAGCAGGAAATACCCGCCTTGTATAATATATTAGCAGGAAATACCCGCCTTGTATAATATAATAACAGGAAATGCCCGCCTTGTATAATATAATAGCAGGAAATGCCCGCCTTGTATAATATAGTAGCAGGAAATACCCGCATTGTATTTTAATAATACCAGGGAAACCAGTCTTTAATAATATCATCAAAGGAAATGCCCACTTGTATAATATCACAGTAAAAAATACCAGTTTCGTATAATAACCTAGCAGTGAATATCCGTGTAGTATAACACATTCCAAAAACCGGCTTTGCATAGCAGGAAATGCCCACCATATATAATATCATAGCAGAAAATTATCGCATTATATAACACAGCAAGAGATGTACCGTTGTATAATACCATAGTAGCAAATCCTACCTATTTTGGATAATATTACAGTAAGGTATGCTCGCCCTGTAAAATATAATGGCCGCCTGGTTTAATATCACGTTAAGAAATGTTCGCCTTATATAATATCATAGCAAGAAATGTCCGCCTTGTATAATATCATAGCAAGAAATGTCCGCCTTGTATAATATCATAGCAAGAAATGTCCGCCTTGTATAATATCATAGCAAGAAATGTCCGCCTTGTATAATATCATAACAAGAAATGTCCGCCTTGTATAATATCATAGCAAGAAATGTCCGCCTTGTATAATATCATAGCAAGAAATGTCCGCCTTGTATAATATCATAGCAAGAAATGTCCGCCTTGTATAATATCATAACAAGAAATGTTCGCCTTGTATAATATCATAACAAGAAATGTCCGCCTTGTATAATATCATAACAAGAAATGTTCGCCTTATATAATATAGTAAGAAATGTTCGCCTTGTATAATATCACAGTAGGAAATGTTCGCCTTGTATAATATCATAGTAGGAAATGTTCGCCTTGTATAATATCATAACAAGAAATGTCCGCCTTGTATAATATCATAGCAAGAAATGTTCGCCTTATATAATATAGTAAGAAATGTTCGCCTTGTATAATATCACAGTAGGAAATGTTCGCCTTGTATAATATCATAGTAGGAAATGTTCGCCTTGTATAATATCATAACAAGAAATGTCCGCCTTGTATAATATCATAGCAAGAAATGTTCGCCTTATATAATATCATAGCAAGAAATGTCCGCCTTGTATAATATCATAGTAGGAAATGTTCGCCTTGTATAATATCATAGTAGGAAATGTTCATCTTGTATAATATTATAACAGGAAATGTCAGCCTTGTATAATATAACAGTAGGAAATGCCCACCTTTTATAATAGGGAGTGTCTGCCTTGAAAATCAGCATTTTTACTGAAGAGAGGAAATTGGAAAGAAGAGAAATATATAAGGAAATAACGAATGAAAGAAAGACTAAATAAAAGGCGTCTAGTACTGCTTTTATTAATATGGCCTGAACCCAACACGGTCTGCTTTTGATTTTTGACAGACCATCTGCAATAAAAGCTTAGCCCCACTGGCAATTCCGGAAAACATCGTTATATATTAAACATTAATTAATTAGCCAGTGATTTCTTTTGTTTTCTGTTCACCTTT
This sequence comes from Ascarosepion bandense, assembly GCA_037127315.1. NCBI lineage: Eukaryota > Metazoa > Mollusca > Cephalopoda > Sepiida > Sepiidae > Ascarosepion > Ascarosepion bandense. The sequence continues at coordinate 1,858,861 of JBBBDQ010001018.1, read as the reverse complement.
GTGGGGGGTTCGTCGCTGCTAAGCACTGAATATCCGCTCAGAGCAATCCCGTGATAGAAGATTGATCCAAATAAATGGGTTTACTTTGTACTGTAAGCCCTCCCACGGCTTGCCGGAAAAATGCTCGTAGACGGCATGTCTGTTATATTACTGTAGCTGCCCGCTACTTTCACTACCCACCAACATAAAATCGATTCCATCCACTTACAAACTCTGATATATTTAGTGAACGCTGGAAATATAATTTGGATCTGGTATAGTGCCAGAGAAACTGGAAAAATCCTAGATAGGATCAACTTTCATCTCTGAACAGAAACGTTCCCTTCCAGTTAATTACAGACCTTTAAACTAGCTAGTTTCCTTTGGTCAAATTTGGCAAAAGGCCACATACGTTGAGCATCAAGATAAGAAAAAGGAAATACCGTATTTAACAGCATAAAAGTCGGATGAGCTGAGCTCGAATTCCAGTTGAATTCGTTGCATTCACTTACGCACAAATACCTTTGGGAAGAGTATGAATCCATCACTACTCCCTCCAGTTATGGGCTAAACAACAAAATGGATTGGGTTTTCTAGCCTTGGTCGACGACCAGTCTACCGCAGTAAGTAATGGCAACATACTGCGGGAAAATCTGCCTACTCAGCCATGGATCGAAAGAGACATGATCACCCAAGGTGAAAATATTTTAGTATATTTAAGCATTTAATGTGCCAGGTAGTTGGCGATCATGGCTCTACACAGTTTACCGCAGGTTGAAGCACTTAATATTTTTTTGTTATTTTTTTTATTTATTTTTTAATCGTATCACCCCGAGCAAGGCGGTAACGCCACTGATGTGCAGGGGGATACATAAGAGTAAAATGATTAATTAGAAGAGAGTGAAGAGAAAGACGAACCAGTTAGAAAGGAGAAAGAGAAGGATGGGAATACAGGTGTGGTGACAGTTTCAAAGGTGAAGAGAAAGAAAAGGATATACAGGGTAGTGTAGAAAGAACTAGAGTCAAGTGGTTAAGAGATGAGTATTGACATTGCATTTAAATTACTAGAGGTTGTAGCAGTCAGGAAAGCAAGAATATGGAAGCGAGTTCCACAGACGGGAAGTGCGAGAGAAGAAGCTGCAGGAGTAGATATCTATCTCTGTCCTTCTTGCCTTCAATACGTTCTATGAGTATCTGATTTTCTAAGCTCACTTTCCTCATAATGTGCCCTAAAATGGCAACTCCCTCTTCCTGATAAGTAAGTGTGTCCTTTTTGTTTCTATTTTCTCTAAAACTTCCTTGTTGTTCACACTGATAGCTCATTTTAACAAACATATTTACCAAAATTACATAAAAAAATTCTTGGAATATGAAATAGTACATTTATTCAATAAAATCACGATTGACTTTAACCATGGTCTGTAAACGACTTCAGAATCTTCTGCATCTCGGTCTTCTTTATGTTAGGGAATGCTTCCATAATCCTCTGTGGTATTCTCAGTATCCTTCTGTAGAACCATATTTTCTGTTTCTTAATACATTGCTTAGGTGTTGAAAGGCATCTTTGGCTATCTTAATGTGTTTTCGGGTTTCAGTGTCTCACTCTCCATCCTCTGCTAAAACATTTCACAGATATTTAAATTGCTTAATTTTTTTTTTAATCGTGTCACCCTAAGCAAGGCATTCCACTGCCACTATAGCGCAGGGGGTTACATAGAGAGATTTGGTATAGGAAATGTCAGAAGGAGGGTGATAGACGACTTAGGATGTACATAGGGAGAAAGTTGGAGAGAGTGGGTGTGAGTTAGTGTGTTAGGAGGTGTCTATTGACCTTACATTTAAACTCCTGGAGGTTATCTATACTTTTGAGATGAGGCAGTATTTACACCATTTACATTATTCGCACTATTGTCTTCATCTCTGTTGTCGTTTTTACAACCGAACCTTTTTTTACGATCACTTCGCATTTCTTGTGCGAAGCCACTTCTGATAGTCATGAGTTATCTCCCTTTAACCTAACTCTGTAAGTTATTTGTTCACCCCTGGTATTGAACTCACAACAGTTTGGGTCAAGTCATTGGAACGAATAATTAATGTTATAACTGAATCCATAGCTAAATCTGCTGCTAAGAATGTCGTTTCTCTGTGCAGGGCCAGGAAGTTTATCCCTTCTGAAAAAATCCTGCACATATATAAATCTACCATCCGCCCGTGCATTGAATACTGCTGCCATATCTGGTCGGGTGCTCCTACTATCCACCTAGGGGTTCTTGACAAAATCCACCGGAGAATCTGTAATGTGATTGATTCCGGTTTGGCAGCTCAGATATAGTCACTTTCTCCCCGGCGCAAAGTGGCTTCCCTGTGTCTCTTCTACAAATACTTTCACGGCTTCTGCTCCAATGAACTTAGCTCACTGGTGCCCCCCTATATACGAATTGACTCGAGCCACAAGATTAGCAACTAGGTTCCACCCTTTCCGTTCCTTTCCGTTTACTTGCTTCCCCGACAGCTACAATCTTTAAGAATTCAAATGTAAAGCCAATGGTCATCTCCTATCTCACTAACTTGCATCCTCTCCCTCATGCTCCTTTCTCCATCCACTCCACTCTCATCAGAATTCTTATCCTTCCCTTACCTAATTCCTGACACCCCTTATAACCTGTCACTCTTTCTCATAACCTTCCTCCTATGTAACCCCCTGCACAACAGTGTCAGTAAAATGCCTTGTTTGAGGCGATATGATTATAAAAAAAAAATGACTGAAGTGAGGTGACAGCGTACAGTAACAAGCTCTGGGAATGAAGTTAGACTTCGATGAGGCACAGTTATGAATAAATGACGCAAGGTTATTATCTGAATTTTTTAAAATTGGTTTTATATGCTGCCAAATAAAGTATGTAAGGTCTGGAGTAAATAACAAGGACTTTTGACTTTAAATAAATCCTAGATCGTATTTTGTCTCGGCATTCAGAGCTCAACTAAAAAAAAAAATATGTATAATGTAATAAATTCTGTAGCATGGCTATGCAACGCATTTAAAGTAATATCCCGTGATTTTGACTATTGCTTAATCTGATGACGGTAACACCCGTGGAGCTACCAGGTAACGTAAGCAGTGGGAGTAGAGTGATTGTGAAAGCCTGACACGTGTAAACAGTAGGAAGGACCACCGGTTGAGACAGACGTTCATAGCAGTGAAGCCGAAGAGGAGGTTATTGTCGCCCAGGTAGCCTTCCCATGTGGGGAAGGATAAAAATTGCTTGCTCTTTGTTAAAAATCTCTTTTCTTTCTCAGCACAAAATTCTAAACAAGACGGCAACACAGCAGCCAAAACTGTCATTTCTAGCAAAGAAGAAATCGTGGTGATCTCTTGGGAGTGGGGAAAAATAATTAATGTATTTGTGTTGAAGGGGACGCAAAACTCGAAAATTATGTAAGGAGAATTCTTATTTTAATTTCATGATTCAACTTTTCTATTTATGAATGATTTTCTTTTTAAACAGTGTTATAACACTTTATTAAATAAAATAAAATATTTAGTTGGTCAAAACGATCTTTGGTCTATTAAGTAAATTTTCTTAAGAAAATGAACGAAATGTTTGGCACAAATCAGTTCCCCTAAAGTGTGACAAGGATCAGGTAGTTCAAAACTAACCCTCAGATTTAATGCGGTTAAATTCTATGATTGTTATACTGGGAATGAACGTAGTGAGTGGAGGAAGAAAATTGAAGATATCTAGAAATCTTTGAGAATGCTGTTGGATTGTAATGAAATAAATAACATTATGAAAAATCAATGAGGTTATATTGAACGAGATGGTGCATTTATTTTGGAATGAAATAAAAATAAATCTTCCATTTGTTTTTACAATACGAGCTGGAGATTTGAAACAATTCCAGCATTATGAGCCTGCATTACGTAAGCATTTAGACATACATCATTGTCCCAACTTCAGGTAGATGAACGTCATTCATCATTGGAAGTTGACGTTTAATTCCAATTCTCTCTCTCACAATCTCACTACCTCTCTCTCTCTCACTCTCTCTCTCTCTCTCTGTATATATATATAGAGAGAGAGAGTGATTATTCATTTTTAAACGACTTATTTCGCTACCCAGGTTTCTACCATGAGTGGTGTCTTCAGGCGATTTTTAATATATATATATATATATATATATATATATATATATATATATATATATATTTAATCATATCACCCCGAGCAAGGCGATAATGCCACTGATGTGCAGGGGGCTACGTAAGAGTGAAAAGATTGGAAAAGAGAAAACTGGAAGCGACATCCTAAACAGGGAACAAGGGATAAGACTTAACCTGTTCAATAGACGTGGGTGGAGTGTGAACCGGGCGATAGATAGATAGATATATCTACTCCAATTGAAAAAAAAAAACAAAGTGAGAAGATTGGAAAAGAGAAAAGCCGGGAACCACATCCTAAACAGGGAGCAAGGGATGAGCCACTTCACCTGTTCAATAGACGTGGGTGGAGTGTGAACCGTGCAATAGTTTAGTCTATCTACTCCAATTAAAGTCTATCTACTCCAATTAATAATAATAATAAAGTTATTAAAAATCGACTAAAGACACCACTCATGGTAGAAACCTGGGTAGCAAAAAAATGGATAATATTCAAAAGTTCTACAATATAATTGTATCTAACACCTTTTAATACAAATGTGTACTGGTCTAACCCTATTATGACCAAAAGCTAAGTATTAAACAATCAATATATATATATATATATATATATATATAAAATGCGTAATTTGGGAGTATGTGTGAGAATTGTTAGCATACTTACATCTATATTTATACGCGCGAAAATCTCGTCTTTATAAAATATATATGTGAGTATACGAACTCAAGATTCGTGTGTGGGCATGAATAAATGTAAGTCTATAGGTATGTATAAGCATAAACACAGTCACATTTTTATATACATATGTGGATGTGTGCGCATGTGTATGTGTGTGGATATAAGTTAGTGTACATGGGTGGGTTAGTTTGTGGGATTATACACACATAAGTATCCATAGAATTGGAAGTAGGCGTTTAATGACTTGGTGATCAACATCTTCGCGACCGGTCTGGATACCCGCAACTGGGCTGACGCCAATGTCTCTGTTCTGACTCTTTTTTGTTTTTTTCTTATTTTTCTATTCAGTTAAAGGAAATGCTTATTCCGGCAAAATTTTTTGTACCAAATGGAACAAATATAGTGTGGTCTGATGAAATGAGCTAATTTAGCTTATTGAAATGAATTATAATTTATAACCAATTTAAATGACGTGTTAAGTTTTCCTTTATAAATATCATATTGCTCTGGATTGAGCTCTCTATATAACACTTAATATCTTATATTAAGTTGATCTTGTTGGATTATCCTCGCCATTTACGGACTGGACACACACACACACACACACACACACACACACACACACACACACATATATATATATATATATATATATATATATAATAGACAACCTAAAGAGCCAACAAGCCTACCTAGGTTTCACCTAACCGGTTATATATTTTGTCTGCTCTGCTTACGTATTGAGCGCTTTTTTGTTATAGATTGCTCGTCTAGGGTTTTTTTCTTTGGGCTATGTACTTTGACTGATGTTCACGTGCTTACCTCTTTCTTTTTTTTACATCCATTTTTTCCTTCCGCGAATATACTCGGAGGGTTTTTCGAAACGAGTATACTGCTAAGTTTATATATATATATATATATATATATATATATATATCACACACGCAGTTCTCTGCGAAGTCAAAAGTGTCAGTCGCGCTGTTTGTCTTCGGGCAGAAAACGACTCAGTCACGTTTCGGTCTACGGACTGGGACTCGGTAAAGAAAGACAAGCAAGTACTCTATTTTTGGGCAGAGTTTGACTCAGTCGAGGCTCCGTCTATGGACAGAGACTCGGCTGAGAAGAATAGACCGACTTAGTGCCCGATCTCGCGTATGTGTTAGCTGGACCAATTTTGACCCTTGGCCCGAGAGTCCATGCTCAGGTTCCCCACGTAAAGCTCGACCTTGTGTCACGTCTATCAGTGGGTGGCCTCAGGATAAACACCCACTACACACACAGGAATATTCAAAATGCAATTGGATTCTGTTAAATCTTATGATGCGGCAAATATTTATGCTTCTACCACTCCAAAAGTTGATGGTCCTAGTGATCACTCACCCAGAACTGTCAACCATTAATTTATACAAATGAGGAGACATATCATAAAATTCTAACTCGATTCGCGTCAATTCCATACCGGAAGTCATTACTCACTCACTCACTCACTTTCAAAATTTCATAAAATTAAAAGCATAGGGGTTAACGTATGTGGAAATATATTCTACCAAAATTTTCTTTAAAAAATACCTAAAATAATTTCTTCCATTTGTCAATTAGTCTAGAACAATCTCATTAATATCCGGCAGTTATTAGATTTTTGCAAGATTTTTCAAAGCAATGTTTTTCACCGATAATTGATTTTTTTAAGCGCTGCTTAGATGTGACACAAAGCCGAAAGTATGGGACACCCAGTGAAGATCAAGCTCACTACTCAGTTGTGATTGGTTCTCGCGTGACAAGCTTGCTAACCATTCCACCACGCCGATAAAAGACGCTAAAACTTTTATATACTAACCTATTGTCACTCGCTGATACAAGAAAATTTAAAGCGAAAATTTAAAGGTTCTAAAAAAAAATTAAAAATATAAGTTAATAATCTAAAAATCCTTTGGTCTTACTATTTAATAATAACGTAAAAATTTTGCTGATAAAACTTTGTTTTGTTTTTAAGTTTCGGGCATTTTTCATCACGTATGCTTATTTTCTGCCGAATTTTTGGTGGCTTCTATACACACAATATATGCATTGAAATCTCGCAAGAATGTTTAAAATTGATTCTATTCATAGAAATGTTTATACTTTTTTTCTTTTCAATTTTTCAGGTAGGGTATCATGTTTATCTCGCTTTCTTTGGGGACGAAAAGAAAAATCAAGAACGGTCGGTAAATTCCTTGCTTTTCTATTCTGTCAATCTCATTTGATTTCAAGATATACATTACTGAGCAAAAGTATTAGGACAATAACTATTTTACCTTTTATGAGGCATATAGACAGAAAATAAATAATTTAATTAAAGTAATTTTATTTGATTTACTCAACAAATACTTTAACAAGAAAAAATACTTGTTACAAAATAAATTTAATATTTAGTATAATAGCCTTTTGCTTTGCGGTTCACACTCCACCCTCGTCTATTGAGCAGGTGAAGAGACTCATCCCTTGTTCCCTGTTTAGGATGTGGTTTCCGGCTTTCTCTTTTCCAATCTTTTCACTCTCACGTAGCCCCCTGCGCATCAGTGGCGTTACTGCCTTGCTCGGGGTGATATGATTAAAAAAAAATCACAGTCTTCATTCTGTCAGGCATTGACATCATGTGAGCCGAAAGCTTAGAACCAGCATAATAAAAAAAAATCCAAGTGTTGGACAACTTTTGTATTTATTTTCACCTGAAATTAAAGCCAAAATACGATGTTTAGAACGGCTCATGATTAAACATAATAGACATTCATTGTCTGTTATATTCAACAGTAAATGTATAGAATATATATATATATTGCATATCGTATGGAATGTTTTCAAATCAACATCTGCTAGATTCATTTTCGTACCCTTGTCCTGAGTATGACGTACGTCGATAAACTTGATCCGGCAACAAGACCTCTGATTGGGATGTTCTGACGAGCTTAGAACAACGTTTTAATTTCTGTTATTCACTGGTTCAATCTGTAGCACTTGTTAGGGTTCCAGCTATGGGAAAATCGTGAACAGCTAAACTGGGCTCAAAAATACATTAGAAAAATTATCAGCAATGCATTTTCATAGTAAAAAAAAAAAAAAAAAAAATACCAATTCTCACAAGAAAATAAAATTTCGGAATTAAATGACCCTTAAGGAGTTGATGTACCGCTGGCCAAACAAACCAAAATTAGTTTCTGTGACCGTAAACACTATAATTTATTTTTAAATAATTTTTTATCCGACATAATTATAACTACGAGTAACATATTTATTGTTGCATAATTTATTTAATTTTTTAATTAATAATTTAATTAATAATTTATTTATTGTTGCATAATTTATTTTAACATTTATATAAATGATACTTATATTAATATAAATATTTATATTAAATATTTATAAATATAAAAATATTTTTATTACTGTAAATATTTATTTTAATTTATTGCATAAATGATATTTTTATTTTTTTTAATCATTTCACCCCGAGCAAGGCAGAAATCCCACTGATGAGCTGGGGGCTACATAACTGTAAAAAGATTAATTAGAAAAGAGTGAGGAGTACAAACTAGTTAGAAAGGAGCAATAGAATGAGAAAGCAGGTGCGATGACAGATACATAGGTGGAGAGAAAGGGAAGGATATACTGGGGTGGGGAGAGAGCTAGAGTCCAGTGGTTAATAGATGAGTATTGACATTGCATTTAAATTTCTGGAGGTTGTAGCCATCAGGAAAGCAAGAATATGGGAGAGAGTTCCACAGGCGGGAAGTGAGAGAGAAGAAGCTGAAGGAGGAGAATTGTCGTCTGCATTTGGCTAACCTGAGTGTGAATGGGTGGGACCCAGTTGCCAGTGTGGTTGTATGAGTAAACACCTGTTGAGGAGACACCAGAGACTTAAGTTCGTCCGAGCAGAAGCCATGAAAGTATTTATAGAACAGACAAAGGGAGGCCACATTTCGACGGTGGGGAAGTGGCTGCAGTCGGGCCGCCAGATCAGTACCTATCACATTACAGACTCTCCTTTGGAGCCTGTCGAGAACACTGAGGAGAACGGTAGGGGCGCCTGACCATAAATGGCAGCAGTACTCCATGCACGGACGGATGGTTGACTTGCATATATGCAGGATGGATTCAGCGGAAAAAAGATCCTGGATCGACATAGTGACCCAACCTTCTTAGCAGTAGATTTAGCTATGGATTCAACATAGTGGTTCCATTTGAGGTCTGAGGAGAGGGTAAGGCCGAGGAGGCGTAGTGTGTTGCTCTCAGGGAGACTCGCTTGGTCCAGGAGGTAGGAGAGGTTGCCTGTAATGGTTGACAGACAACAGCTTGGTCTTAGACGCGTTGAAGTTGACAAGCCACTTCTTGCCCCAATTCACCACAGAGTGTAGATCCCGTTCAATGTCAGCAGCGAGATTATGTCTGTCTGTCACGAGAGGTTTCTTACTGGTGCGGGAGTATATTGTAGTGTCATCTGCGTAGATGCCTACTTGGGACTTGATCTCATCTGGGAGGTCGTTGATGAAAATAAGGAAAGAGCGTCGGGCCCAGGATAGAGCCCTGTGGAACACCAGCATTCGTGCTGTAGGATGAAGAGGCACGCCCATTCAAAACGACCTTTATTGTGCGATTATTTAAGAAAGATTGGATTAGGTCCAGCAGGCGACCGGTAATACCGTAACCCCATATCTTGCCAGAGTGCCAAACCCTGTCGAAAGCCTTGGAGATGTCCAGAGCGTTTTTTGATTGTTACACGTGTTTGAGGTGACATTATTTTTGTTTTGTTTTTCTTAAACAATGAAAGTTATATCAATTCTCCTAAAAAAAAAGAGGTCCCATTAAAAAACAAAAACGTGTCTTCTGATGAGAATCGAACTTGGATCCCTTTTTTCAATCAAGGAGACTATCCCAGTAGTATGCTGCTACTATTTAGGCCATGGGAAGTAGTGAAAGGTTTTGAACTTACGCTCTAGATCTCGCAGAATCATCTTAACATTGATGGTTGCGTGCCTTTTTCAAAATTAGTTTAATAGCTAACATATGCCTGACGAGTTATTCTATTCCTGAAGGGTTTTATTACATATTCAATCATAATAATCAAACCAAATCATAATCATCAATGTGAATTTATTAATATATTTTTGCTGAATTTATTTATATATTTCCTGTCTCATCTGTAGTTGGAAGTAAGGGAATTCAACTAAAATTAATAAACTTATGAGTAATTTCACTTAATAGTTTTAATCATCTATGCAAATAAGATATTTATGTTTTGACAAAATTATTTTCCAAGAAAAATAAACTGTTGAATTAATCAGTTCTTACGTTTCTCAAATTGCAGTCTTATTTGTTCAAGCCTTTCATATGAGGCAGTCGGATACCATTGTCTATTAAGAGATCGTCTTGCTTCAACATGGTCTTAAAATAGGTTTTGTCGTTCTAACAATGACCGTCATTTTCGACGGCAAGGATACAATAATAATAATAATAGTAATAACAATAACAATAACAATAGCAATCATTTAGATGCATAAAGTTTTAGCTCTTTTTTTTTTAAATGGACATCGGAAAGAAAAAAAACTACCGGCGTAGATTAAATAAATGCTCTGTTCGAAATTCCCTTGAAGAAGTCAGGAAGGTATAACAGCTGAAACGTTGTCATAATTACGAGGGTCATACAATAAATAAGCTAAATTTTTCAGTATAAGGACTTCTAATACAGATAGAAGCTTACATTTTGTTTATTTTTCAACGTAGTCTCCCAGCAGAGTCACATACTTTTTCCACCTGTGTACAAGCTTCCGTATTCCCTCAGCGTAAAAATCTTTGGACTGATCTCAGTCAATCGTTCAGTACTTTTGACTTCATCGTCACTTTCAAACTTCGTGCCTCACATGAACGCTTTCAAGAGACCAAACAGGTGAAAGTCTGAAGGGGCAAGGTCTGGGCTGTAAGGGGGATGAGGGAGCAGTTCCCAGCCCAGCTCGTTGATTGTCTGCACCGTTTGGCACTCACCGGCAGCTGACCTTCGAGTAGGCAAGGTCATCATGGACAATAATGTGTGCTGCCCCAACAGATAAGCTCAAAGTCCTTGCAATGTCAACCACTGTCACCCTTCTGTCAGACTGAATGTGGTCATTAAATGATTCGATCACCTCAGGAGACCTCACTATTGTAGGCCTCCCAGGCCTGTCTTCCGCCTCAATACTGCTCCGTTCTTCTTTAAACAATTAGCCCACATGTAGACATTTTTTTGCTGTAACATGTGGCATTATACACAATTGACATTCTCCTATGAATTTCAACTGGTTTGCATCCTTCAGCAACCAAAAACTTGGTAACTGACCTCTGTTCAATCCTGGAGCATTCTTCTTGGTCGGCCATGTTTGTTAATCTCCAAAACTCTCAAAGTTTTTTTATTTTTTTTTTTTATTTGCAAAACAATTTAAATCCCTTTGTAAAAGAAGTAAAGGAAAAAAAAACTAAGCTTCTATCTGCATTTGAAGTCTTTATACCGAAAAATTCACCTTATTTAGTAAATGACCATCGTACAAGATCGAGAACAATAGTCCGGTAGTAAATAATGCATATAATGCGTCTGCATTCAAAATTCGACTGTGGACATATTGGTTATGGTAGATTTTAAAATTGTGTAAATCTTCTGACAGATTACGATAATTTTCTAAGTGCAACTTATATGTGGCATAAGACCGGAAATATAAAGTCCCTAGTCAAGGACCGAACTCACTGTTCAATTGTAATGATTTTAGCGACACAAGCTTGCTAACTATTACGCCACGTTGTGGTGCCAAAAAAACATGACTGATAGTGACTATTTAAAAAATTGTATTGTAGCCATTCACTAGTGTAACATTAAATATAAACTTTGACCTAACGAACAGGTAGCTTTCTGTTATAGAGACTATAAAAACCGTATTCATTTACCTGATACCGAAGAAAGTAATAACCAGGTAATGTCGTTTAAAACTGAAAGAGCAGTCAACTTTCAAATAAGCGATACTGTATAACAATGACCCTACTCTTAAAAAAAATGTTATCTTTTTTTCCGAATTGCCTAAGAAGATATTGCTAATTTTCGATGTTATCTTTGTAGAACGAGATGTCGTTATTATCAAAAGTAACAATGGCCTTTTGTTTCCTCTCTATTTAAAAAGTATAAAAGAAGGGGGCCTTTAGGGACGCCAGATTAGTATTATTTCGTCGACGTGTATGTGAGGGGTTGAGTTTGTTTCATGGCAGGTCATTAGGGTGTGAAGAGATCTTGCTGTTAACGATCGCTGGGGAACTGCCTCGAAGCAACCAGACCAAGATGTCAAAATGGCGTCGTCCATGTCAGATAGTCGCTCAAGTATACGAGATTAAGTTCAAATTTCGTCAGTGGCTACGTCTTTCTTTCCCGTCCATATTGCTGACTTTTTCTTTAAATGATTGCTGACTTTTTCATTTAAATGATATATATATATATATATATATATATATATATATATATATATATATATATATATTATCGACTTTATGCACTATTGTATGAACTACAACCTTGAAACTTCTGAATATCGTTTATGTCTTTGTCTATGAGTGTATCAAATTTGATTAAAATCGGACCACTCCTTCTATAACTCGATTTTTTCGATTATCGATTTTCGATATTTATCGAGGGTACCTCGACACAAAACCTAAGAACACTCGCAGACGCTTATATTACAACTGTGTAAATTTTCAAGAAAATCGGTTCAGCCGATTAGTAAATAATGCATATAATGCGTCTGCAGTTTTCAAAATTCGACTGTGGACATGTTGGTTATGGTAAATTTTAAAATTGCGTAAATCTTCTGACAGATTACGATAATTTTCTGAGTGCAACTTATATGTGGCATAAGACCGAAAATATAAAGTCCCTAGTCAAGGACCGAACTCACTGTTCAATTGTAATGATTTTAGCGACACAAGCTTGCTAACTATTACGCCACGTTGTGGTGCCAAAAAATGTGACTGATAGTGACTATCTCTAACCTTGAATGCCAGCCAGTCTAGGAGAAAGATGATTTTGTATTCAAACGCAGTTTCAAGAATGATGGTTTTTATCGAGCTACCATGTTGTAGTTTAACGGACACACACACACACACACAAAAAAAAACAAAAAAAAAAAACACACATACACACGCAGATACAGTTCCATTTATAAATAAGTTTAGCGTATTTCGAGTTGTAGAAAACGTGATGAGTAAACCGAATTTAATACTTTTCTCTGTCTTTTGAAGCAACATTTGTTTTGTTGTTTTTGCTGGCTTGAAAAAATAAATAACAAGTCAGATTCTGTTCTATAGCCTTGGCTGGCAATCAGTCTACCGCAGAAAGGAATGGCAAGCTACTGCGGGATAATCTTCTACCCAGTCAGTCATGTCTCTTTCGAGAATAATCACCCAAGCGTGTATCACGTATGGTATTGAACTCACAACTCTTTGGATCGAATCTCTGTTTTCAACCAATCAACACATTTTATCCAATGGACCATGCGTCATTGAGGACAAAACGAGGCTTTAAATGTGTTTATATTTTGGAGATACCCTATAAGCGCGAGAGACAAGATTCTGGGTTGTCTCAGTAGAAAAAAATTACCGAATTGAAATCAAAATAAATTGTTTGTGTGATTTTGCTAAAATTAACTAGTCAGTTAATGCTTCAATCAGAATGTTAATTTCTTTCGCTTTAATTAAATAAATTAATCAAAATAGGTTCTGAATTTTGATTGTCTTGGGAATCTATTGCGCATGCCTATTTCAACCGCTTTTGATGGTGACTCGTTCATAAAGCACTTTCACATATGAAACCTGGAGAAGAAAGCCGTATAAAAATGCCCTTTATTGATTTAATGGTTGACTTAAGCTAGCATAATGTACCTTTTATTCATTAGTTCGTTAGACTGTGGCAAAAGGTTCATTTATGTAGTTGGAAAGATCACGCAATGGATTGATAGCTGATAAGAGTTCAGTTCAAACGTGAAACACTCCACAGATGGTGGTTCAGGAGGGTGTATCGAGGACACCCAATTATGAACTGAGGTCAAGTTAGGTTAAAGAGGCCGATAGGATCCTGGCGTGTCAAATTATTTGTTATAAGGATAGGGATACAAACGAATTAATAAAAATTACCATAGTATGTATTTTACTGCGGGTCCATTGGTGTATTGGCATTTGCTTTTCAATAACGTTAATATGAATATATGGTCAATGTAAGGTTATCAAGGCCGTAAATGAAATTGATGGTTACGATCAAATTCTGATCAATTCTGTTTCAACCACTTCATGTTAAATCATTAGAAGAACTACACGAATCTATCGTCTTCCAATTATGGAATATATAGTAAGGTTGACAGTGATCTCTAACCTTGAATGCCAGCCAGACTAGGAGAAAGATAATTTTGTATTCAAAAGCAGTTTCAAGAATGATGGTTTTTATCGAGCTATCATGTTGTAGCCACACGCATAAACGGTACGACTTGAGATAGGGATCCCCCGAACCCTTTAGATCATCGGTTCACTTCATAGAATCTTTGACCTCCTCATCGACTCCCAGACATCTGTAAAAAGATATAATACTCTGTTCTGTTTTACTTAAGCGCATAAATTATTTAACATTTCCTTCTTTATCATTTCTTGATAACATTAATTTTCTGTTCAGTCAGTCTGTTAAGTGTCATACGTGATACACGCTTTGTGCGATCATGTCTCGAAAGAGACATGACTGACTGTGCAGAAGATTATCCCGGAGTAGGTTGCCATTCCTTTCTGCGGTAGACTGGTTGTCAGCCAAGGCTATAGAACTCAATCTGTCCTATTATTTAACCGATAACTGGAGGGAAGAGACGGATTAATACTTTTCCCAAGGGTATTTGATCGTAAGTGAATGCAAGAAATTCAACTGGAATTCGAACTCGGCTCCCTGATTTGTTGTCCCGAGCCGATATCCACTGCACCACAATGCACATCCTGTTCACATTTTTTAAATTCTGTTTTTAGTTTCTATTTTCCTTCCTGTAGTAATGAGCTTACGGCCACATTAAGGTCACCAACGTTAAGCAACGTCAATCCGGTTAGTACCTAGATGGGTGACCGCTTGTGAATATCAGATGCTGTAATGTTGAATGTGTGGTTGGTGTAAGGTTGGATGTGCAGGTGGTGTAATGAATAATGTTTCGGAATTGTTGATCGAGGAGTTAAACTAGAATTCCACTAGAGTTCGTTATTTTCACTTACGCTCAAACACCACTTCTCCCCCAACTATGGGTTAATCATTAAGTCATTTCACTAAACCATAATTATTTCAAAAAACATTCTTACAACGTAAGAATATTTTCTGACTTTAAGTAACCTCTAAAGGGTTGAGAAGCCATAAAAAACGAATCGTTGAACTATTTCATGGCCAGGGAACACAGATACAGATATTTTTTTCATCTCTAACACCTGAGATTTTGAATTTCTCAGACGAAGCCTGAGGTGATAAATGGCTTGACTAGACTAACAGCAAAAATTCAGGTTCATATCACCCGCGATGCCTTTGATAAACCGAAAAATATTGATGCTACTCGGGATTTTTATTTTTATTTTTATAATTTAATCGTTTCACCCCAAAGCAAGGCGGTACCGCTACTGAATCGCAGGGGGCTACATAAGAGAGTAAAAGTTTAGGCAGGAGGAGAGTGAAGAGAAAGACAAACCATTTACAGGAGTCTCAGAGAAAGGGCAAGAGAAGGATGGGAAAACAGGTATGATGACAGTTGAGAAGGTAAAGTGAGAAAGGAAAAGAACAAGATACACGGGGTATGTAGAAAGGACGAGGTAAGAACTGTAGTCAAGTAGATAAGAGCTGGGAATCGACATTGCATTTACATTCCCGGAGGTTGTAGCCGTCAGAAA
Source organism: Ascarosepion bandense (assembly GCA_037127315.1). Classification (NCBI taxonomy): domain Eukaryota; kingdom Metazoa; phylum Mollusca; class Cephalopoda; order Sepiida; family Sepiidae; genus Ascarosepion; species Ascarosepion bandense. The sequence continues at coordinate 1,843,106 of JBBBDQ010001018.1, read as the reverse complement.
AGCAAGTATACGGAAGGGAGTTCCACAGACGGGAAGTGCGAGAAAAGAAGCTGATGGAGTAGAATTGAATGTCTTTTCTTTCCTTTATTTCTTTAAGATCTCTTTTTACTATTCCATCTGTGGTCTTTGAAGATTGAAGGCAATCAATACAGAAATTTCTACTGAATTTCCAAATCTTTATTTACACAATTGTCCTCATCATTTCAGCCGTTATACTCTTCAGCCTTCAATAGATCTGCGTAATCTACAGAGAATTATGAACTGAACCCTATTATTTAATCTTCGGGGATATATTGTTCTCGTTCCACTACGAGTTTTGGAATTAACTCGTCTAGTTCTTATTAGTAGTACTGCTCCCTTATAACTCGTCCCTTTTCCCACTGAGCCCAAGTACACACTGCCCGGATCACAATTACTATACCCACAAATTAACGAGCCAACGCTTTAACGGCCAAAACGTTTTGATAACAACAACAAATATGAAGACAGTATTTCGAATGTAAATAGTCCAAATAATAACTCCTTATCCCAGAAAGTCAGACGAGGAATCACCTAGAAGGGAAAAAGGTTTGGAAGCAATTCAATGTAAATTGCGCGTGCGTGGTTTATTTTCGACTTTAGAAGGAAACAGAAACCCAATCCTAAACAGGAAATAAGGAATAAACGACCATTCCTGTTAAAAAGTCCTAGGAGAAGAGTGAACCGGACATTACCCGAACCTATATACTCCTTTTGTGGAAAATAAATATTAAAATATTTTCAATGTTTAGGCGAAGACGTTAAAATATACAGAGTTGAAGTATACTTTAGAAGGAATCGAAAACCCAATACTAAAAAGGAAAGTAAGGGATAAACCTCTACTCCTGTTAAAAAGAAAAAAACAGGGAAGTAATCTCAACAAGACGATATGTAAACCTACATCCACTTATTGAAGAAGAAAAAACTTAAATGAAGTTTCAGAGTTTAGGTGGAGACGTCAGCTGTTTCGGGTTGACATTGATTTTAGAAGAAATCAAAAACCCAACCCTAAACATAGCATAAAGGATAAACAACTATTTCTTTTCAAAATACCACGGAGGAGTGTGAAACTGACGATAGGCCAGCCTATTTTATTAAGGAAAATAAATAAATAGTAAATAAAATCTCTTTTTAGCAACAGCCTTATAAATATATATTTGAAGTAGACTTTAGAAGGAACCGGAAATCCAATCTTAAACAGGAAACAAAGTATAAACCTCTACTGCTGTTCAATATATATATCAGCTGGTAGCGGTTGTTCTCATTCAGTATATAACACGCTATAAAATCTGTCTTATTCTGTTGTACGCCGATAGCTTAGGGGATCTCCGACTGATGACAAATCAGTCAAGTTTCAATTCCGGCTTGAAGCAAACGGTTATCTAACTGTAATGATGAGCCATGATACAGTGGAGTAGGCCTGTATGCGGATGATTTTATATATGTATATATTACCGGCCATAATTATTAGGCCACCCCAGTGTTTTAAAAAATTATATATTTCATACTATTTTTTAGTATTTATTGCCAAGTGAATAACTGTAAATGAAAATAGAATGGTTCTTTTGTTAATATTGCACAATAAAATGTGCATAAAATGAAATTAAAATATTTAATAATTACCTATTCATCAATGAAAGAATGAAGAAAATTTAGGGTGATTCGGACGAATTCATCTTTGCTAGCTTGCCTTGTAAAATTTTGCAAAGTAATAATAAAAAAAGAACCATTTTGTTTTCATTTGGCAATAAATACTAAAAATAGTATGAAATGTATCATTTCTTTAAAAAAAAATGGAGTTGCCCAATAATTATGACCGGTAGTATATATATATATATATATATATATATATATATATATATATATATATATATAAAGAACAGAAATGAGGGTTGTTCCAAAATGAGAAATTGGTATGGAAGAAAACAAGTGCGGAAAGCCGTGAACATTTTGTTTGAAACGTAAGTTTATTGTTGTTATTATTATTAATATTGCTTTTTGTATCATATAAAGTGTCCATAATGGTATTTGATCTCTACACGTGTTTCGAGTCTAAAGTTTACTCTCTTCAGGCGAATAAACTTGTGACATTACATATCGTGATCCGTTTGTTTTTCTGATTGCTTTAGTATGGTGTATATATAGTGATAAGGGGTGAGCAGGTCAGCAAGTTCATATGCGTGCGTGTTTGGTGTTGTTTTTTCACACTCGCACGTTAAGTCCCTTCCGTCATCTTTTGTTGGTCATAAAACGTTTTTTACACTAACATGCGAACTTTGATTTCGTCTTAATGCTTCAAAATTGTTTTTGGCTATTTTGATTCTATTCTACTCTACGGGTCATCTAGTTCTTTTTGTTGTTTTTGGAATACAATTTTTTCGCGGTTTTTTTATGGTGTTTGAATTTAGTGTGCCTGTGTGTATCTTATGTTTTTCATGTTTTGTTGAGGGAAGGCTTGTATTTTTTTATAAATATTTCTTCCTACATCATGAGCGTGTCATAATCTGCATTTTAGTAGATAGGCATTACTCTGAATTTACCACCACTACTTTCGTATAAATGTTGGGAGACGTACAATTTCCTGTTATTGGCTAGTTTAATGTTACTTCTGTGCAGGGCTACTCTTTTATTTAGGCCTTGTGTCGCCCCTACGTATATTTTTTGCGCATTCATCGAATTTTAGAGCATAAATTACGTTTTTAGAATTGCATTTAAGAATTGTTTTTATTTCGAATATAGATGTGTTTTCGAACTTGAAGTGGTTTGTTTCTATTATTGTGTTGCATGTCCCACATCTTTTTTGTTGCATTTTGTGACCCCCCTGTGTTGTGTGTTGCTCGAATTTTGATGAGGTTAGTATGCTTTTTAAATTTTTTGATTGGCGTTTGCTTTTAATTATTTTAGTTGTCTTTGAGATTTCCTTTATTTTATCATTTTTGTTGAGTAATTCTATGTGTCTTTTTCCCTTTGTGAATAATTCTGGGTTGCTTTTGTTGTGTGTGGAGACCTATGTGAAAATGTTTTCTTTTCCATGTTTTTTTGTTGTTGTTGTTGTTTTTTTTTTTGTTTTTTTTTGTTTTTTTTTTGG
>JBBBDQ010001018.1:1642500-1835000 GCA_037127315.1 Ascarosepion bandense | reverse complement strand
ACCTGTCAACTGAACTCTCTCGACGTATGAGGGTAAAGCAGTTCAGGGTAAGCCACCAAGTGATCTGGCGCGTCTTTGACCTCTCGACCACGAACGACGATCAGTCTAAACGAAGTCAAATTAAGCCTATAACACGCGCCAGATCACTTAGTGGTTTCCTCTATGTGGATAGGGGTTGCAGGTTCGAATGACACCCATTTTAGTAACAAAAATTTATCGTAAATAATCACGCCGATAGAAATAAATATATAATATAGTTTAATTATAAACAAAATATCTACTTAAATACGAGTATCGATCAAAAATAATGTTCAAACAAATCATTTCAAATTGTCGGTTGTTTATAACCAGTTTCGTTAATCTTCGTTACTTTCCGTATTATATATATATATATATATATATGTGTGTGTGTGTGTGTGTGTGTGTGTGTGTGTGTGTGTGTGTGTGTTCATTTGCAGGTGTGTGTTCTTTATAGATAAGATTGTTATTGTCTATCTGATTCCATAAAGTGTGAGAACTAAAAAGGGGAGCTTGAAAAAAAGATTTAAAAATGAAAATAATTTCGCGGAAACAGGTTTCTGATTCTGGGAGAAAGAATCGGGCACGATAAATAGAGTGGGGAGAGTTGTATTAAGTAAATGGATCGGTGGGGAGGTAAGATGAATTTAATATAATAACCCTTTCTTTGTAAGAGGTCAGGCAGGGAAAACTGAAAATGTTATCAGGAGGTGTAGCGATGAGAACCAATGGATACCTAAAACATTTTTTTTTTAAGTTGTCAAGTGGGTCGACTTCTCAAACATTAAGAGGACTTCCAATCACCAACTTTTCATTTCTTTACTGCGAAAACCCTGTAAACCCTGCTCTGACGACTATTTACTTAAGCCTATCAAGCATGTCAAGTGCTTTTCCTCCTGTATCTCTTTCTCTCGACCTCCGCTGTGAGTATCATATTCTCCGAGCCCTCTTTCCTCATTACCTGTCCTAGAAACTTAGGCTGTCTTTTCCTGATATTTTTCCTTGGTCAGAACCAATATCATTGCAAATTCTTCTCTGGATTTTATCAAGAATCTCTAAATACACGGTGTGCATAAAGTTCGTGTGAACCTTAAAAAATTTATAACTTTATTTATATTTGCGATAGAAATAATTTGCAAAAAGGATTAGAAAGAAGGAAATCTATATTTTGTAAGGTTTTATTGGAATTTTTATTTAAGTTTCCACGTGTCCTTCATCATTAGCAATACAAAGAGTAATACGATTTTGCAGTTCACGGAAAACATTTGCCAACTGATTTACAGTAATGCCTGAAATCACATTAGTATCAATAATTAAAAGTAGGTACATTAAACTTTGTAACATTTTTTACAGATTATTTCTATCACAAATACAAATAAGTAGTAATTTTTTAAAGTGCAACGGACTTTATGGACACCCTGTATATAACAGGAGCACCAGACCAGATGTGGCCGCAATATTCAAAGAATTTCATCTCTTTTATATATTTTAATTCAATTTTCATAATTTAATTCAATTTTAATTCAATTTTTTAAAATTTCTACATAATTAATATTTCTATTAGTAGAATAGTTTCATTCATCATGTTTGTACAGAAAGACTTTATATTTGCTTTGAAAAAATTCCCTTGTAACTTAGCAGAAAAAATGTTTTTACCTGCAAAGAAAACCTAAAATAAATGTAATCTTAGCCTCTACAATATATATTTTTAAACGGACATAAATAATAATTTTAAAAAGTAATAAAATGTTTATAGAACACTACAATTTTGCGCCAGGTAACGACTTTATTTCCTACTGCGTTCGTAGTAACCATTGTTGTAGTCGGGCATATTAATCGAGCGGATTGGAAAAAATGTAATTAGCTAAATAAGTCGATATAACCTGTTTAATTAAATTTTCTCAGTTTCAAGGAGACAAGCTAACATACGACAACCCACAACAAATAATTTTTTTTAACACAGGAAACATTATATTAAAGTGTGTATAAAATATTTAATAGGTGTTTCGTTTAAAGAACACATTCCTGTTGGTGTTGCCTCACTTTCATTAACCGTTACATATGACGTCACCGTGGTCTATTTTAAACTTTTAACTTTCTACAGAATTGTTTTTGAAAATGACTGAGGCATTCGAAAGTACTTGAACAAAACAACAGGACACACCTGAACTTCGGACACTTTATCTCACTACTTCGATCACATTAAAACATTATATATATATATATATATATATATATATATATATATATATATATAATCTCTTTTTTAATATCCTCTTGCCTCGTACGAAAAGTGAATGAAATAACAACGCTCAGTCAAGTGATAAACTTCTCCACATTAATTCTATTAACACTCTATCCCTATCTTGATATCGAGCACTTTATAACAAAACATCTGCTCGCCTAAAATGCCTTTCTAGCTGTAAACTACTGAAAAATCAACAACTTTAGCACTAAACTTCATTACAATTTAATATATATATATATATATATATATATATATATATATATATATATATATATATATTGTTTAATTACATAGTTTTTGGTCATAATAAAATTAGGCCAGTACACATTTGTATTAAAAAGTGTTCAATACAATTATATTGTAAAACTTTTAAATATTCTTCATTTGCAAACGAGCTATTACGCGACCTAGGTTTCTACCATGAGTGGTGACTTCAGGCGATTTGCAATAACTGATTTTACCGTTTACCGTTTTTTTTTTTCTTAAGAACGCTCACGTAACGGTTAATTTTTGAATGCACAATTTTTAAAATTACAAGAAATTATGACGTTTTCATCCATCGTTGTATGAACTTAATAGGTATTTTATGGTTACACTTTGTCATAATTTCTGTTCTTTCATTAAATAATTCATATTTATTTGGGAATAGCATATTCGCTAACTTTTCTTCCTGAAACAGTCTACATATTTTGCCACCGTTGTAAGGCTTGGCTGTTTTTGCTATACTCCACGTTATGTCTGGGTCATTCCATATTTTAATTTCAATTTCCACACGTGGCTAGCCAATTTTGTAGAATTTTTAAAGTTTTCTATTTGTAAATGTAGACTTGTGATTGAACCCCCTAGTTTTATAAGTGTGTTTGTTTGATCCCAAATATATTTTGTTTTGACCATTGAAGTCACTTACTTTTGCTTTGTAAATGATTTCTTTTGTATTGCAAAGTCCTTGATGTGGGCATTTATTTTTGTCTCTGCAATTGCGTTCTTTATTAGTGATCTTGTTTTGTACAATGCTATTTAAATTTCTGACGATTTGTTTCTTTATGAAGCTTTCTAAATTACTAGTAGAGCTATAATTTAGTTTGATTGTATTTCTATTGAAAATTTTGTTTAGTTCTGAGGTTTTTGGAAAGTGTTTATCAGTTTAAAAATATTTGTCCTATTTTGGTTTTTACCTCCAAGTTAAAGGGAGGGTTGAACCCGATAATGTTTCGTTTTTTATCATCGTTTTTTGTTGGTTTGGTTGAGAATTGTATAGTAAAATGTTCTCATGGCCAGATTTTCTTAGTACATATTCATAGTTTTTTTTTTTTTTTTTTTGCTTTCATCAAATATTGTTTTGTTTGACGAACGTTTTGATAGCCTGTGTTCTATTCCTTTGTGAATGTGCTTAATTATACTTTTGGGATGTTTGGATCTTGTATTTATGTACTTTAACTTTATGTTTCCTTTTGGGATGGCTTAATCATGGTTTATATATATATATATATATATATATATATATATATATATATATATATATATACACACGTATCGAGATGGGTGGCTACTTGAGAATATCGAGCACTTTTTGACAAAAAATATGTTTGCCTAAAATGCTTTTCTAACTGTAAACTACTGTAAAAAGCAGTAAACTTCATTACAATTAAACAATATATTTATATATATATATATGTGTGTGTGTATATATATATATATATATATATATATATATATACGTACGTCGAGCCTGGTCCGTATCTAGATGGGTGACTGCTTGAGAATACCTGGTGCTGAAAGCTTGGATGTGCAGTTGGTGTAATGGATAATGGCTAGGAATTGTTAATCGAAAAGCCGAAGTTATGAATCCACATCTTCTCCCCCAGATATGGGTTAATTAATAAGACGTGTATCAATAAAACATTATTATCACAATCAAAAAAATTAAATAAATAAAATTTGCATAAAAAATATTTAGATTTATGCATCAACTAACGCATAGAGTTTTATATGCGCTTACACAAAAGACAACTAATTTAAACCAAACCAAAGTAGTACTACCTACCCTGGTCAATGAACGGCAAATGTTTCTTCATGGGAAAAAGGCTAATGTAACAATTACCACCTGTTAACTTTATTATTTTTATAAAATCTATTATATTACTATTGTATTTAAAACAATTAATATCATAATGCAATTTTTTAAATATCTATTTAATTATTAAAAAATTAAATATCAATTTAATTACTTTAATATCTATTTAATTATTATTTTTTATTTATTTTTTTTTTAATCATTTCACCCCGAGCAAGGCAGAAACGCCACTGATGTGCAGGGGGTTACATAAATGTAGAAAGATTAATTAGAAAAGAGTGAGGAGTACAAGCTAGTTAGAAAGGAACAATAGAAAGCTGAGAAAGCAGGTGCAATGACAGATACATGGGCGGAGAGAACGTGAAGATTATACAGGGGAGGGGAGAGAGCTAGAGTCCAGTGGTTAGTAGGTGAGTATTAACTTTGCTTTTAAATTTCTGGAGGTCGTAGCCGTCAGGAAAGCAAGAATACGAGAGTGAGTTCCACAGGCGGGAAGTGCGAGAGAGGAAGCTGCAGGAGTAGAATTGTCGTCTGCATTTGGCTAACCTGACTGTGAATGGGTGGGACCCAGTTGCCAGTCTGGTTGCACGGGTAAACACCTGTTGAGGAGGCATCAGTGACTTAAGCTCATCCGAGCAGAAGCCATGAAAGTATTTATAGAAGAGACAGAGGGAGGCCACATTTCGACGATGGGAAAGTGGCTGCAGACGAGTCGCCAGATCAGTACCTATCACATTACAGACTCTCCTTTGGAGCTTGTCAAGAACACTGAGGAGAACGGCAGGGGCACCTGACCATAAATGGCAGCAGTACTCCATGCACGGACGGATGGTTGACTTGTATATATGCAGGATGGATTCAGGTGGAAAAAACATCCTGGATCGACACAGTGACCCAATCTTCTTAGCAAAATATATATAAAGAACAAATGGCCAAGTATAAGGTAGGTATGGATGGAATAAACTTCTGTATCCAAAGAAACACTATTCTTAAAATGTGCTCAATACAAAGTAGAGTGAATAATATTTATTTAGATTTTATACCAAAAATATGCTACAATATCACTACAAAAAAGCCAGTTATTCGTGTCTTATCATTTATAACCTCAATACTGGCTACCCCGGTCAATGGACGCCAAATGTTTCTTCATAAGGGAAAGGCTAATATTACCATCACCACTTGTTAACATTATCTTCGGTTAGAATAAATATTTTTTGTACCTAAACGAGGCTGACAAAGAATGAATTAATCCCCGAATTCTAATTGTTCATATCGTGAGATTTTATGAAATGGATCGATTCGAGTAGTTTTTAACATCTCTCGGAAATAAGCATTCTCGCCAGCACCCCATCGCTTGTCACCTGCGAAAAAAAATAAAAATAAAAATAAAAAATAAAGAACATAAGGTGGAAGCGAAGAGTACAGAAAGCAAAATTAGCACACATAAATCTGAATGAAAATAAGGCGAATAAAAAAAAATTAAAGGAAGGGATGAAAGAAAATAGCAACATTCCATGGCAGTTTTGTACACCTGCGCATAAATAAAAGAGTTATTTGGTCTGCCTTCTTTCTAAGCATCCAACCTGAATTCCTCAGAGGAAAAAGGAAGAAAAAATACAAATAAAAATGACAGAAAAAAAATTTAAAGAGAAAGAAGTGTGAAATACACACACACACACACACACACACACACACACACACACACACATATATATATATATATATATATATATATATATATATATAATTCCAGGTGAAGAGAACTCAAGATTTTACTATTTTGAGTACCCCTGCATTTATTTTATTATAACAGTGTTCAATATAATAAATATTATAGCGCCTAATATAATCATAGAATTATGAATTAATTGTACATTGCGACACGGAAATTTCTCTGTTTCGAGGTTTTTACCTCATTATCAGACAATGTTAGCTCATTGTTGGAAAAATGATGTTCATTTGAATATAAGAAACAATACGTTTGTTATTTATGCATATGGAAAGACAGGGAAAAATTGCGTGTGTTCAAATTTAACTAATCAGAATAGAGATTCACATTAAATTTGAAAAAGAATGTTTATATTTTGGGGGAATACATGATTTCTTCTTTCAATCTAAGCGGTAAAAGTGTCAGCCGATTTCAAAACCTCTGTCTAGACCCCATTCCATTAATGTATCCATTATTGTTTCAAAACTATTATCTTACATATCTCTGTATCTCCACATTTTCTAAAACGAAAAAAGAAAAGAAAGAAAACATTTTATATTTTAGATCTAACTTAAAGGGACCTTTGAGTGAAATTATATTATTTTATTTCGATTCAGAATGCATTTTATTCTAATTTTTCCTAAAAATCTAATTTAATCTATTTATTTATTAAAAATTTCAAAATTAATTTTATTATTTTTATAAAATCTATTATGGTATTATAGATCTATCTATCGCCCGGTTCACACTCCACCCACGTCTATTGAACAGGTGTAGAGGCTCATCCCTTGTTCCCTGTTTAGGATGTGGTTTCCGGCTTTCTCTTTTCCAATCTTCTCGCTTTTTTTTTTTTTCAATTGGAGTAGATAGATCTATCTGTCGCCCGGTTCACACTCCACCCACGTCTATTGAACAGGTTAAGAGGCTCATCCCTTGTTCCCTGTTTAAGATGAGGTTTCCGGCTTTCTCTTTTCCAATCTTTTCACGATTACGTAGCCCACTGTACATCAGTGGCGTTACTACCATTCTCGGGGTGATACGATTAAAAAAAAAATTCTAATACAATTCTTAATATCATAATACAATTTTTCAAATATCTATTTAATTACTAAAAATGTAAATATCAATTTAATTATTTTAATATCTATTTAGATATTATAAATATATATAAAGAACAAATGACCAAGTATAGGGTAGGTATGGATGGAATAAAATTCCAGGTATTTTGTTTAGACACTTATAACCTCATCACGTGATAAGACACAGAAAGTGTAGAAACAAAATGGCGACTTTTTAGTAATATCTAAACTTATTTATAAATGGAACTTTGTGTGTGTGTGTATGTGTGTGTGTCCGTTATCTATAGACTCCGAAACGGCTGAACCGATTTTCTAGAAAATTTACACATTTGTATTATAAGCGTCTGCAAGTGTTCTTAGCTAGGTTTTGTGTCGAGGCACCCCCGATAAATATCGAAAATCGATAATCGAACAAATCGGGTTATAGAAGGAATGGTCCGATTTTAATCAAATTTGATACACTCATAGACAAAGACATAGGGAAACGATATTCAGAAGTTTCAAGGTTGCAGTTCTATCCTTGGATGAAATCAGTTTTTCAGCCCTTTTATTTTAGTTTTTGCTTCGCGTTTGGCTCTAAGTAGGTATAATTTTAGTTCTTAGTCTCAACCATGATACCATTTACTCAGAGGATTTATTTAGCCTTCAAAATTCAGTTTACGACGAAAAAACCTTATTTGATATCGATACCAGGAAATCAAAATTTTACTTACATCCATTCATTTTTCTTTCAGTCTACAGTTTCGCTTTAACCTTGAAACAACTATTGCTTTTTAGTCTTTCGTGCCAACGTCCAAAGAGTCTGAGCTCCAGGATCATGGATTAGTTTTTAAGCTTTCATTACACCCGAGCAACGCTGGGTTATGCTGCTAGTTATAACATATTTATGTTATAAATTCTAAAAAATATTAAAGAACAAATCATCTAGGCGCGCGAACGCTCTTCACTTGATAGAAAGTTGCTATACAGTCTTCTAACTTTCTTTTAGTCTTCTAAATCCCTTTTAGACGCTGAAAACAGTCAGGTGTACCAAATATTAAATGAGAAAAATCAACAAGTTGAATGAGAGAGCTATAGAATAGAGGGAAGTAAGAGAAAAGATGAAATCGGAAAGAGAGACCGAAGAGAATGAAGAGAAGAAGAAGAAAAAGAAACTTAAGCGAAAAATTATCTGGAAAGGAAAAGGTATGAATAAGTCAAGGATTTTTTATATACTAAGGAGGTTACTTCGTTAGACAACCAACAGTTAAGTGCCATACATTATACACGCTTGGGCGATCATGTCTCGAAAGAGACATGACTGGCTGAGAAGAAAACTTTCTTGTAGTAGGCTGCCATTACTTTCTACGGTAAACTGCTTGCTAATCAAGGCTATAGAACACATTCTGTCCTGTTATTCGGCCCATGGATGTAGGAAAAAGAAACGGATTAATACCTTTACCAAGGGTATTTGCGTGTAAGTGAATGCGACTAGAATTTGAACTCGCCTCTCAGACTTCTCGTTTCGAGTTGATATCCACTAATAGACATCACAACGCACATCTCGGAGGAGACGACAATCAGCTAACCAACCAAATATGCGTCATTTCAAGTGTCAGTCAGTTAAGTGCCATACGTGATACACGCTTTGACGATCATGTCTCGAAAGAGACATGACTGACTGGGCAGAAGATTATCCCGCAGTAGGTTGCCATTACTTGGCTATAGAACCCAATCTGTCCTACTATTTAACCCATAACTAGAGGGAAGAGACAGATTAAACTTTTCCCAAGGGTATTTGCGCATAAGTGAATGCAAGGAATTTAACTGGAATTCGAACTCAGATACCCGGTTTCTTGTTCCGAGTCGATATTCACTGCACCACAACGCACATTTCAAGTGTAAAAGCCTTTCAAAGACTCTGTGGTTATTATAAATAAATGTAAAACCTTATCTGACCAAGCAATGAGTTTTTTTAGTTGTTTTTTTTAATTTTATTACGAGCTAAAAAGTAATTTTAATCCTTCCTTCCTAACAATTTCGTAATTTCAAAAATTTACTAACATAAATGTTAAGCTTATAGCTGAAATAAATAACAACATACGAGAAACCAGTTTTAAAACGTTTTAAAAATAACGAAAACAGGTCACTGGTTTTGTTAACACTCAGAGAAGCAACAAGGTGGGATTGGTCGACTATAACAGAGATGGTACAAGCCAACCAGAAATGCTTTTCTCAGTTTGACTTTTAGATCGTGTTCCGTCCTTACAACTGATCAAGTGCTGTTTGAATTCTCTAACCCAGGCAATGAACAATAGTTACTTGTGTCTCGAAATTCAATACCCTAATCATAACAATCGAAATTCGTGTGTTCGATACACAAAGCAGACAGCGCTTCATAATGTCATCAAAAAGCAATTGACTTATACTGGAAAGAAGAGAAATAAAAATCACTTGTTTGGAAAACAGTTTTATTTCAAACGCGAAAGAACGTTGTTTTTCTTTTGTGCTTGAAAACGCGACATTTAGTTTCAAAATATCTACACTGCCTATGATAGGGATGTTTTGAGCACCGCCTAGATGTGGCACAAGGCCGAAAATATGGGATATCCAATGTGGATCGAACTCCCTATTCAGTCGTAATAAGTTCTATCGAGACAAGCTTGATGACTAATATACCACGTCGATGAATTGATTTTCCCAATTGGAGCAGATAGACTCAACTATCACCCGGTTCACACTCCACCTACGTCTATTGAACAGGTGACGAGGCTCATTCCTTGTTCCCTGTTTGGGATGTGGTTTCCAGCTTTCTCTTTTCCAATCTTCTTACTCTTTTTTTTCTTCCCAATTGGAGTAGATAGACTCAACTATCGCCCGGTTCACACTCCATCCACGTCTATTGAACAGGTGAAGAGGCTCATCCCTTGTTCCCTGTTTGGGATGTGGTTTCCAGCTTTCTCTTTTCCAATCTTCTTACTCTTTTTTTTCTTCACAATTGGAGCAGATAGATTCAACAATCGCCCGGTCCACACTCCACCCACGTCTATTGAACAGGTGAAGAGGCTCATCCCTTGTTCCCTGTTTAGGATGTGGTTTCCGGCTTTCCTTTTTCCAATCTTTTCACTCTTACGTAGCCCCATGCGCATCAGTGGCATTACTGTCTTGCATGGGGTGATATAATTAATAACCAAAAAAAAAAAAAAAGACCTACTGTTTTAATGGCGTTATCGACTTGCTTTGGCGGAGGTAATCACTTCAGCACCAGAAAGGCAATAAAGCCACTAAGACGCAAGCGTGTTCTTACTGAGTGTGAAAGAATATGAGAGAAAGAAATCATTATTAGGAAGCGACAACAATAAAAGAACAGTGATTACGAAGACAGAATAAAAAAGATTGACATTACATTTAAAGTCTTGAAGCCATAAGAGATTTCCTCAAGCGAGGATTGTGAGAGACGAAATCGTTAGCATAGAATTTACGGTTAATTAAAAACTAATGGTTACCGTTAAAAAACAAACAAAAAATAATAACAAAAAGTGTTTAAAAAATCTGATGATTTGCCATTTGGCAAGAATACACAGAGAAAATTTTTTGTAATTATTTTTATTTCATTTATCAGTTTATTTTGAAATGTTTATCAAAAAATGATCAAACCATATAATAATGTGGATTTATTTATATACTTTCTGTAATTGATTAAGCGGGGTAAAGCAACTTAATTTAGTAAACCCGTATGTGATTACTTAGGCATTTTAAACCCGTATGTGATTACTTAGGCATTTTAAACCCGTATGTGATTACTTAGGCATTTTAAACCCGTATGTGATTACTTAGGCATTTTAAACCCGTATGTGATTACTTAGGCATTTTAAACCCGTATGTGATTACTTAGGCATTTTAAACCCGTATGTGATTACTTAGGCATTATAAACCCGTAAATGTGATTACTTAGGCATTTTAAATCCGTATGTGATTACTTAGGCATTTTAAACCCGTATGTGATTACTAAGGCATTTTAAACCCGGTATGTGATTACTTAGGCATTTTAAACCCGTATGTGATTACTAAGGCATTTTAAATCCGTAAATGTGATTACTAAGGCATTTTAAATCCGTATGTGATTACTAAGGCATTTTAAATCCGTATGTGATTACTAAGGCATTTTAAATCCGTATGTGATTACTTAGGCATTTTAAACCCGTATGTGATTACTTAGGCATTTTAAACCCGTATGTGATTACTTAGGCATTTTAAACCCGTATGTGATTACTAAGGCAATTTAGACCCGTATGTGATTACTTAGGCATTTTAAATCCGTATGTGATTACTTGGAGGCACTTTAAATCCGTATGTGATTACTTGTGCTAATACAATATGTGATTACTTAGGCATTTCAAAACACGTATGTGATTACTTAGGCATTTTAAATCCGTATGTGATTACTTGAGCATTTTAAACCAATATGATTACTTAGGCATTTAAACCCGTATGATTCTTGGGCATTTTAAATCCGTATGTGATTATGAGCATTTAAACCGTATGTGATTGCTTAGGCCATTTTAAACCCGTATGTGATTACTTGAGCATTTAAATCCGTATGTGATTATGGGCATTTTAAACCCGTATGTGATTACTTAGGCATTTAAATCATGTGTGATTACATAGGCATTTTAAACCCGTATGTGATTACTTAGGCATTTTTTTAAACCCGTATGTGATTACTTAGGCATTTTGTAAACCCGTATGTGATTATATGCATTTAAATCCGTATGTGATTACTTAGGCATTTAAACCCGTATGTGATTGTAGGCACTTTAAACCCGTATGTGATTGTAGGCATTTTAAACCTGTGTGATTACTTGGGCATTTTAAGTCCGTATGTGATTACTTGAGCATTTAAACCCGTATGTGATTACTTAGGCGTTTAAATCGTATGTGATTACTTAGGCATTTGAGCCGTATGTGATTACTTGGGCATTTTTAAACCCGTATGTGATTATGGGCATTTAAGTCCGCTGTGATTATGAGCATTTAAACTGTATGTGATTGCTTAGGCATTTTAAACCCGTATGTGATTACTTAGGCATTTTAAACCCGTATGTGATTACTTGGGCATTTAAATCCGTATGTGATTCCTTGGGCATTTTAAGTGGTATTAGCGATTATGGGCATTTAAACCGTATGTGATTATGGGCATTTAAACCCGTATGTGATTGTATGCGACACTTTAAACCCGTATGTGATTACTTAGGCACTTTAAACCCGTATGTGATTACTTAGGCATTTAAACCCATGTTCTTGATTATAGGCATTTTAAATCCGTATGTGATTATGGGCATTTTAAATCCGTATGTGATTACTTGAGCATTTTAAATCCGTATGTGATTACTTAGGCATTTTAAACCCATGTGATTACTTAGGCATTTAAATCCGTATGTGATTACTTAGGCATTTTAAACCCGTATGTGCTTATGACCGCTAAACCCGTATGTGATTATGAGCATTTTAAACCCGTATGTGATTACTTAGGCATTTTAAATCCGTATGTGATTACTTAGGCCATTTTAAGCCGTATGTGATTACTTAGGCGTTTAAATCCGTATGCAGTTACTTAGGCATTTAAACCCGTATGTGATTATGGGCATTTTAAATCCGTATGTAATTCTCCAAACCATTTTAAACTAATATGTGATTACTAAGGCATTTTAAATCCGTATGTGATTACTAAGGCATTTAAATCCGTATGTGATTACTAAGGCATTTTAAATCCGTATGTGATTACTTAGGCATTTTAAGCCCGTATGTAATTGCTGACATTTTAAACCCGTATGTGATTACTTAAACGTTTTAAATCCGTATGTGATTACTTAGAGCATTTTAATCCGTATGTGATTACTTAGGCATTTTAAACCCGTATGTGATTACTTAGGCATTTAAATCCGTGTGATTATGAGCATTTTTAAACACGTATGTGTTCATAGGCATTTTAAATCCGTATGTGATTACTTAGGCATTTTAAACGTATGTGATTACTAAGGCATTTTAAATCCGTATGTGATTACTAAGGCATTTTAAATCCGTATGTGATTACTAAGGCATTTTTAAATCCATATGTGATTGCTTAGGCATTTAAGCTTGGCCAATAACGATTACTTAGGCATTTAAATCCGTATGTGATTACTTAGGCATTTTAAATCCGTATGTGATTACATGGGCATTTTAAATCCGTATGTGATTACTTAGGCATTTTAAACCCGTATGTGATTACTTAGGCATTTTAAATCCGTATGTGATTACTTAGGCATTTTAAATCCGTATGTGATTATAGGCATTTTAAACCCGTATGTGATTACTTAGGCATTTTAAATCCGTATACGATTACTTAGGCATTTAAACCCGTATGTGATTACTTAAGCACTTTAAACCCGTATGTGATTGTAGGCATTTTAAACCGTATGTGATTACTTGGGCATTTAAATCCGTATGTGATTATGAGCATTTTAAACCCGTATGTGATTACTTGGGCATTTAAATCCGTATGTGATTATGAGCATTTTTAAACTTCCATGTGATTATGGGCATTTAAATCCATGTGATTACTTAGGCGACAAGCGTATGTGATTACTTAGGCATTTAAATCGTATGTGATTACTTAGGCATTTTAAATCCGTATGTGATTACTTAGGCATTTTAAACCCGTATGTGATTACTTAAGCATTTAAACCCGTATGTGATTGTGGGCATTTAAACCCGTATGTGATTGTAGGCATTTAAATCCGTATGTGATTGTGGGCATTTTAAACCCGTATGTGATTATGGGCATTTAAATCCGTATGTGATTACTTGGGCATTTAAACCCATATGTGATTGGCAAACACGTTTAAATCCGTATGTGATTACTTAGGCATTTAAACCCGTATGTGATTGTAGCACTTTAAACCCATATGTGATTACTTAGGCATTTTAAACCCGTATGTGATTACTTGAGCATTTAAATCCATGTGATTACTTAGGCATTTTAAACCCGTATGTGATTATGGGCATTTTAAACCCGTATGTGATTACTTTGGGCATTTAAATCCGTATGTGATTACTTAGGCATTTAAATCCGTATGTGATTACTTAGGCATTTAAATAATGTGATTACTTAGGCATTTTAAACCCGTATGTGATTGTGGGCATTTAAACCCGTATGTGAATTACTTAGGCATTTTAAATCCATGTGGTTCATAGGCGTTTTAAACCCGTGTGTAGATTACTTAGGCATTTTAAATCCGTATGTGATTACTTGGGCATTTTAAACCCGTATGTGATTACTTAGGCATTTTAAATCCGTATGTGATTACTTGGGCATTTAAACCCGTATGTGATTACTTAAGCACTTTAAACCCGTATGTGATTACTTAGGCATTTAAACCCGTATGTGATTATGGGCATTTTAAATCCGTATGTGATTACTTAGGCATTTTAAACGTATGTGATTATGGGCATTTTAAACCCGTATGTGATTACTTAGGCATTTTAAATCCGTATGTGATTACTTAGGCATTTTAAACCCGTATGTGATTACTTAGGCATTTTAAACCCGTATGTGATTACTTGAGCATTTTAAATCCGTATGTGATTGTGAGCATTTTAAATCCGTATGTGATTACTTAGGCATTTTAAATCCGTATGTGATTACTTAGGCATTTAAATCCGTATGTGATTACTTGGGCATTTTAAATCATGTGATTACTTAGGCATTTTAAACCCGTGTGATTACTTAAGCACTTTAAACCCGTATGTGATTACTTAGGCATTTAAACCCGTATGTGATTACTTAGGCATTTTAAATCAATATGTGATTATGGGCATTTTAAACCCGTATGTGATTACTTGGGCATTTAAATCCGTATGTGATTATGGGCATTTAAACCCGTATGTGATTACTTAGGCATTTTAAATCCGTATGTGATTATGAGCATTTTAAACCCGTATGTGATTACTTAGGCATTTAAACCCGTATGTGATTACTTAGGCATTTAAATCCGTATGTGATTACTTAGGCATTTTAAATCCGTATGTGATTACTTAGGCATTTTAAATCCGTATGTGATTACTTAGGCATTTTAAATCCGTATGTGATTACTAAGGCATTTAAACCAATATGTGATTACTTAGGCATTTTAAATCGTATGTGATTACTTAGGCATTTTAAATCGCTATGATTACTTAGGCATTTTAAGCCGTATGTGATTGCTAAGGCATTTAAACCCGTATGTATTGTTCTTAGGCATTTTAAACCCGTATGTGATTACTAAGGCATTTTAAATCCGTATGTGATTACTAAGGCATTTTAAATCCGTATGTGATTACTAAGGCACAAATCCGTATGTGATTACTAAGGCATTTTAAATCCGTATGTGATTATGAGCATTTTAAACCCATATGTGATTACTTAGGCATTTTAAACCCGTATGTGATTATGAGCATTTTAAACCCGTATGTGATTACTAAGGCAATTTAAACCGTATGTGATTATACGGGCATTTTAAATCCGTATGTGATTATGGCACTTTAAACCCGTATGTGATTATGGGCATTTTTAAACCCGTATGTGATTACTTAGGCATTTAAATCCGTATGTGATTACTTAGGCATTTAAACCCGTATGTGATTACTTAGGCATTTTAAACCCGTATGTGATTACTTAGGCATTTAAATCCGTATGTGATTTAAGGCGTTTTAAATCGTATGTGATTATGGGCATTTTAATCCGTATGTGATTATAAGAGCATTTTAAATCCATGTGTGATTATGAGCATTTTAGTCGTATGTGATTATGACAGCTGATACGTATGTGATTATGGGCATTTAAGTCCGTATGTGATTACTTGGGCATTTAAATCCGTATGTGATTACTTAGGCATTTTAAATCCGTATTGATTACTTAGGCATTTTAAATCCGTATGTGATTACTTAGGCACTGGGTAAACATGTGATTACTTAGGCATTTAAATCCGTATGTGATTACTTAGGCATTTTAAATCCGTATGTGATTACTTAGGCATTTTAAACCCGTATGTGATACTTGACGCAGTACGTATGTGATTACTTAGGCATTTTAAACTTCAATATGTGATTACTAAGGCACTAAACCCGTATGTGATTACTTGGTGACATTTTAAACCCGTATGTGATTACTTAGCGTTTTCAACCATGTGTGATTACTAGAGCAATTTAAAACCCGTATGTGATTGCCATTTTAAATCCGTATGTGATTGCACTTGGGCACTTTAAATCCGTATGTGATTACTAAGGCATTTTTAAGTCAATAATAGCGATTATGAGAGCATTTTTAAATCAATATCGTTATGGGCATTTAAATCTGTATGTAGATTGTGAGCATTTTAAATCCGTATGTGATTACTTAGGCATTTAAAACCCGTATGTGATTACTTAGGCATTTTATACCCGTATGTGATTATAAGGCATTTTAAATCATGTGATTACTTAGGCATTTTAAATCCGTATGTGATTATGGGCATTTTAAACCCGTATGTGATTACTAAAACATTTTAAATCCATATGTGATTACTTAGGCATTTTGACCCGTATGTGATTACTTAGTCCTTTCAATAATTTACAAATAAAATATTTATCTGCATTTTGATAAAATTAGTTCCTCAGCAAAAATGAACCATTTAATTAACGAGTTCCTTTACCCTTAAGTTTTTTAGATTGCAGTCTTATTTGTTCAAGCTTTTCATATGAGGCATTCAGATATCTTTGTCTATTATGTGATCGTCTTGCTTCAACTTCCTAGAGATCTTTCCATTTCACTGCTATGTTAGAAGCATCGAAATTTAGCATGCAAAGATTTTGAGCAAAACGCGATTTCTAAAATACCAGGAGTATTCAATGAATGATAGAAACCATTAGACGTTTAAATAAATTATAGCGAACATATTAATGAAACAGGTCATTGGCTTCCATTTCAGATGTGGATTTCTCCGCTTTATTAAATCCCAATACATTCTTTCAAGAATTTTGTCTCATTATATCTCACTATTAAACTTCATGACAATTGCATTCCTTTTCGACAGAACTTGTACACTGCTTGTTTCTTCCAAAGAGCTGATACTTTATTGAACAGACTCCTGCGAGGGTGCTTCCCTGAACACTACACACTTAAACTCTTCACGTCTAGGTTCACGCGTTATCTATTGTGCGTATCATCACGATCTTCAGTTACTTTTTCGTTTCCACGTTCCATCCGTATAAGAACCATATTTAGTAATCTACTGCCTTGAGTGGTTTTTGGGGCTGGAATTAGGCAAAGATTTTCAAAATCTTTTTACAAAAAAAGATGGACAAAAATGTTCTTTAATGCACAAAAGCACACACATTGACAGGTAAGTGAACAGACAGTCATCACATCGTCAGTAATGGTCAGCGTTTCAACTTACTTGGTCCCTGACACATGTTCTTTGATTGGTTAGTTTGTTTTCTGGTGGTGGGGTTATAGTTGTTTTTCGTTCGGATTAGTGCATATGCGTAATGTGTGCCTCTGACCTGATACTTTGTTTGCACCAATGTCGTGTAAAATTCTTTCCATTTCCGATGTCAATACATTGGCTTATGACCGTTAAACATACCTGCATGCGTCCATATAAATATTTGTTGAACTACACTATATAGTCTGATATTTGAAAAGCATAGCCTAGTTTGACACAAGGTCAGAATGGAGGAGGAAGGCATATCAAGTTTGAAGGAACAGTGTAATGAGAGATAAGCTTGCTTACAAGCGTTCTTCGCAAATTGAGCCAGTCGCATAATTACATTATTTACTCACACTTACGATGCAAATGTGCGTTGTGGTACAGTGGATATCGGCTCGGAACGAGAAACCGGGGAGCCGAGTTCGAATTTCAGTTGAATCCATTGTATTCACTTTCGCGCAAATACCCTTGAGAAAGGTATTTATCCGTTTCTTCCTTCCAGTTATGGGTTAAATAGCAGGACAGATTGGGTTCTATAGCCTTGGTCGGCAACCTCAGAAAGTAATGGCAACCTACTGCGGGATAATCTTCTGCCCAGTCAGTCATGTCTCTTTCGAGACATGATCGCCCAAGCGTGTATCACGTATGGCACTTGACTGACGATGCAAATAAAGATTTTATCCACTAGACTATTGTCCCGGGTGACAATTCTCTGTGCACGAGATGTCACTCGACATGCCATAGGCAGTGGGACGAGAACAGTAATGTCCCAATTTCTCCAAAGAGAATTGTCCTATGGTACAATAGTCTCGCGGATAAAAGCGTTTTTTCCTGAATTTAGTAACATAGTAATTATGAGTTCAGTCCCTGTGTCTAGTAGTTGGGACACTTCGACGTTGTTTAATGGTTAGCTAGCTCGTCTCGATGAATAAATTAAGACTAAGAAGTTCGATCCTCACTGGGTGCCCTCTACTTGTGCTGCATCAAAGCTACACTTAGTAAAGTCTCCAAATCGAGAAGTGCCGAGAAGATTTAAGCCATTTTCCCACAGTATTGCCGTTAAACGTACTTTAAACTGACCTTGGAGTTGCACAGGGCCGGACAGTAGAAAATAAGAACTAGATATCCCTAGATATGGGTAGTGGAACGAGAACAACATGGCCCTGTAGATTAAATAAAGGGTTCAGTTCGAAAAAACCTAAAGGTCACCTAGACGGACAGACACCTAAGTTGTATCTCGTTCTCTTTCCTTTTCTGTTTGTATTCCTTTCCTTTTTCTTTTTCATTTTTGCATGTTTCTCTTTTTCGTTCATTTTCTATGTTTTCGTTTTTTTTTTCTTTTTTCCTTCAAAGAAATTTACTGAGTTTTGTTTTAGGCAAAAGGTAACAATATTTGCGTTCCAAAGAAGTTTCGAACTCTACTAGTCTATGCAATTGAACGTCTTTTTTTTATAAAAGAAAACTCTCGATCTGCTTATACAAAGAAACCACCTTTTATTCGGAGAAACCACTTTCAGGTGCTAAGAATTTCGAATAATAAAGGGTAAGAATTCCTAGCATCTGAAGAAGGTAGTATTTACATCTCAGAAATGAAGACAATATTTTTTATAATCCTGTTATAATTGGGCTTATCCCTCCTTTCGTTAGTTCGCATGACTGTTGTGCTCTGCCAATAGTTCATAAATAATAGACTATTTCGTTTTGCTAGCGAAAAACGAGGGAAAACACTACCTGGTTTCAGGGAGAAATTGAATGCATGAAAGAAAGTAAGAAGGATAGACATGTTTAACGGCCGTTTTAGTGAAATCAAATTTTTTCGTTTGTACACACTTCTTAAATTAACGACCAGCATTCATGTTTATGATTATATTGCAATATTTTGTTAAGCTCAAATATTTAACGATGCGATGAGGTTATTTTTACCGATATTTTACTGTCGTAGAACTCACCATGAGCTTACACATGCATTAACTTAAGAAGTAAGTTTAATAATTCAGTAAAATAGAAAAACCGTGAAATGTTCGCAGGTTAAACTAGTAGCACTTATTAGCTGAAAGCCACGTGATATATTACGTCAGTCAGTTAAGTGCCATACGTGATACACGCTTGGGCGATTATGTCTCGACAGAGACATGACTGACTGGGCAGAAGATTATCCCGCAGTAGGTTGCCATTGCTTTCTGCGGTAGACTGGTTGCCGACCAAGGCTATAGAACCCAATCTGTCCTGTTATTTAACCCATAACTGGAAGGAATAGGCGGATTAATACCTTTCCCAAGGGTATTTACGCGTAAGTGAATACAATGAATTCAGCTGGAATTCGAACTCGGCTCCCCGATTTCTCGTTCCGAGCCGATATCCAATGCACCACAACGCACATCCGATATATTACGTACATAAATATAAATACGAGGGCACATAAGAAAACAAAGGCAATTTTGAAATTATGCGGTAAAAAACAACTGGGTGGCGCTGACGCGTCACTGCACGCGTGCGCATGCGATAACCTGTAGCTAGCCGCACGCAGCATTCCATTATTCAGTCAAGTAACAGGGAGCAACAAGGTCAGACGTATAGACGCTCCATTCCGCAATTGCATCATCGAGAAACAACGCGTCGTGGTGCGTTTTCTGTGGGCAGAAGGAGTCTAAGCTACAAACATCCACGACCGGATGTTAACGCAGTAGGAATTCACGAAAGGTGTCTGAGTGGGTAGAACGCCTTAAAGTGCAACGGACGAAATCCGATCTGGTTGCCCATCTCCCTCGCGCACGGACGAACACATTCCGAGGGTAGATGCCTTGATCAGGGAATACCGATTAATCATGTTAGCACAAGTGGCGACAATTGTGTTTATCAGGTATGGTTATGTACAAGTCATGGTTCATGTTGACTTAGGGTACTGTAAAGTTTGGGGGGCTCAAACAAACAAGTGGTGCAGACATGGCTTCCTAAGCAATCGAAAAGCTTCTTTTTTGGAAGGGATTCAGAAATTAGTTGACCGATATCAAAAATGCATTACCATGTAAGGAGACTGTCAAAAAGTGACATGAGCGATTGTTCATCGTCCGAGGAAATAAAGATGTATGAAGATTACGTTTAGCTTTTGATTTACTCTCATATCTTTATTTAAAATTCTGTGACTTCCCTTAGTCCATCCGTCCGTAATCTGAACTATCACCTAGATAGACGGAACTATCGCCCGGTTCACACTCCACCTACGTCTATTGAACAGGTGTAGAGGCTCATCCCTTGTTCCCTGTTTAGGATGTGGTTTCCAGCTTTCTCTTTTCCAATCTTCTCACTTTGTTTTTTTTTTCAATTGGAGTAAATAGATGTATCTATCGCCCGGTTCAAACTCCACCCACGTCTATTGAACAGGTGTAGAGGCTCTTCCTTTGTTCCCTGTTTAGGATGTGGTTTCTGGCTTTCTCTTTTCCAATCTTCTCACTTTGTTTTTTTTTTCAATTGGTGTAAATAGATGTATCTATCGCCCGGTTCAAACTCCACCCACGTCTATTGAACAGGTGTAGAGGCTCATCCCTTGTTCCCTGTTTAGGATGTGGTTTCCGGCTTTCTCTTTTCCAATCTTTTCAGTCTTACGTAGCCCCCTGTACACCAGTGGCCTTACCGCCTTGCCCGGGGTGATATGATTAAAAAAAAAATATCCACCCTAAAATAGTCATACATTGACCGATCAAAATTAAATTTTGGAGAGAAGTGCAAAATGAAAAAATTACGGTCAGTTTTACTTTTTACAATGACGTTTTATTAATTTTTTTTTAATTAAAAGTTTTATCAACATACAAAATACTCTCACTATTTGAAAAACAATTTAATAATCACAATAAAATCTTATTTAATAAAAATGCAATATTGTTTTCAGCCTATATTTCTTTAATTTTTAATATGCAACAATACAATTTTCGCTTCGCCCTGCGTTTCAAGAACTATAAAGAAATCACAAGACCAAACGTTTCAAAAGTTGGAATTTAGCTCGAGTAAGAAGTATTTGGATGTGCGTTGTGGTACAGTAGATATCGGCTCGGAACGAGAAATCGGGGAGCCGAGTTCAAATTCCAGTTGAATTCATTGCATTCACTTACGCGCAAATACCCTTGGAAAAGGTATTAATCCGTCTCTTCCTTCCAGTTATGGGTTAAATAACAGGACAGATTGAGTTCTATAGCCTTGGCTGGCAACCAATCTACCGCAGAAAGCAATAATCTTCTGCCCAGTCTTTCGAGACATGATCGCCCAAGCGTTTACCACGTATGGCACTTAACTGACTGACTGAAGAACTATTTACTCATGGCCAGTTGTAAGTTGCATGCTCAAGAGTAAGAAATTCTAAGAATTTATTTTTCACTATTAAAAAGGAAATGTAGAAAAATAAATTTTCTTAAAAATATTGTTTACCATAATATTCTACAAAATTAAATTAAAGAAATTATTAAACCGGGTATTAATCAAAATATTTTCTCAAACAAATCATCTTATTAAAATTTCATCGATTGGCTTGCAAAATGGACGAAACGTAATGTTTTTTAGTCTCGACAAAAAATGTTAGCTATAACTTCAAAAATAGTAAATACTAGCAGTATAGCCCGGCGTTGCTCGGGTGTAATGAAAACATATATATATATATATATATATATATTATCGATATTCTGCACTATTGTAAGAACTGCAACCTTGAAACTTCTGAACATCTTTTCTTATGTCTTTGTCAATGAGTTAATCAAATTTGATTAAAATCAGACCATTCCTTCTATAACCCGATTTTTTCGATTTTCGATATTTATCGAGGGTACCTCGACACAAAACCTAGCTAAGAACACTCGATTATAGTACCACTGTGTAAATTTTCAAGAAAATCGGTTCAGCCGTTTCGGAGTCTATAAGTAATGGACAGACACACACACACACACACACACACACACACACACAAAGTTTCATTTATAAATAAGTTTAGATAGTATGGATTTTAACATGCTGATACGTGTTGCGAAATAAATCTCTTTTTGAAATTGTCATAGTGGTTTAATACCAGTTTTGTTCTGAAAACATTGACTTGAATAATAGAATCTGACATTCTGTAGATCACTTATTCTGTACATCAGATATTAGCAAATAATTTTAATAGCTTTTTTCATTTCTTTTTTACAGGTATGGTACCATGTTTTATCTTTTACTGAAAAGAACCAACCTGACTTTGTCGACGACTGGGTAATGTAAAGATATGATTATTTAATCCGCCTCTTTTTTTTTTTAAATCAATTTAACCCGAAGGAAGGCAGCAAGGTCACTGAGACACAAGGAGTTACTGATTGCTAAAGATTTAAAAACAGAAACGTTTTTAATAAGTGAGAACAAAGGAAGATTAATCAGGAGAGCGGTAGATAGCGACTGACATTGCATGTAAATTTTTGCAGATTAAAAGTAACTGGAAAGCATGGAGTCGGAAGAGGGTTCTACAAGCAAGAGGTCAGTCAATCAAGTGCCATACGTGATACACGCTTTGATTGATCATGTCTCGAAAGAGACATGACTGAGTGGACAAAAGATTATCCCACAGTAGTTTGCCATTGCTTTCTGCGGTAGACTGGTTGCCAGTCAAGGCGACAGAACCTAATCTGTCCTATTATTTAACTCATAACTGGAGGGAAGAAACGGATTAATACCTTTCCCAAGGAAAATTGCGCGTAAGTGAATGCAAGGAATTCAACTGGAATTCGAATTCGGCTCCCCGATTAGTCGTTCCGAGTCGATATCCACTACACCACAAAGCGAAAAGTGCGAGAAAATAAGCTGTTCGCCTAGAATTTGCGATTACATCTAGTCAACTCAACTGTAAATTGATGAAAACTTGTCACCAGTCTAGTACAGCGCTTAATTCAAAGGATCTATGCCCCATAACGAAAAGTTCATCCAAACAATTGCCATGAAAATATTTATAGAAAAAGCACAGGGAGGCAATCTTACGGGGTGGGAAAGATACTGAGGCCAAGACATCAGAACAAGGTTAATAATAGTGCTGATTTTTCTTTTGATTTTATTAAGGAACTCAAGATAAATAGGAGTACCGGACCATATAAAATTATTCACACAGGCACGCGAAATTTTGCCTTAGTCTTTTCTTCAGCTCGGAGCCAATCATTTTTTTTTTATTGGTCAAAAATAAATTTCGCACTGACTCGCGAATTTGAAAACACATTTTCATTCCGTATTTACCACATTTTTATCTTTTTTGTTATCAAATAACCCACATTGTGAGAATAGAAATCCTGCCAAGTATAGTGAAGCGTTGTAAGAACTTGGACTCAAACTTATTGTAGATGATCTTTTTTTTTTTAATCATCTCACCCCAAGCAAGGCATTCCACTGCCACTATTGCGCATGGGGCTACATAGGGGAAGGTAAAGAGAAGGATTGGTTAGACATAGGGAATGTCAGGAGGAAGGTGACAGATGAGTAAGGATAGCGAGTATGAGGGTTGGGTAGATGGGAAGAGTGTTTGATAGAATGGGAGCAGGTTAGAATGTTAGGAGGTGTCTATTGACCTTAAATTTAAACTCCTGGAGATTGTAGCCGTCGGGGAAGCAATCGTGTGGAAGAGAATTCCACAGTCGGGAAGTGCGAGAAAAGAAACTGTTGGAGTAGAAGTTACGGCTGCATTTTATCAGTTTCACTGTAAAAAGGTGGGATCTAGTTGCTAATCTAGTATCTCGTTCAAATTCGTATTTAGAGGGCACCAGTGATCTAAGTTCATCGGAGCAGAAGCCGTGAAAGTATTTATAGAAGAGACACAGGGAAGCCACGTCGCGCCGGTGGGAGAGAGACTGCAGGCGGTCTGCCAAGTCGGTATCTATCACATTACAGACCTTCCTCTGAACCTTATCGAGAAGAGCGAGGAGAACAGCAGGGGCACCCGACCAGATATGGCAGCAGTATTCAATGCACGGGCGGATGGTAGATTTATAAATGTGCAGGATAGATTTAGACGGAAAAAACTTCCGGGCCCTACACAGAGAACCGACTTTCATAGCAGCGGATTTAGCAATGGATTCGATATAGTCATTCCATTTGAGGTCCGCTGAAAGTGTGAGACCAACAAGGCGTAGTGTTTTACTCTAGCGATTAAAACCCTTTAGAAATATTTCTGTCTTAGTAAATTTTTTTCTCTTTTAAATAATCGAACATTTTCATATATAAATTGTGGTCAGTCTCATTATGGTGAGTAACTAATTCTTTTTGTGTGTTGTTTTGTAAAATGTCATTTTTGTCTTCATATAATCGTTTCTTTAAATTGCTTGAGGTTTCTTCTATGTTTCTTGTGGTGATTATTATTTGTAACAGTAAATTTTTCCATCAAATTTAAGATTATTTTGTTTTATATTATTTTATTGTTTTTAGACGTAGCTGCGACAAATTTCATTTTGAGTTTAGATAAATTATTTTCGATTGTAATTGTGATGAAGTTGGTGAGTAAAACAATATATTTTGATTCGCCAGGTTTGTCAGAAGTGACAGATTTTATGAACCTTTTCTTTCACATTGAATATAAAATAGTCATTGTATTGGAGGAGCTTAAAAATATTTCCAATGCATTTCTCCACCTAATGTAAGTACTAAGTGTTATAAAATTTGAGTGCCCTTAAACAAATTCTGATGAATATATAACATATATACTTGAATATAGTGCACCTTTGAGGATATATATATATATATATATATATATATATATGGTCAAAAATAAATTTCGCACTGACTCGCGAATTTGAAAACACATTTTCATTCCGTATTTACCACATTTTTATCTTTTTTGTTATCAAATAACCCACATTGTGAGAATAGAAATCCTACCAAGTATAGTGAAGCGTATATATATATATATATATATATATATATATATATATATATATATACACACACACACAGCACTGTGCAAAAATATTAGGACAAGAACTTTTTTATCTTTTATGAGATATATTGAAAGAAAATAAACAATTTAATTAAAGTAATTTTATTTGATTTACTCAGCAATTGCTTTAACAAGAAAAATACTTGTTAGAAAATAAATTTAATATTTAGTATAATAGCTTTTTGCTTTGATCACAGCCTTCATTCTGTCAGGCACTGACATCACATTTTCTTCTAATGGTATCTCTTGCCAAGCAGCTTGTATATGTTTCTAAAGTGTGTCTTGCGAAGTAACATTAGATTTATAAAAAAAATTTTATCCAAAATATCCCATAGATGTTCAATAGACTAGTTTCAAAATAATTTGTTTAATAGAAAATAGCAAAAATTAAATATAACTTCTTTTTAATACATTTCTTTTACACCTAATTTTAAATAATTGATGTTAGTAATTTACTTGGCTTTTCACCCTGTATTTGAATTTCAGTGAGGTTTCTAGGAAAGTCACCCCTGTCCTAATACTTTTGCACACTACCGGTAGTTTGCAAAACTGTTAGGACTGGGGTGATTTTAAACTTTATTTTGATGCCTCATAAAAGATAAAATAGTTCTTGTCCTAATACTTTTGCACAGTACTATATATTGTTGCCCAATACGCAGGTATTATTTATTTTTTAGGAAAAATAAGTTATAAATCATTCATTTCCAGTGACCGGTTGCACTATACACTAAAAAATTAATCCTGTGAGGGGCTAAAATTCATACAAAAGATTAAGGAGTCGCACTATACAAAACGTCAGCTTACACACGAGTAGGTACGGTATATGTGCTTGTAGATCAATTTGGTCAATTTTTTTAAAGTGTGTCACGCTTAAAAATTTCCAACCTATTTTTGTAATTTGAATATTAGTATGGTGGTTGTTTTCCTCTATCTCCAACAGTTTATTTTAATGTATTTCTACTCATCACTTCACAATGCGTTCGATTAATAATTCCCGCCTATTACTATCCTTAATTTAGGGCCAATTACCTGCTATTTCGTTCGTCTGTATAAGATCCTTTTTATTTCTTTTCCTAATTCGGTTACTCCTTAAACTTTACGCTTTCTTTTTTCTCGTTTTTTGTCTCCTCCCCATTTTTTTTTTAAACCTATCCCTGGAACATAGCAAATGTGTCGTTGGAGAGCGGGCGACAATAAATGAATTTGACAGGAGAAACTTGAACAACAATAAGCTCTTTCAGAGTAACAATCAACTGATTATAGGATGGAAATTCTATCCAGTGGATGCCTCACCCCTATCCATAAGCTTCCTCTCCTCTTCAATTTTACCTCTGCTCATACCGCATAACAATTACCATTTCTTTTCTTTTTCTAATTATCTTTCATTTTCTATTAATTTTGTTAATTTACTTGGTTAATTTGTTTAAAAAATAAAAATATAAACGCGAATTAAGATAATAGTTTATATTCGTTTCGCATTAATATTACTGGGGAAATGCATGAATATACCAGTGAGTCAGTTCAATACTATACGCGATGCATGCCTGGGCGATCATGTCTCTTTGGATCTATGACTGTCTAGGCAGAAAATTTTCCTGCAGTAAGTTGTCATTTCTTTCTACGGTAGACTGATTGACAACCAAGGAAATAGAACCTAGAATCCAATCTCTCCTGCTATTCAACCCATAGCTAGAGGGAGAAGAAATGAATTAATACCTTTCCCAAGAGTATTTGCGCGTAAGTGAGTGCAATGAATTCAACTGGAATTTGAACTCGGCTCTCCGATTTCACATTCCGAGCCGATATCCATTACATCACGACGCACATTACTCATCCTCCATTACTCATCCTTCATCCAGATTGAATCAAGAAATTTTCGTTTTGTAATGTTCGGTTGATTGTTTTGTTTTTATGGTTTATCAACCTCGGCGGGTTATTGCCAACTGATTTTTTTTTTTTTTTTTGGCTGGTCATATCTTTTTTTTTATTGCTGGTCATACCTTTTTTTTCAACAATTTATTGTTGTTTTTTATATAACAATTTATTTGTTGTTTTTTATTTAGCAATACTTTTTTTTCTTTTCGAGTCTCAAGATTCATTGGGATTTTTTTTAAGGGCAGGCTCCCCAAGTCCTACCCTGTTATTTAACCCATAACTGGAGGGAAGGAACGGATTAATAGCTTTCCCAAGGGTACCAGTGCTTACGTGAATGCAGGACATTCAACTAGAATTCGAACTCGGCTCACCGACTTCTCTTTTCGAGCCGATATCCACTGCACCACAACACATTCGTTACGAAACGCTTACAACACCTGGTATTCCCTAGTGGTCACCCATCTAAGTACTGACCAAACTCAACTTCGGTGATCGAGCGAGAACCGGTGTTTTCAACGTGATATGGCTGTAATCCTCGTTTTGTAATGTAATGGCAATTGTAATGGATAAAATATCATCCTAACTAACATATGTGACAATTAACAATAAAATTGGTAATATACTAAACATATTTTAGTTTTTGCTCTCTAGAGATCTTATCAACATTTGCTTTTTTTCTATTTACATTTTTATCTACACTTATATAAATTTCAAATTCAATTAAGCACAATTGACTATTATTACAGGATGTCAAAATTTCGCGGATTTTGACGTCATTCTGGAATTGTATTTTTTTTTCCTTTCGTCGAAATCCATGAATTTGTTTTGTTCATGCTAAGTCTCTAAAAACGTCATATATTCTTTATCCATAATGTTGAATATGTTAACTTATTCGACATTTAACAAGAAAATTTTCAAATTGATGTTAAAAAAAACGCAAAAAATTGTTTACATATTTAGAATGGAATAATCTAATTTTGTATTTGTCTCTAATTTGTATTTACATATATTGTATTTTCAATTCTTTTCGTTGAATTGTTCATCTATATTGTATATGATCCATTATTGTACATTATAATAATCTATTATTACACGTCTATGGGCAATTCGGATTGGTGTAATGGTTAGCAAGCTTGTCTTGCTAGAACCTATTACAAGTGAGTTCCTTCTTCACTGGGTACTCCCATACACTCGACCTTGTGACACAGCTAAGCGGTGCTTAAAAGATCAACCATTATGACATGTCTCTAATTTGTATTTAGATTTATTTTAAATTTTTCTTGTTGAATTGTTCACGTATATTGCATATGATCCATTACTGTACATAGGCTGGAATAATCTATTAAGACATTTCTCTAATTTGTATTTAGATATATTTTATTTATTTTCAATTTTTCTAGTTCAATTGTTCACTTGAATTGCATGTGATTGTTTATTAAACGTAATTCGGTTACAATAAAACTTTTATTTTATATTAATATAATCTTATGAAAATTAAGATTAAGTCTCTTTCCCTCCCTAACAATATGTCTTTCTATCTATCTATCTATCTATCTATCTATCTATCTGATGGTTTTTCGTGTTTTTTTTCTTTTTTTTTCTTTTCTTCTTTTTTTTTCAAAATGATCTCTGTATGTGTCTTTAAAAAGCTAAATAGAAAAGAAAAAACTCAGAGGGGGAAAGTGCTGAAGATCAAATCTTATCAAAATCGGAGACTGATCAGTTTCATAAATTTTTGATGCTTATAAGGGGGGACAAAAATTCTGCTGGAGGAGTCCTTGGCACCTTCTGCTCCCTCCTCCGTAGAATCGCCACTGTGCGTGAGTCCGCTACAATCTTGCATCCCAGTGTGTGGCACTCTTAGAGAGCGCCTGAAAAATCATACAATGGGTTGACCCTAGCCTTGCGAGTCACAAGTCATCGTGACCGAGGGTTTGAGCATACCGACCTTGTTCAGACTCTAGATCACGCCAGATAATGCGCTCTCTCCTAGAAAATGTAACTAAGGTCCGCTCAGCATAGTTACAGCATGGTGCAGTGTGTGCTGAACAAACAGAAATGTGCCTGAGCAGGCGTTTGCAACAGGGATTGAATAGCCAACCTAGTATACCGGCGTAATCGAATACGAGCGGCTGAACACTACTGTTTGGTCTATGCGTCCATGCGTGGTGAAATTTTATATTTATTTATTCAATTTCTCGGAAGGTAAATTTTAGACTCGTTCTGAACCTAGTCATCTGAGAACGAGACATTTGACATTCATTCAGAACAATTAAGTGTGTTATTTCATGCCAATCGAAGCCTCTTATATAGGTGCTACCAGCCGTTTTGGTGAGGTTAGGTTAATTTTTTTAAGCCTTGTACCTGGGTCAGCTAAACATAAAATGTTTTCTTTCTCATAGTTTTATTACTCTCAATCTAGCACACTTTCCTTCTAAGCGAATATGTATCTTATTTTCCTATTATAAGTCATATGTTTTATTTTCTTCTATTTAAAAAATATATCCACTCTTTTTTTCTCATTTAATCTCCCTCTCTCATCTGCTCATTGAACCAATATGGTCTATTTTTTATCATTATACCTATTCGCTCTTATCTTCTTCTCATTAAAACTATTCCTCTCCTTTTCTTCTCTTTGTAACAATTCCCCCTCTTTTACTCTCATTAAATCTATATTCAGACACTTTTCCTCGAGGTCCTGGGCATGACGGTAAACTGCATCCGGCAGCTTGGGAGCTTGTGAGGAACATGGAACCACCTCTTAATTGCTGTTGTTCCTAGGTCCACCCTGACCAGGAGTGGTAGCACCTGTTACACTCCCAGCTATGGGCAAATAGTTAACCCCAAACTGGGGTCAAAATACGATGAAAGTATAAAAATACTTTTATAAAAATATATACATAAAAATAGACTTTTATAGAAAAATATACATTTTTGAAGAAAAAAAAGATTACCATAAAACATTTTTGAGAGGAAAAATATTCTCAGCAAAACAGTTTTGAATACAAAACTAAAAGACATTTTCAGTTTTCTAAAATAAAAAGAATAAAAACAAAAAAATTAACATCTGACTAAATGAACCTCCTCACTATAACCAAATATTAAAAAATTGCCTTAAAGCCCCACCATTTTGGCATTAAATAAACCACAGAGGTTGATATGCCGTTAAACAAAATTTAAACTTAAACTTTTCCTCATATCGAATCTGTACCTGTTCTTTTCTTCTTATTGGAACTATACCTCACTTTTCTTCTTATTAAATCTGTTCCCTCACTTTTCTTCTCCTCAGACATATTTCCTCTCTTTCTTCTCATTTAACCTATTCCCGCCCTTCCTCTAATTGAACCTATACCCTCTTTTTTCTCCTCATTGAACCTATACACACTATTTTTTCTGATACGTTGTCTTTTATTCTCATACGCTCTTTTCATCGAATCTATAACTTCTCTTATCACTAAACGTATTTTCTCTCTTTTTCTTCTCATTGTTCCTATTCCCCCTCTTTTCTTCTGAAAAGATTGAACCTATTCCGACTTTTTTTCTTCATATCGAATCTATACCAGCTCTCTGCCTTTCATTGGACCTATTTTCTGTTTTCTTATTAAATTTTTCCTTCATTTTTCTTCACCTTAGACATATTCCCTTTCTTCTGATTGTACTATACGTCCTCTTTTTTTTTCATTGAACTTATTCCCCC
The DNA here is from genome assembly GCA_037127315.1 of Ascarosepion bandense. Taxonomy (NCBI): domain Eukaryota; kingdom Metazoa; phylum Mollusca; class Cephalopoda; order Sepiida; family Sepiidae; genus Ascarosepion; species Ascarosepion bandense. Next base: position 1,803,911 of record JBBBDQ010001018.1, on the reverse strand, counting down.
TCTTTTCTTCTTAACGAATCTAAATCCTTTTTTTTTTCATTAAACCTATTCCCTGACTTTACTTCTCATTAAAACTCTTCTTCTCATTGTGCCTATACGCTCTTTTTATCGAATCTATAAACTCACTTTTCTTATTATTAAACGTATTCTCTCTCTTTTCTTCTCATTGAATCTATTACGTCACTTCTCCTTGGAAGTATTCCCTCTCTTTTCTCCTTTGAATCTATACGCTCTATTTTCTTCTTTTTCTATTAAAACTATACCGTCTCTTCTATTCTCACTGAAACAATTCCCCCACTTTCCTTCCTATTAAAACTATACCGTCTCTACTATTCTCACTGAAACAATTCCCCCACTTTCCTTCCTATTAAAACTATACCGTCTCTACTATTCTCACTGAAACAATTCCCCCACTTTCCTTCCTATTAAAACTATATTGTCTCTTCTATTCTCACCTTTCTTCTCATTGACCTTTCAGTCTCTTTTCTTCTCACTGAAACTATACCGTCTCTTTTCTTCTCATTGTACTTATACTGTCTTCTTTTTGTCATTCAAACTAGGCTCTTTATTTTCTTCTCGTTAAAACTATACCTCCTCCCTTTTTTCTAATTGAATCTATATCCTCTGTTTTCTTTTCATAAAATCCGTGCCTTTTCTATTTTTTTCTAACTGAATATTTACCCTCTCTTTGCATTTTCTCTAGCAAACCCATTCGTCCAGTTTCTTTTTTCTCAAACGACCACGACTGCTATTCGCTGAAAAGCGTCTCGCAACGGTGTTGAGGTAAATACATTACTAAAGAGCCTTGCTTTCCAGTAGACTTTTGGCCGACTGAAAAGAAAAAAAAATACCTTGCCTACCTGACACAGATGAGATATGAACATACCTGTTGGATGACTCATTCAACAGGTAGCAGGATTCTACCACTTCCCTCTGACCTGAACTCTCTACACGGGGGGAAGGGAATCATGACCGTACTATGGTAATGCTGAAGTAAATAAGGAAGGCAAAGCCCGAGTATTTGCATATGCCTCTCTGCGCATGGTTACTGATTTATTATACACTTGAGTCCATATGCGTACTTGCGGGTTCCGCTCCAGGGTTAAAGCTGATATCTTCTTTTTTTCTTTATTATTTTTTTATCGTTTCGCCCCAAACAAGAACAAGCAACTGGAACATGTTACAGGGGATATCGGAGAATAGGCCAAAAAAAGATGGGAATACTGGTGTGAAGAGAGTTACGTGAGAGTAAAGTGAAAAGAAAGGGGGGGAGCTAGGGAGAGGATAAGAGAAGGATGGGAATCAAGGAGATAAATGATGGCAATTAACGTTGCATTTAAACTCTTGGAGATTGTAGCTATCAAGGAAGCAAGTATACGGAAGTGTGTTCAACGAGCGGGAAGTGCGAAAAAAGAAGCTACTAGAGTAGAAATGTCGGTTGCATTTGACTGTTTTGACTGTAAAAGGTTAGGACCTTGTTGACAGTCTAACAGCTTGAGTAAATTCGTGTAGAAGGGTGACACCAGGGAGCTAAGCTAGTCGGAGCAGAAGCCGTAAAAATATTTGTAGAAGAGACAGAGGTAAGCCACATCTCGTCGGTGAGAAAGTAACTGAAGCCGAACTGCCTGGTCAGGATCGATCACATTGCAGATTCGCCTTTGGATTTTGTCGAGAACCCCGAAATGAATTGCACGAGCGTCCGACCAGATAGTCAAGTTAGTATCACGGTACGGACATAAGAATCGTTCAGAAATTAATCTTCATTGCTAAGCATATATTTTTTTAATATTCACCTAGTACAAGGCTCAGTGGCCACTCAGGTTACTAAATGAGATGTGTACTATGAATGTAAGATTAGGTAAAGGAAAATGAAGGTTATGAGGATAAGGAAAATAGATTGGCACTTGACTTGACGTCATTCAGTCAGTTAAATGCCATACGTGATACACGCTTTTGGGTGATTCTGTCTCGAAAGAGACATGACTGACTAGGTAGAAAATTATCCCGCAGTAGGTTGCCATTGCGTTCTACGGTAGACTGGTTGCCAGCCAAGGCTATAGAACCCAATCTGTCCTATTATTTAACCCATAACTGAAGGGAAGAAACGGATTAATACCTTTCCTATGAGTATTTGTGTGTAAGTGAATGCAAAGAATTCAACTGGAATTGGAACTGGTCACGCCGATTTGTCGTTCCGAGCTGATATCATCTGCACCACAACGCACATCCTCACTTGACGATTATGATGTTCAAGGAAGCATCCACGAGTGAATTTGTTTCACAAACCAGCAGTTCATAAGAAAAAGCTGTCTGAAACTACCTCTTTATGGAAAATACAACAGATTTTGAATTATTAGGTTGAATTACAAGTAAGTTCTCTTTCTAGGATCTAACTACAAAACATACGTTGGTACTAGGTGAGTTACGTACCAGGCATTTGCGTACCAGCACATTTGCGTCCCGAGGCAAATGAGTCTCTGGATAATTACGTACCTAAGATAATTTTTGAAAGTAATTACCATAAATTTTGAAAAAAAAAAAAAAAAAAACATAGGTAATAACCGCATTTTTTTTTCAAAAAGAAGAAAGAATAATTTTTTTTAAAATTATTAGTTATAAATGCAACAACAGATTAACAGTGTTTAAAAATATTTTAAAAAGTAAAAATTATTGCAGTTTCACAAATTAATCAAACGTTATGAATGTTGTCAGATATCTCTTTTAAGAAATTTATTTTGTTTTCAAAAATATACTTATCTAACTTACGCACAAGTAAAGGTATTAATGCGTCTCTTCCCTCCAGTGATGGGCTAAATAATAGGAAAGATTGGGTCCTATAGCCTTGGCTGGTAACCAGTCTACCGCAGAAAACAATAGCAACCTACTGCAGGATATTCTTCTGCCCAGTCAGTCATGTCTCTTTTCGAGACATAATCGCCCAAAGCGTGTATCACGTATGGCACTTAACTGACTGGCTTATCTAACAGCATCATGATTCTCTTATATGCAGTTTTATTTTTGCTAACAGAGTTATGTTAATTATCTTTTTGCTTTTTTAGAATAACTAAAAGTTGGTTTTCAATTAGAAAATCTTAAAAAAACTTAACTTCAAAAAATTACCAGAGGTACGTAATTATCCAAAGACGCATTAGGCTAGGGACGCAGATGTCCTAGTATACAATTGTCCGAGACGCAAATGTCCGGTATGCAACTGTCCGTCCATCACATACGTGCGAGTTAAACGTAAATTTGCAGTACATTAGTATACCTTAGATTCTTGCATGGCAATGGCAGCGTACACAGTGGATGAAATGAAAAGTGTTATTTTCTTCCATCACAACAAACTGCCACATACAGCAAAAACAACAGTGTAAAAAATTGTGGAACGTGGTCTGCTCTGACCAATCCGCCATAACCACCTGGCTTTGTATCAACGAATTATTACCAATTTTTGATTACTTAAAAACGCTTGGGGAGTGGGGGCATTTTTCTAATATAAAAATGAATTCAAATATTCGCTGAAACTTTTCACATCATAACATGCGGAATTTCACTCAAAAAATTTTAAAGACTTGCATGATAAGTGGTAACAAATTATCTAAATCTAAACTTATTTAAAAATGAAACTTTGTATGTGTGTGTGTTCGTTACCTATAGACTCCGAAACTGCTGAACCGATTTTCTTGAAAATTTACACAGTTGTACTATAAGCGTCGGCGAGTGTTCTTAGCTAGGTTTTGTGTCGAGGTAACCCCGATAAATATCGAAAATCAATAATAGAAAAAAAATGGGGTTATAGAAGGAGTGGTCCGATTATAATCAATACACTCATAGACAAAGACATAAGAAACGATATTCAGAAGTTCCATGGTTGCAGTTCTTACAATAGTGCAGAAAATCGATAATATATATATATATATATGTGTGTGTGTGTGTGTGTGTGTGTGTGTGTAAAAGGCAAGATGTCTGTGTGTATGTCTGTTTATCTTTCTGTATGTCCTTTATACAAATCCACAATTTTTATCCGATTCTCACGAAACTTTACACAAATATTATTTAAACTGAATCTGAGCTCCAAGACCATGGATTAGTTTTAAAGCTTTCATTACTCCCGAGCAACGCCGGGCTATATTGCTATATTGTAAATAATAGTGGATAACTGAATATATTGTATATTTTAAAATGTATTTTTTCAAGAATAAAGTTGGTAAATAAAAGTGAATATTATTTATGACACGCCTATCGACTAAATTTCTCAGGCTTTTTAAAACTTAGCACAAAATATGATAATCAGAAATTTACAAAGATGTGAGTTCAATAAGCTATCCTCCCTATTATAATAAAAACTGTTGTGTTTTTATTTCCGCATATATATATATATATATATATATATATATATATATATATAGTGATCCGCAGACAGTCCTGTTTCGCTTTATCACAGTTCATCAATATGGTAAGATATCCAAATGTTTCTAGCCAGGATAGAAACGCGACCGAATTTATATCAGTTGGCGATTCTACCTCTAAGCTATGAGCGCTTGGTGGAGGGAGGTAGACTTTAGCGTGTTATGTACATAATGTAAACACACGCCAGTAGCCGAGAGCATTCAAATTCATTACTGAATATATATATATATATATATATATATATATATATATATATATATATCCCTCCTGTCAGACTCATGGAAAGAAAGACAATAGCAAGGCAGCCTCAGCTCATTTCATTCTTTTTACTGCCAGTTATTAAACTCTACTGTTAATTATGAAAACCCTTGCTGCGTGTTTGCTCTTTAACAATGCCTTATTTTATTTTTTGCAATAATTATGTCCTCGAGTAGTGAAGAATATATATTTATATATATGTTCTTGACAATTATAATAAATACCGTTATATATATATATATATATATACATATATATATATATAAACATTTTTTTTTGTTTCTGATGAAGGACCGAGGGCGGTCTGAAATATAAAATGAAATAATAGAAATAAACAAATACTGTCAAAAAAGTACATTTTTAAATTTACAACTTTTTAATAGTTTTTCCTATACATATCAAGACAGTATACGTGGATCATCAATATATATATATATATATATATATATATATTGATGATCCACGTATACATATATATATATTGATGATCCACGTATATATATATATATATACAGGCGCTTGTTTCGTTGTATCACAACTCATCAGTAGGGATAGATTAGACGCCTGGCTCAAGCCGGAACCGAACCTCGGAGATTCACCACCAAACTATCGGCGGACGTTCGAAAAAGGAAGATTTCAAAGCATGTAATATATATATACACTAATGTAATTACGCCAGCAGTTGAAAGTGCTCAATCTTGAAAGAGAGCATTACATAAAGCCATAAATAACTGATGTTTATGAAATATTCACCCCTCTAAAGTGCTCAATCACTAGGGAGAGCATAATTATGTATAAAGTCCGCCTTCTTTCACCGAGCGCCCATAACGCAGAGGGAGAATCGCCGACTGATGTCAATTTAGTCGGGTTTCAATTTTGGCTGGAAGCAATCGGATGTGAAAAAGTGAAACAGATATGTCTGCGGATAACTATATATATATATATATATTAATTTGCCGTCATTTTTTACAGCAAGGGTAGAATATTTATTTACTGCAGTGTTACTGCTAGAAAAGAGGGAGAATGATGATGTCTCTATTCCTGGGCCGTAGCACGTCGGTTCTTATCTATAAAGATCGGAACAGGCGGAAATTAATAATAAGTTCGTCTCAACATTAGACATTGAAATTTCAAGAGTTGCGATAGTCTTGCAACATTGCATTCGTGAGTAAAGGAGATGTTGGGTGAAAAGTATGGTTATTTCCCTAACCCAACAATAAACGGATAACGACCTTGAACTCTACCGAGGTTGGAAAGCGCGACCCAAGCAGCTTCAGCTCAGATATAGCAACAATAATTTGACTCCGTCTGCAATATATGAGCCGAATTTCATTCGTCTTGTCCAGTAGACGATAAATCATTTCTTTTTAATTTGAATTTATCATTGTATTTTGTTTTAGCAGTTCCAGTTTATTTAGTAATAGCTACAAATTTTATAGAGAAATAAAATGTTTCTGTAACGTTAATTGTTAATAAAATATTTGAACAATAAAACAAGCGGGAATAATGCATTATTTGAATTCTGCAATTAAGTTATATTACTATTTAGTCAATGCATTGTCCCTGAATGACGAGCTCCCAAATATGAGTATGTTTGTTTAGCGACGTTAGCTTTTTATGCTGAAACTAGCAGTATAGCCCGGCGTTGCTCGGGTGTAATGAAAGCTTTAAAACTAATTCATAGTCCAGGAGCTCAGACTCTTTGGACGTTGGCACGAAAGACTAAAAAGCAATAGTTGTTTCCAGTTAAAGTGACCTGCTTATTATAAGGATAGGTAGGATGGATAACGGTTAACTATAGAACTAAAGAAATTAAAATCGTAAAGGTTTGGGAAGCGTCTTCTTAGAATTCTGTTTTACAAAGTAATAGTTCTGGGGGAACAAGTTGTCTAAGTAGAATTTATTCTTTTCTATTGGAATGGTTCGACTCTGTATGTGGCAAGACGGTTACTTGCTGAAAAGGTCTTAGATGGTAGCATGAGGGAATGTCGTTCGCCTGGATATTCGTTATAAAAATAGCGATCTGGTTTAAGTCGAGAAATTTGTGACGTTTTCTAAGTACATCTGAAGTGTTCAAGAGAAAGTAAATATGTCTGTTTTGTTTTTTAAAAATTAATTCATGGAATATTACTAGAATGTCTTTGTTAGTCCTTTATCTTTAGTATCATTGTAACCTTTAAATACTTGGTATTATATTGGCATGCATATCAGTGGTGGCAACAACACTTACAGGAGCCTTTAAATGCTAAACGGTAAAATATGATAATGATAAAATGTCATCTGAAACAAAAGATACACCAGAGAATGACAAAGGCGAAAAAGATATGTCATTTTTTTCTTTTACATATCGCAATAATTTTAGGAAAATCTATTTAAAAAAAAAAAATGGAAAAAAATAGTTTCGTTAAAAAAAATAATTTCGTAAAAAAAAACAAATGGAAAAAATAATTTCGTTAAAAAGAAAAATAATTTCGTAAAAAAAGAAGTGAAAAATAATTTCGTTAAAAAGATAATTTCGTAAAAAAAGATGGAAAAATAACTTCGTTAAAAAAAATAATTTTGTAATAAAAAAATGGAAAAAAACAATTTCGTTAAAATAAAAATAATTAAAAAAAATAATAATAATTTCGTGCGGGATGTGCGTTGCGGTGCAGTGGATATCGACTCGGAACGACAATTTGGGGTGCCTAGTTCGAATTCCAGTTGAATTCCTTGCATTCACTTATGCACAAATACCCTTGGGAAAGATATTAATCCATCTCTTCCCTCCAGTTATGGGTTAAATAGTAGAACAGATTGGGTTCTATAGCCTATGTGTTTGGTTGAATAATCTAGCCGACTTCATTTCTGTTCTTTTTCTTCATGCTTTTATAAATTTTGTTACTGATTCTTTCACATTGTGATAATAAAATATCTACCAAGAAACGTAAATTTGACGTAAATTTACTGTGGAGATCTCACAATTAAAGGATTTTCTATATATTTTTGCCTTTACCTTTGAAAAAGGTATGAATTCGTCGTTTTTCCCTCCAGCTGTGGGTTAAAAAGCAAGATAAATTAGTTTCTTAGAGCCTTGGTTGGCAACCAGTCTACAGAAGATTGTAATGGCAATCTATTGCGTGAAAATCTTTTGCCCTGTCAGTCATGTCACTTTCGCGAGATGATTGCCCAAGCGTGTATCACGTATGGCACTTAACTAACTGAAATTGCTCCCTGTTTTAATTAATGTAGAAAGTAAAAAACAAACAAAACTTATTACAATAAACAACTAATACATTTGTGAGTTGTTTTGTCAACGATCCCTTTTGTGTTCACATAATCTTTCACTGTTATACCTCGCCTTACTTTAGTAATTTGTTCCAGGAGAGGCGACTTAAGTTGAAAACGAACTTAAATCAAATTTACTTGTCACTAAGCTAAATCACAACGAACCATTCTCAGGACTGTATTTTATTTATAAATGCATTTTTTATAATATATGGTCAATAAAAATCTATTTAAGCTTACAAACAAATAAATTATAATGTTTAATATAGTACAGAAAAAAGTAATCTAAATTTATGAATACATGTAGGTACATGCTTGGAAACGTATTGCAGATAGATACAATTTGGCGATCTTTACAGTACATCGCGGACTCTTTATTTGTGATTGTGGTTTAATCGAAAACATAATAAAATCAAATGATTTTTTGAGGTTAAATACAGTTATTTAAATTATTTTGCGTTAGAAGAAAATAGACTAATTTATGATTAATTAACATGTGTGAGAAATATATTCACATAGCTTAGCGCTTAAGCAGTGAAAGGAAATTATCAAACATAACAAGACATACCTGGTATAGGAAAAACAATTTATTTGTCTTGCAAAAATATGCTGAATTTTGCTGCTACAGTGTAGCTTGGTATAGTCTCTTTTCTCTGCTTAGCTTGGTATAGTATCATCCGTCTAGGAGTGGGATGAAAAAGACACAAGGAACTGCGATCCGCGACGTACAGGAACTTTCTTCTGGGTCAGCTTCTTTCACAGTTTCTTATCTTGGTATAAGATGATAGTGCTTAGAGAATTTTTCTCTAGGAAGGCAAGGCTTTGCCCATAGGGTATCCTTTTTAAGGTAAGAAGGGTAACAAGAGATTTTCTCTGTTACAAAGTTGTGGCATTAGCCTAAAAGATTACAAAGAATTGGTAAGATGGTCTCGATATAGCGAGACAAGTGGGCGCCAATTTAGGCCCTGCTGCAACAAAAATCCGGAGCGGCACAAATACGTCCGATACTGTTCGTGCTAGCTGAAAAAAGGAGAGAACAAAACCATCAGAAAAAAAACATAAGACCTCTGGTAAAGCCCGCCTAAAGTTCAAAACGAGGTTCGGGTTAAATCAGCCAATCAGGAGACCCGTTACATCTGTAAATTTCCGACACATGATTTTATGTGTTTCTGGGAGAAAGCGCATTATCTAGCGTGAACAACAGTCTGAACAAGGCCAGGACGCTCAAACCCTCGGTCATGGTGACGTGCGACTTTGAACTACCACATATACACTACCGGCCATAATTATTAGGCCACACCAGTTTTTAAAAAAAATGATGTATTTCAGACCATTGTTTTAGTATTTATTGTCAAGTGAATAAATATAAATGAAAATAGAAGGATAATACTGAACAATAATATGTGCATCAAATGAATTTATAAATATTGAATATTAATCTATATTGCAGTTTCATCAATAAAGCAATGAAAAAAAAATTAGGTGATTTGGACGAGTTCACCTTTGCTTCCTTGCCTTGGAAAATTTTGCAAAAGTAATAATAACAAAAGAACCATTCTATATTCATTTAGAATTATTCACTTAGCAATAAATACTAAAACTAGTATGAAATACATCATTTCTTTTTAAAAACTGGGGTGGCCTAATAATTAAGGCCGGTAGTGTGTATATATATATATATATTCTAAACATATGCTGTTAAATATAAGAGACAATGAATGTCTATTATATTTAATCATGAGCCGTTCCAAACGTCGTATTTTTGCTTTAATTTCAGTTGAAAACAAAGACAAAAATTCTCCAACATTTGGATAATTATTTATTGATTTTCTTCTAAGCTTTCGGTTCACATGAGCCATCTTCAGAGAGGTTGTTTAGACTGAAATATTATGACATCCACCATCACCGACGATTTTATTTTGTGTTGACATAAAACTCCGCTTGGCAACGGCAATAGTTACCAAAAATAATAAACGCAGTTCTTAAATTTGCGATGCGGTTTTATGACAACAAAACCATGTAGTCAAATGCAATGTAATATGTAATTACTACAACCTCGCTCTTCCGTAGACTTACATGTCATCTTTCTGATCAGAGTACTAATAAACAACAGTTCTCTGAAAAACATAAACATGTAGGTAATATCAGACAGATTTTGGTCAACAATACGGTGATCCTTACTCATACACACAGTAAGAGGAACCTGCAGATATTGGAGGCCATGTACATCAAAAACAACCAACACTCAATAAAATCAATTTTAAAACCGGAAATAACATATTACATTGCATTTGACTACATGGTTTTGTAAGCAACCGACAATTTGTAATGAATTATTTTGAACATTATTTTTACCGATACTCGTATTTAAGTAGATATTTTGTTTTTTTTTAATTAAACAGTATTTTTATACTTATATCTACCGGCCTGATTATTTACGATAAATTTTTATTACGAAAATGTGTGCTATCCAGCAGGATTCGAACCTGCGACCCCTATTACATAGGGAAAGCATGCCATTTGATCTGGTACCGTCTTGACCACTCGACCATGAATAGCCTCTTGATCAGGCCGGTAGATATAAATATAAAAATACTGTTTAATTAAAAACAGAATATCTACTTGAATACGAGTATCGGTAAAAATAATGTTCAAAATAATTCATATATATATATATATATATATATATGATTGTGTATGTGTGTAAAATTTAAAATATAAATAAATATAAGCTAAACTAAATAATAAATAGACTAACCCCACCCACTAAAATTACCGTTAGAATAATAAAGCATACTACCCACAATGCATCACTGACCTGTATATATAAAAAGTCAAGCAAAAACACAACGCACATCGTTTAACGGCTGACTATCGTGTTTAGCCTGAAACAGACAGTCACCACTGAATATTGACTTACATTTCTACTTTTCCCTCTGTGTGTGTACCTACTATTTAAAAGTGTATTTTTAAAAAATGTCAAATCTTTATTGAAGTTTATATTTTAGTTTCAATTTCAAGCTAATACATTAAATTTAGCATTTCCAATAAAATATTTCTCTGTATTTCAAACTGGAAATGACGAACGAAAATGATACTTGAATTTTTCATTGTATTTTTCTTGATTAAAAATTTTACTTCTTTCATTTTTCTTTCATTCCATTATTTGAATCAATTGATGTCACACAATTCCACCAGCTTAAGCAACTTGTGTAGTTATCGTTATAGAGGATGGGGAAAAAATTTCCCGAAGCGATATACAAAGATTAAATAATGAATGGTTAACTTAATTATGTAGTCAACTTAAATAAACTGATCATTTTTTTTTAATCATTTCACCCCAAGCAAGGCATTCCACTTTTACTATTGCGCTTGGGGCTACATAGGAGGAGGTAAATAGGAAGAGTGGTTAGATATAGGAAATGTCAGAAGGTGGGGTGATAGATAGGTGGGAAGAGTGTTTGAAAGAATGGAAGTTAGTGTGTTTGAAAGAATGGAGGTTAGTGTGTTAGGAGGTGTCTATTGACCTTACATTTAAATTTCTGGAGATTGTAGCCGTCGGGGAAGCAGTCATGTGGAAGAGAATTCCACAGTCGGGAAGTGCGAGAAAAGAAACTGTTGGAGTAGAAGTTGAGGTTGCATTTTATCGGTTTCACTGTAAAAGGGTGGGATCTAGTTGCTAATCTAGTATCTCGTTCAAATTCGTGTTTAGGGGGCACTAGTGATCTAAGTTCATCGGAGCAGAAGCCGTGAAAGTATTTATAGAAGAGACACAGGGAAGCCACATCTCGCCGGTGGGAGAGAGACTGCAGGCGGTCTGCTAAGTCGGTATCGATCACATTACCGACCCTCCGCTGTACCTTATCTAGAAACCCAAGGAAAATAGCAGGGGCACCAGACCAGATATGGCAACAGTATTCAATGCACGGGCGGATGGTAGATTTATAAATGTGCAGGATAGATTCAGATTGGGCCCTGCACAGAGAACCGACTTTCATAGCAGCGGATTTAGCAATGGATTCGATATAGCCATTCCACTTGAGGTCCGCTGAGAGTGTGAGACCAAGGAGGCGTAGTGTTTTACTCTCTGGGAGGCAAGCCTGATCCATGCTAATAGGAGGTAGGTGCGATTGTCTATGATGATTAATTGATAGTAGCTTCGTTTTAGAAGCATTAAAATTTACGAGCCATTTCTTACCCCAGTCCACTACGGATTGGAGGTCCTTTCCAAGCTCGGCTGTAAGGTTAGCTTTGTCACCCGCACCAGATTTTTGGTCGAGGCGAGAATAAACTGTGGTGTCATCGGCGTACATACCTACTTGGGATCTTATGGTATCAGGGAGATCATTAATGTAAATCAGAAAGAGCGTAGGACCTAGGATAGAGTCTTGAGGGACACCCGCGTTCGTATGGTAGTTCTGGGAGGCATGTTCGTTTAATACCACTTTCAATGTGCGGTTAGATAGGGATGACTGGATTAGTTCAAACAATTGTCCAGCTATACCATAGCTCCGCAGTTTGCATAGAAGGCCAGCATGCCAAACTCTGTCGAACGCTTTAGAGATATCCAAGGCAAAGGTTCGGGCTTCACCATTTCTATCGAGTGCCTGATATATGTACTCGGTGATGGTCGTTAGCATATCAGCAGTAGACCTGGTGAAGCAGAAACCATACTGTTTGTCCGAGAGGAGCCCGTGGGCCGTGAGATGCTGAACGACCTCGGCGTTGATAATGGCTTCGAATACTTTGCCGAAGATCGGAAGAAGGCTGATAGGTCGGTTTTTTAATACAGCACTTAACATAGGGGAAACACCAGACTATATTTTTGCGACGAATTTTAAGTTAGTAAATGACGTCGAGAATTTAACGTTTATGGCCCCTTGATGACCATTGCTCGTATTAAAAGTAGGCAGCGACAACGCAGTTTTTCAAAAATTTTCATTTTCTGGGGGAAAAAAAATCCGTTCCAGTTAAAAACACCGGATATCATTCGACTGGCTAGGAGAAAAACACCCTAAAATCACAAATATATTATTTACACTGTTCGATGTCCTCATCTTTATTACCATGTTCACGACGTTTCAGCTGTTGTACGCTCCAACCTTCTTCAGGTGCTAGGAAAATCGATCACTGAGGTATATCATTCTCATTCTATGTGCGATGCCACTTCTGGGTGCCATGTAGTTATCTCCCTTTAACCCAATCCTCTAAGTTATTTTTTCACCAGATGCTGAACTCATAACAATTTGGATCAATTCACTGGAACTAAACAACGCCTATATCCATAGTTCCTAGCATCTGAAAAAGGCCGGAGCGTTCAACGGCCAAAACGTCGTAATCAGTCAGTGCTATACGTGATACATTTTTAGACGATCATGTCACAAAAGAGACATGACTAACTGGACAGAAGATTTTCCCGCAGTAGGTTGCCATTACTTTCTGCGGTAGCGTCGTAACCATTGCATTAAAGATAATGACAACAGTCCGAACAGTGTAAATAATGTCAATACTATCTCTTCACAGAAATATAGACAAATACTGAAGTCACAATTAGTTTATATGTTCATAATTTATAAGTTAAACAGGGCAGACCGGTGCATACTAACCCTGAATCCCCAGACCGCGTGGGTATGTCTGGCTGGGAACCCTCGGCAGTACTTTGTGACCCTCGCTATCATATCAACATTTGTTTGTTTTCTACCTACATTTATATACACTAGCGGAACTCGTGGAATTTCCCCGGAAGGATAATTATGATATCCTGGAAAAATTTCACTTTGATAGTAACGTCTTCAATCATAAAGTTATTGGATAATAAAATAACGATAACACAGTGTCAGTCAGTTAAGTGCCATACGTGATACACGCTTGGGCGATCAGGTCTCAAAAGAGACACGACTGACTGGGCAGAAGATTATCCCGCAGTAGGTTGCCATTGCTTTCTGCGGTAGACTGGTTGCCGACCAAGGCTATAGAACCCAATCTGTCCTGCTATTTAACCCATAACTAGAAGGAATAGACGGATTAATACATTTCCCAAGGGTATTTGCGCGTAAGTGAATACAATGGATTACAACTGGAATTCGAACTCGGCTCCCCGGTTTCTCGTTCCGAGCCGATATCCACTGTACCATATCGCAAAATATCTATAAAAGTAATGTCCATAGAAGCTATTTTATTGTAATCTTATATTATATTAAGTGGCGTATGACCAATAACCAAAATACTGTACAATCAGTAAATATAATTAAGGATAAGGCAAATACATAGCAACTGAATTTAAGAGGTTAACACTGTTGTGTAGTAAATTAATGTTAAAACTAGTGGAACCCGTAGAATTTCCACGGAAGGATAATTATGATATCCTGGAAAAATTTTACTTTGTCATACTGCAAATGATAGTAACGTCTTCATTCATAAAGTTATTGGATAATAAAATAACGATAACACAGAGTGTAATTTTATTAAAACATCTATAAATGTAAAGACCATAGAAGCTACTTTACTGTACGCTATTTTGTGAGAGATTTTGAAAGAGAAAATGTTTTTTTATTACTGAAAAATAATGGCTGTTTTGTTCAATGTATGCAGAAAAGACCAACTGAGTAATGGCCAAGGTTATAGAGGCCAGATATTTCGTTATTAGGTCACGAGATACAACAAACCTACCTATTTTTACTATATTGTACAATACAAACACATATACACACACACACACAATTACTACTACAACCTGCTACTGATACGGTAATGCTATAGGCTCTCCTCCTCCTACTGTCTCACTCTTTACTATTCTTCCGTTCGGCAAAGATATGAGAAAGGCTAAGAAGAGTAACTTTTATAAAAAGATAGAGGGGAAGGAAAAGCTCGTGTAGAGAGTGTGTTAGCTTTTTTCAGTGGCGTAACGGACGGAGGAACCTAGTAACTAAGTAACTAACTAAGGAAGGAACAAGCAGAATTATTATATGATTACAAATTAAACTAAGTACAACTGATTATTTAAAGATGAAAGATTTTCACGGATTCTGATTTTTTTTTTCGTACAAATCCATGAATTGTTTTTGCTAAGTCTAAAAAAAAACAAACACTATATAAAATTCACTATTTTGCATTCATAATATTTAATGTATTAAAATTTTCAAATTTTTTAACAAGAAAAATCTCAGCTTAATTATAAAAATTGCCGCAAAGCATTGTTAATTTATTTAAAATGGAATGGTTTATTACGACATGTCTCTAATTTGTATTTAATATTATTCTAATTTTATTTTCAATTTTTCTGCTTGACTTGTTCACAGTATTTACAGTGATTGTAATAAAGGGTTCAGTTCGAAATTCCTAGCACCTGAAGAAGGACGGAGCATACAACGATCGAAACGTCATACAAATAGCAACAAAGATGAGGACAATAGTCCGAATAATCTCAGTCAGTTAAGTGCCATACGAGATACTCGCTTTGGACGATCATGTCTCGAAAGAGACATGACTGACTGAGCAGAAGATTATCTCGCAGTATGTTGCCATTACTTTCTGCGGTAGACTGGTTGCCAGCCAAGTCTATAGAAACCAATCTGTCCTATTATTTAACCCATAACTGGAGGGAAGAAATGGATTAATACCTTGAAATCAACTTGAATCCACTGCACTACGACTGAGCAGAAGATTATCTCGCAGTATGTTGCCATTGCTTTCTACGGTAGACTGATTGCCAGCCAAGTCTATAGAAACCAATCTGTCCTATTATTTAACCCATAACTGGAGGGAAGAAACGGATTAATACCTTGAAATCAACTTGAAGCCACTGCACCACACCGCATATCCATGCAATCCACTACACCTTAAAAAAAAACCCATCACTACTTACATCAGGTGAAATTTACTATCTACATAGATCATAAGCGTCTGCAGTATCATTAGAATTCTCCCATTCAGAACAAGAAAATCCAGTTGTGGGATTAGAGTATAGCAGGCTACAACTGTAAAAACAGAGCACTTACAAGGTAGGGATGACGTGTGCGCAGCCTTTCTGTCACGCTCACTGGATGCGCCTGGGGATAATTTTATAAAGCAAGTCGACGCAGATGATAGAGTTTTATTAAGTTAGCTCTTAATTCGAATAACTGGGAGCCCCTACACTTTGTTTACAGAGAAAATTTACACCACCCTTAGGAGAAAGACCACATTACCTTACATAGCCATAAGGAAGCAGGTGGCAGATAGAGATATTTTAGAACTGAAGTGTAGCGTTCAAACAGGTGAGGATAGTAAGTTCTTTTTCTTATTATTTTTCTAGTATTAGTGTGCCATCTTTTGCTTTTATACATCCTGTTGCTGAGCATGTCCTTTGTCCTGTTAGTTCCTTTATTTTTGTGCAGTTCTTCATTATTTGTTGTGCTCAGTCTCTCTACTTCGCATTTGTCGTTGAGCCATCTTTCTGTCTTCATTTGCTTCGTACTTCCTTGTGGAGTCTCTTATATTCCGTTCCATATCTCGGCATTGTTTTCTGTCTCTTTTGCATCAGGCCAAGAATCTATTCGGTGATCCACTCGTTTTTCCTCTGGTGTGCATTTTTTTTTTTTTAGAAATGATATCGTTCGCCGATGTCACTAGAGCCGCTCTGAGAGAACAAAAAATACATTCGTTTCGACGAAGTTGTGCATTATTTATCTCAACCAAAGACGAACCGATACTTAGGCTTTGCATCTCATCTTAGGAAGATGGTCCTCGTGCAGTTGACGATAATGGCCACATGGGAACGGAAAAGACGTTCCAAACGATCAATCTGAAGATAGGCTTAGATATTTTCGGACTTTACCCACAGACCCTATCAAGAAACCAGTACATAGTAAATTTCATCTATATATGTATTCATATTTCATATATATATGTACTCAGGCTGACCCGAAGCATTTGATGTACCAAATAAGAAGGCTTAGATGATCAGCCATTTATTAGTAGATAAAATACCCTAGATTTGGTACCCCTCTTCAATTATAAACAGATAAGCGTGCAGAGAATATTTAAATAAGTTATGAAAGAGACGCTAGAAGTTTTAAATATACACCACGTAACATTATTCTACCACCCAATAAGCAACAGTAATGTAGAACCTGTTGTACGATATTCTATATTAAAAAGATAGTGATAATGATAGATCATGGGCTGTATATATTAATCAGATGCCCGGGGAAGTTATGTTTAACGTTATCGAGTCAACAAAATCATCGCCTTACTACTTAATATAGGGACGTAGTTCTGCCGCTAGATAATATCTTAAAACCGCGTCGTCTTTATTATATTTTTTAACCCTTTCACCCCAAGCAAGGCGGAACGGACACTAATGCGCACGGGGCTACATAATGGAGTAAAAGTTTAGGCAGGAGGAGAGTGAAGAGAAAGACGAACCAGTTACAGAGAAAGGACAAGAGAAGTATTGGAATACAGGTGTGAAGACAGTTGCAAAGGTAGAGAGAAAGGAAAAGAACGATATACGGGGTGAGGTAGAAAGGACTAGATTCAAGTGGATATGTGATAGGAATTGACATTGCATTTAAATTATTGAAGGTTGTAGCGGTCAGGAAAGCATGTATGCAGAAGGGAGTTCCACAGGCAGTAAGTGCGAGTAGAACTGTCGGCTGCATTTGGTTGATTTAACTGTAAATGGGTGGGACCTTGTTACCAGTCTAGTTGCACGAGTAAATTCTTGAGGTGAGAGAACCAGTGACCTAAGTTCGTCGGAGCAGAAGCCATGTAAATATTTGTAGAAGAGACAGAGTGAAGCCACGTCCCGCTGGTGAGAAAGTGGCTGGAGTCGAACTGCCAGGTCGGGACCTATCACATTACAGATTCTCCTTTGGAGCCTATCGAGAACATTGAGATGAACAGCAGGGGCGCCTTGGAGACGAGTAACACAACATTTAGACACAGGAACAACATCTCGCATATACATTTTTTTTAATCATTTCACCCCGGGCAAGGCGTAAATGCCACTGATGTGCGGGGGGCGGGTTGGGGGCTACATAACTGAAAGAAAATTAATTAGAAGAGAGAGAAGAGGATTACAAACCAATTAGAAAGAAGCAATAGAAAGATGAAAATGCAGGTGTGATGACAGTTGCAAGGGAGGAGAGAAAGGGAAGGATATACGGGGTGGGGGAAGGGCTAGAATCCAGTGGTTAGTAGATGAGTATTGACAGTTCTCATCATTGACATTGCATTTAAATTTCTGGAGGTTGTAGCCGTCAGGAAAGCAAGAATATGGGAGCGAGCTCCACAGGCGGGAAGTGCGAGAGAAGAAGCTGCAGGAGTAGAATTGTCGTCTGCATTTGGCTAACCTAACTGTGAATGGGTGGGACCCAGTTGCAATTCTGGTTGCACGAGTAAACACCTGTTGAGGAGGCACCAGTGACTTAAGTTCGTCTGAGCAGACGCCATAAAAGTACTTATAGAACAGACAAAGGGAGGCCACATTTCGTCGGTGGGGAAGTGGCTGTAGTCGATGAATAATTTGAAGAAAGCGAAGAGACGACTGATAGAAAGGCTTAACATTTCAACTAACGATATAGACTTTAAAGTAGAAGACTTGGTCTACTATACAAACCATCATAAACTGAGCGACTTAGACCTGAGGTAGCGGCCATATCATGTAGTAGTCGAGAAGACCGGTCCAGTATCTTATAAGAATCAGTTAATTAGCTCTTTAGTTAAGGCCCCATGCTAAACAGCTTAGGCCAGGAATGGATAATTCCCACTGATAAAAGGCTGCTACGAAGGCCAATCCTAGCAGTCCTGGTACTTCTCGACGAATCTGAGAACGACTCAGGTAATGAAGGAAACAAGTACCTAAAAATAAATGGAGACGCCGTCGAGACGATTCGGAAGATGATTCAGATATTCCGATTATAGAGCGTCATATTGAGATACGGCAAAGGAGAGCAAAGAAACTAATTCGGCCTAAATTAATACTAGAAATAGAAACAGCTTTTCAGTTTCAGATATAAATGAGGATATGGAGGTAAGTGCGACTAAAATCTAAACTTATTTATAAATGGAACTTTGTGTGTGTGTGTGTGTGTGTGTCTGTGTGTGTGTGTGTCCGTTACCTATAGACTCCGAAACGGCTGAACCGATTTTCTTGAAAATTTACACAGTTGTACTATAAGCGTCTGCGAGTGTTCTTAGCTAGGTTTTGTGTCGAGGTATCCCCGATAAAATATCGAAAATCGAAAAACATCGGTTTATAGAAGGAGTGGTCCGATTTTAATCAAGTTTGATACACTCATAGACAAAGGCATAAGAAACGATATTCAGAAGTTTGAAGGTTGCAGTTCTTACAATAGTGCAAAAGATCGATAATATATATATATATAAAAGGCAAGATGTTTGTGTGAGTGTCTGTTTATCTGCCTGTATATCTGTATTTTTTCAGCCTTTTTATTTTAGTTTTTGCTTCAGGTTTGGCTTTAAGTAGGTATAATTGTAGTTCTTAGTCTCAGCCATGATACCATTTACTCAGAAGACTTATTTAGCCTTCAAAATTGAGTTTACGACGAAAAAACTTATTTGATATCGTTACCAGGAAATCAAAATTTGATTTACAGCCATTCATTTTTTTCTTTCAGTCTACGGTTTTGCCTTAACTGGAAACAACAAGTGCTTTTTAGTCTTTCGTGCCAACGTCCAAAGAGTCTGAGCTCCAGAACCATGAATTAGTTTTAAAGATTTCATTACACCCGAGCAACGCCGGGCTATACTGCTACTTCGTATAATCGATAAAACATAGGTACACGTCCTTTTGCAACATAATTTTCATAAGTAACAGGGTGACAACACGACAGATGAGAATTTTGACGAGGACCATATTAATCGTAATTGTAATAGTAAGTATAAGCTTAGAACGGGGACGAAGTAGAGTAGACGACACCCACAGATAAGGGTATATGATAATCGTAGCGACTCCGATTTAGCCGACCTTTCGATCCCGAGGAATTTAGGGAAAAAGAACGAGGAAGACAATGGTGTCATATACAAAATCTAGTATGAAAGGTGAGAACTGGGCAACTAGTGTTGGAAGGAAGGTCACATGTAGTATAGACGAAAAAACTAGGAAAAAGTAAAAATATAAGTCTTAGTTAACGCTCACAAAAATGTTTTAAACCAGCGGTCACCAACCTTTTAAACTTCATGGACCACTAAGGTATCATTTTAAATTGAACGGCCCCTAATATGAATTCAGAAAAAAACGTTAAATACATTTATATAATAATAATCGGAAAACTTTTATTTTATTCATATGAAATGTACAAATTAAATGTAACAAATTCATAATGTAATTATTTAAATAAAACAAATTGAAAATTTGAAGTTTATTCAATTTTTCTGCGGACATCAAAGATTTGCCACGGACCACCAGTGTTCCGTTGACCACCGGTTGGCGACCACTGTTTTAAACGAAGCTAGATTCTGCCAAATTTAAGCATAATTCTGCCAACTAGTTTGCAGGCATAAAAGCAGTAGACCTTAAAAAAATATTTAATGTGGACACAATGGACAGCGGGCACTCCTCACCAGATCACATGTGCGCACGCACACACACACACACACAAACACATGAAATCAACTCATAAACTCGGAACTGAACTCATATACAAAGAAATCCTTGTTAAAAAGCGACAAAACAACAAAAATGAAAAGAAAATATAACAGCTTCAGTTTTAAACAATCACATTTTGTATTTCTACAACAGGTTAAATATCTCTTCTATGTTAACAGTTTATTTTCTCGTACTTCCCGTTTGTGGAATTCTTTTCCGTTTTCTTGCTTCCCTGATAGATACAATCTCCAAAAGTTTAAATGCAACATCAATTGACATCTTCTACCTACTTGATTCGCATCCATCTCCTATCTTTCTTCAATATTCCCTGTACCTTGTTTTTTTATCCCTTATTGTAACCCCTTACTCCCCAGTGGCAGTCCTGCCTTGATTGTGTTGAAATGATTATAAAAACAAACAAACATAAAAAAAAAAACAGATTTCATAAATGTTGTGGGGTCTCCCCTTTGTATATGATAATGAACTCGACTGAGAAAATATATATATATATATATATATATATATATATATAATGTACTCCCGCCATAGAGAGAATAGTGGCTGCCATAGAGTAGAATAATCGTAGAGATCCGTGCGAGTTATCGGAGAGTACCGGAACTGATACATAGGTTACCAAAGTTACCCAGAGACTACCGCATCAGAAGTCAGACGAGCTCTGAGCTCCCCTCAGCTAGAATAATAAACACGGATATACTATTTCCAACAACTTCACTTCTAGACTTGTATATATTTATTTCTTACTAATAGTATTACTGCATTTACTAACCTGCGTTCAAGTTTGTATATTACGTTCAATATCACCTACTTTTCTATCTCCATATCTGTTTTTGTTGTTCATTATTTTGTGCGGTTCCTCATCCGGAATCCACAACAATAAAGAATGACGTCCAACTAGAATAAGTTGCAGGAAATGACCAAATTCGAGAAATCGACTTTGTGGGATACTGAGAATAACACCACCAAGCAGAATCCGGGGGTGGTGTTCACACCTTATGCCTTTCAGCTAGTGTTAGTGAAAGAATAATTATCATGTTTTATATTATTATCTTCTTCATGTACCGTGTCCTTTCAGGACGTGGGCGATCATGGACTTCCACTTGGCTGTCTCTTGTCGCTCTCAATAATTTTTCTTTTGATATCTCTAAGCCCCGCTCCGCCAATCATTTTTTTCAAACCTAACAAATACGTCTCGCACTGCTTTCCCCTGTCTCTCCTTCCATTTATTTTACCTGTGAGTATTAAGTTCTCTAAATCCTCCTTCCTCATTACGTGTCCCAGAAACCTCATTTGTCTCTTCCTGATATTTAGTATGTTATCTTCTCGTTTGCATCCTTTCCAACACCTCGTCGTTGCACACGTGCTCCATCCATCCTCAGCATTCTTCTGTAAAACCATATTTCTGCTGCCTCAAACCTATCCTTTATCTTTGATGAGATTGTCCAGCATTCACTTCCATACAGAAGGACAGATATCACATAGCAATCAAATACTCTTTTCTTTTTTCTTTTTTTCTAATGAGATTTTCCTGTCTTTCAGTACTCTGGTTAGCTTCTGAAATGCCTCCGATTTGCAGTTGGCATATTGGGCGCCTCTTTTTGTTGATGGCCATACATTCAGTTTTCTTGAGGTTTATGCGCAGTCCTTTCTTTTCACTTTTTCTAACTTCTGTAGAAGGTACTGTATTTTCCTTTCCGTGTTTGCTATCAGCACCGTGTCATCCGCGTATCTGATATTGTTGAGATTTTGGCCGCTAATGTCGAGTCCTGACAAGGCTTTTATTTCTCTTGTTTTTCTGTACAAGTTGAAAAGATCCGGTGATAAAACACTTCCTTGTCTTACGCCCCTTTCTATTTTTGCATACCTGATGAGTTCACTTCCTATCAGTGCACAAAATGTCGAGGTGATCGAGCATCTCTATCAAGTCCTTGTGGCGTACTTTGTTGAACGCTTTTGCGTAGTCGATAAAGCACAGATAGAGGTTCTTCTGCATTTGTAATGCTCGTTCAGATAGCATTCTGAAAGTTTCTTTGCTGTTATACCATGTGTTTGAATGTATGTTTTGTCTTGCTGTATAATATTCCTTTTTGACTCATGTATATGACGCTGGTTCTGGAGGAATACTAGAGCTGAACAAAAATTCTAAAAGTTACAATTTGCAATGAATTAAAATAAATATTAACATGTATTATGAAAAACAAAGAGGAGTCAATGTTACAGAATGCGAAGGCCAGGGTCAAAACAGCCAGCAATTGGCCGGAGGTCTGGAATTATTTTGTCTGGGCTTTGAATGTAAGTCCAAAACGGCGTGAATTCAACAGAGGGTCTCCAAAATTTTGAATTGTCGATATGCCTCCCTCGCCCTGGTTTGCGACCACCCAAGACTCACGGAGGAACAATGAACTAACAGGTGCTACCACTCTGGATTAGGGTGAATCTGGGAACAACAGCAAATAAGTGGTGGTTCCATGCTCCTTACAACCTCCCAATCATGCGTTTCTGTGACGTCAGTCCTTTTTTATCATTTTCTATGTGCCTTGTCCTTTCAGTATATAGGCGATCATGGCCTTCTACGTCTTCCTATCCCTGGTGGCTCTTAGCACGCTTTCTCCTGTTACACCTCACAACCCCCGCTTTGCCGTCCACCTGCTCTGGCCCGTCAAATATGTTACACGCTGCTTTCCCTTGTCTCACTTTTCCTCTATCTAGACTGTTAGTATCAGATTCTCCAAACTCGTCTTCCTCATTGCCTTATTGCTTGTCCATAGAACTGTAGCTGTTTTATCCTGATGCTCACTATTAATTTCCTTTTCGTTCCCATCCTTTCCAAAACCTCATCATTGGTCACGTGTTCGATCCATGACATCCGTAACATCCTTTGCCTTGCCAATTCGCCTCCGAATCTCTGTGTCGCACTTTCCGCCTTATGTTAGAAGATTTCCCAGGTATTTAGATTTTTGTACCTGCTTGATTCTAGTATCCCCCATCTGTATTTGTCGCTTTGGGCTGCTCTTTTTGTTGATGACCATGCCGTCGGTTTTCTTGCAGTTTATTTATAGTCCTTTCTTGTCACTGCTTTCAGCTACCTTCAGTAGGAGGTCTTGTACTTTCCTTTCCGTGTCTGCAATCAGCACTGTATCATCTGCGTACCTTATGTTGTTCAAATTGTGGCCTCCGATGACATATCTCGGCATAACATCTGGAGTCCTCAGAATAGTCTCGCTTTACAAGTTGAATAGATCCGGTGAAATGACTCATCATTACCTTATGCCCCTTTCTATCTTTGTATATCTGCTGAATTTGTTACATGTCCGTATGCAGGTACACAAGCGGTTTGCTGCCAGTACATATTCTTGATTACTCTTGTCTTTTCTCAAATATGTCGAGGTTGCTGAGCATTTCTATCTAATTTTGTGGCGTACTTTTTCGAACGCCTTCGTATAATCGATAAAACATAGGTACACGTCCTTTGTCCCTACTGCCTCTTAGAATTCAAGCTGCCTCTCTTAAAAACGAATGACAAAATAAATGACACATTCCGTTGATTTTATGTAGTAACGTCGTGATCCAGAGATTACACAAGGCAACACTTTATTACATTTTCACTCTCTTTGGGTTCTGGTTTGTAGGGTAATTCGTTTTTTTTTTTATTTCAAAGTCCTAAAAGAAAATGCTTGGCATTCTTTAGAACAAATGATTTGTTTTTACGATAAAAAAATATGGTTAATTTGTTTGATCTTAATATGACAATACCCTCTATCGATAAGCAGAAGAGATCCCCTCTCCTAGTTAATTTGATAATTTTGTGCATTCTTCAGCACACACGAGAATTTTAGTTTTATTTTTACGGGAAAATTATCGGATTGTATGTTGATATCATTTTTATGCGATCATCAGTCGATAGGTCAGTGTAACATTAGGAAAGAAATATTTAAAATATCAGCCTCCTCTCTCTTCCTCCTCCCTTCCTCCCGCTTTTACTTCCCTCTCTCCCATCTCTCTTTATCTATTCTCCTCCCTCTCTAATTACCCACCCTCACTCTCTAATTACCCACCCTCACTCTCTATACCCTTTCTATATCTATATTCTCACTCGCTCACTCTACCCATCTCTCTTCTCACCCTGTTTTCTTACTCTCTCTCTCTCTCTCTCTTTCTCCTTTCTCTCTAATTCTCCGCCTTCTTCTCTATTCAACCTCCTTGATCTCTTTCTTTTCCATTCTCTTCCTCTCTCTGTCTTAGCCCTTTATTTTCCCCCCAGATTTCATTACACTCTGATATTTCTATTCTTTAATCGCGTGTTTGTATTTTTTAATTACAAAATTACATCTGCAATCAAATTACGAAAATTTTTTTAATGCAAACTTCCCGATTTCAAGTCTTATTTGAAGTCCATATTAACTCCCAGAGTATTTCTTCCCCACCCTTAACTCTCCAGCCTTGAAAAGGTCTCTCATAAAAGTCAAAAGCTGAGCTTATTTCTTTGAAAGATAAACGATTTCTCTCTGTTAGACAGTTGAAGGACAGATTCTGGCCTAAATTTCTACACGCCTTTTTTTATCTATTTCATTAATATCGCTACTGTTTTTGTTTTTAAATCCTGTGTGTGTTTGTGAGACAGACAGACAGTCAGACACTATGGTTTCACAGTCTGAATCAAAAGTTCGAAGAACAGATGATCAAAAAAATAGAAAGAAACAGAAAATAGAAGAGGCGTTAAAACTCACGTGCGTTTAACGTCTGCTTCAGTGAAATAGAAAAACCTTATCAATTCTTTTCATTTGTGCTTTTGTAAGGTCAGAAGTATATAATTCCCAGTGAGAATCTAACGCACTAAGTAGTAGTAAGCGAGACTAGCTAGCTAACCACATCTACAGTTCGTGGTTCACCAATAAATACTGGTCCTGGGCATGACGGTAAACTGCATCCAGCAGCAAGGCCTCTGATTGGAAGGTTGTAAGGAGCATGGAACCACCACTTATTTGCTGTTGTTCCCAGATTCACCCTAATCCGGAGTAGTAGCACCTGTTAGGGTCCCAGCTATGGGAAAATAGTTAACCCCCAAACTGGGATCAAAACACCATGAAAGTATAAAAACACCCTTTTATATAAATACATACATAAAAATAGACTTTTATAGAAAAACATACATTTTTGAAGGAAAATTATTTCCATAACACATTATTAAAGGAAAAAAAATATTCTCAGCAAAACATTTTTAAATACAAAACTAGAAGACATATTCAGTTTTCTAAAATAAAAAAATAAATACAAAAAAAATTCATTAAATTCTGACCAAATCAACCTTCTCACTATAACCAAACATGAAAAAAAATACCATAAAGCCCCACCTTTTTGGCATTAAATAACCCACAGAAGTTGATATGCTGTTGAACAAAACTCAAACTCAAACTAAGAAAAACATTATTGATTCTCTGGGTTATAGCAATGGCTTTAAAAGATTTTTTTTTTTTATAAGCGTTTCACCCCGAGCAAGGCATGTCACTGCCACTACTGTGCAGGGGGCTACGTAGAGTGGAGAAAGGCTGATTAAATATAGGAAATAACAGAGGGTGGGTGATAGGCGGGTGAGGATACCGAGAATGGGGGTTGGGAAGATGAGAGTGTTGTGAGAATAGTTGGGAGTTAGTGTGATAGGAGGTGTCTATTGACCCTAAATTTAAACACCTGGAGATTGTAACTGTCGGGAAAGCAGACTTGTGGAAGGGAGTTCCACAGGCGGGAAGCGCGAGAAAAGAAGCTGTTGGAGTAGAATTTACGGTTACATCTTATTTGTTTAACTGTAAAAGGGTGGGACCTAGTTGCTAATCTAGTATCTCGTGTAAATTCCTGCTTAGGCGGCACCAGTGATCTAAGCTCATCGGAGCAGAAGCCATGAAAGTACTTGTAGAAGAGGCACAGGGAAGCTACATCACGCAGGTGTGAGAGCGGCTGCAGCCGGTCTGCCAAGTCAGTATCAACCACGTTACAGATCCTCCTGATGCAAATAAATAAAAAAAATCGGGATATAGTATTGTCTGAGACTGACGTGTAATTTCATACAAAATGTGCTTTCCTTACATTTTGACATTTAGGCGATACTTAATCTCATGAATTTTAACACTGCCACGCGAGTTATCAGTTGAATACTGTGGCGTGATATCGAGAGATTTTATTTCGGTTTAACTTTAAACGATGATCTTGAGTTCATAAGCGCTCAGAATTTAAAAAATGTCTTTATTCGCAGTGGACAGTTTTTCTGCCTAGTCATACGTAAAACTGATTTTTTTGTTTTTTGTTTTTTTTTACTAATCATCAACCAATCAAATTAGCCCAGAATATTTCCTGGCTACGTTTAATTACAAATCTTTCTACATAATTTATGTGTTATGTTTAAGATCATATATATATATATATATATATATATATATATATATTATATATATATATATATACTCTCATACATATACTCTAATATTTATATATATATATATTTTATATATATATATATATATATACTCTAATATTTATATATATACTCTAATATATATATATATATATATATATATATATATATATATATATAAGATATGCTATATTTATGGCTTAAAGTGCTCAATATCAGTGATAAATATAAAAATAGACATTGACCTCTGGGTGTTGACTTCAAAGTCCACTTATATTTTCTTCATTTATTAACTCTCTTTGTCCGAGCCGCTTCGCCGTCATTATACTGACGGCTCTATGACACCGTCAAGCCCTCTGCTTTCGGGTAGAGGGCGCTCTCTGTTTCCGAGCAGAGAGCAATAACCCAGTCGTGGTTCCGCCGAAGGGTAGAACCACGACTGGGGAAAAATAGACAGACATTTTTTTGGCCCGGCTATATGGCCGGGAATTCCCACTATAAAATGACCATGTGTCACATCCAGCCTACAGTAAATACAGTCCGAGCCCCGCTTGATATATACTTGTAAAGTGTATTTCACTTAACTGATATTCATCGGGAAAATAAATTTTCAGAACCATTTTTGTGACAGATAAGGTGTTTTCCATCTAACAACATATTAACAAGCATTATTTTTCTTGTGCTTTCAGCGGGCTTTGAAACAGTGTTCTCTTTTAAGACCTGACAGTCACGAAGGTCTTTCAGGTGAAGCAAAGCCCAGTTAGCCTTACGAAGGAAAGCACGTCCCTTGTAAATATCTTTCGAAGCCTATAACTGCTAACTTCATTTTGGTATGTGAAACGTAAGCAAAACAAAAGTTATTTCTCAGAGCGCATTCCATTTAAGAAAGACACTTGAAAACACGAACTAATAAACGGCAATTATAAATTCTTAAATCAGAGTTGTCTACTAAAACGTTCTACTAAGTACAAACGTTATTGCAACACATATACATATATATATCGTTTAAAATCTACATTTCTTATTGTGAAAAAGTGCTCAGTATCGAAGATAGAGCGTTTTCAGATATAAACAGTTTTGGTCTGAAGATCGTTGGGGATATAAAACAGACGGTTACAATACAAAGATGATTCTTATGTCCTCCCTCCCTCTCTCTCTCTCACTCCCTCTCTCTCCCTCTCTCTCTCCCTACCTCTCTCTCTCTCTATATATATATATAGGAAAAACTACTGAAAAGTTGTAAGTTTAAAAATCTATTTTTTTTACAGTATTTATTTATTTCTATTATTATATATATATATATTTGATATTTCAGACCGACCTCGGCCT
This sequence comes from Ascarosepion bandense, assembly GCA_037127315.1. NCBI lineage: Eukaryota > Metazoa > Mollusca > Cephalopoda > Sepiida > Sepiidae > Ascarosepion > Ascarosepion bandense. Next base: position 1,775,631 of record JBBBDQ010001018.1, on the reverse strand, counting down.
TTCATCAGAAACAAATGATTTTAAAATTTAACCTAAAATTTAAACTAGGAACGTTCGTCGCGAGGAGCGTCTTTCGCGAGTTTACATCACGTGACGTAGAAAGCGTTTTTGGTTATTTTTAAAAAAAACCTAAACCTAACTGTAATAATACTTTTAAATGTTGTTTTAAAGAAAAAATTTTTAAGTGTATTTAAAAAATGTTTAAATATTGAAATATTTACAAAGATTCAAAATGCCTAAGTTCCTATTTAACCCTAGCCTATATGTATTTAATTTTCCTATATATATTAAGACAGTATACATGGTTCATCATTATGCTATATATATATATATATATTTAACAGCATATATATATATATATATATATATATATATATATGCTGTTAAATATAAGAGACAATGAATGTCTATTATGTTTAATCATGAGCCGTTCTAAACGCTGTATTTTGGCTTTAATTTCAGTTGAAAATAAAGACAAAAATTCTCCAACATTTGGATAATTATTTGTTGATTTTTGTGAGCAGAAAGCTTAGATGTAAACAATAAATAATTATCCAAATGTTGGAGAATTTTTGTCTTTATTTTCAACTGAAATTAAAGCCAAAATACGACGTTTAGAACGGCTCATGATTAAACATAATAGACATTCATTGTCTCTTATATTTAACAGCATATGTTTAGAAAATTACTTGCTGCCTCGATACACTATATATATATATATATATATATATATATATATATATATATATATATTACAAGAGTGCAAGTGTTACTTCGCGTTCGTAGAACACAGGAAAAAGAAAGAGAAAACACAAGGCACACCCATTAATTGCGTCAGTTTATTTCCTATTCAATTGAGCTAGAGAATTGTAATGACGGAAATTCCCGTCATTCGCAGTTAATTCTTTAATATTACTTTGACGTTAAACGTACCCATTCAGTCATTTTGTTATTTTTTATTTGTATGTGTGTTTGTGTGTGTGTGTGTTACGTCCGGGGAGGGGGTCGAAATTTTTTCTGTCTATTGTGAGCACTCTTCTTTATCTTTGATACCATAGCCCTGTGCTAACGTTTTGAATAAGAGTAAAAACAGTGCAATTCTTGATTATCGTCTTAGAACAGATCCTGTAAAATGGTTAGCCGACTTTTCTCTTGGAATATTGCCAAGTTCTGCAGAGCAAACCTCGCTGCAAAACGAGGCATTATTCCAAAATTTCGGTCGGAATTACTCAACAATAACCAACTGACATTTCGACCCCTTCACCCTGTTGTCTGACGGACGCCGATTATTTTTTATAAACTTTCTGGGTCCATTTACGATATTTTTCAAAGTTGATTACCCACCACCACCCAACGATCATCATCTTCAGGGCACAATTTCGTTTCAAAGGTTTGTTTCAATGAAGACAATTTTTTTTGTCATAAATCTATGATAAAAATATTTAAAACAATCTTACATCAACACAAGGTTTTACACAATGCTATTTAACAAGGCGTTGCTTTTGAATTGCAATGCGTTGCGTAGTTGGTTTTGTTTAGCGGCATTTCTATCTCTGTGGGTTACTAGCAGTATAGCCCGGCGTTGCTCGAGTGTAATGAAAGCTTTAAAGCTAATCCATGGTCCTGGCGCTCAGACTCTTTGGACGTTGGCACGAAAGATTAAAAAGCAATAGTTGTTTCCAGTTAAAGCGAAACCATAGACTGAAAGAAAAATGAATGGATGTAAGTCAAATTTTGATTTCCTGTTTTTTTTTTTTTTGTTTTTTTTTTTAATCATATCACCCCAAGCAAGGCGGTAACGCCACTGATGTGCAGGGGGCTACATAAGAGTGAGAAGCTTAGAAAAGAGAAAAACCGGAAACCACATCCTAAACAGGAAACAAGGGATGAGATCAAATAAGTTTTTTTCGTTGTAAACTCAATTTTGAAGGCTAAATAAGTTCTCTGAGTAAATGGTATCATGGCTGAGACTAAGAACTACAATTATACCTACTTAGAGCCAAACCCGAAGCAAAAACTAAAATAAAAGGGCTGAAAAAGATACAGACATACAGGCAGATAAACAGACACATACACAAATATCTTGCCTTTTATATATATATATATATATATATATATATATTATCGATTTTCTGCACAATTGTAAGAACTGCAACATTGAAACTACTGAATATCGTTTCTTATGTCTTTGTCTATGAGTGTATCAAATTTGATTAAAATCGAACCACTTCTTCTATAACCCGATTTTTTTCGATTATCGATTTTCAATATTTATCGGTGGTACCTCGACACAAAACCTAGCTAAGAACACTCGCAGACGCTTATAGTACAACTGTGTAAATTTTCAAGAAAATCGGTTCAGCCGTTTCGGAGTCTATAGGTAAAGGACACACACACACAGACACACACACACACACACAAAGTTCCATTTATAAATAAGTTCAGATTTAGATTTTATGCATAGATCTAAGTATTTAGAAAAGCCATTTTATGGTTTAAACTGAATATTTTGAACGGAATTGCATGCCTTCAACTACATATAAAATATCCTTTTGGTAATTCTACTATAAGTAAGTATTGTGTGTAATTTTACTATAGAAATCTATGTTTATACTTTCACAGCTTTGTCTTTTAGAGGTCACTATTTGCCCATAAATGGGATTCTAACATGTGTTACAAGCCCTGAGAACAAAACCAATTATGAGGTCATTTTTCCAAAACTCCAATCTCCCGATCAGAACCCATACTGCCAGATGTCGTTTATGATAATACCTAGGACGATGTTAAACTGCAAAGGTGTGCGTTTAGCCTAATTCTGCTATTTAACCCATAGCTGGATGGAGAAACAGATGGATTAATACCAGTCTTAAAGTATTTGTAAGTGAGCGCAACGAATTGCTTCCCCAAACACTACAGTGTCAACCTCTTCAAGTCAGGAGCCTGTAGTTACGCGTATATCACATACCCTCTCTTTCAATATTTTCACTCTTCTCTTTTTTATTTTTTCCAATTGAAGTAGATAGACTAAACTATCGCCCGGCTCATACTCCACCCACGTTATTGAACAGGCGAAGAGGTTCATCCCTCGTTCCCTGTCTAGGATGCGGTTTCCGGCTTTCTCTCTTCCAATCTTTTCACTCTTCGCTTTTTTATTTTTTCCAATTGGAGTAGATAGACTAAACTATCACCCGGTTCATACTCCACCTATGTCTATTGAACAGGTGAAGAAGTTCATCCCTTGTTCCTTGTCTAGGATGTGGTTTCCGGCTTTCTCTTTTCCAATCTTTTCACTCTTAACGTAGCCCCCTGCACATCAGTGGTGTTACCGTCTTGCTCGGGGTGATATGATTAAAAAAAAAAAACTCAAAATATTCACTTCCTTCGCTTTCTTGTCTGGACAGGTAAATAGTGGAAGATAGTGGGAAGTTAACGAGAAAAAAGGGTAGGGCCTTAAATTAAGGAGAGGAGTGGCAGAGATTTAGGGCGTTACCAAGTGCGAAAGAAAGGAAAAAGTGTGGAAAAAAGAGATGTGGTCAAAAACAAGAGGGAAATATATCCTTATCTGGAAAAAAGAAAGGCAGAAAAGTATAGATAAAAACCTCTCACCAACACTTCCCTTAATCTAATCACTAAGGGAAAAGCCCTTTTTATGTCTGGATAAAAAGAGTGTAGAATGCAAATACTGAAACGGAAGAGCAGGGTAATGAATGGGTGGGGAAGATAAGAGTTGAAGGGAGGAAAGATCGCTCAAGTCCTTAGGATTTTGTTAAAAGGTGTGGAGGAACGCATAAATTCCTTGTTTTTAGATGTTTTTTTCTCCTTGTCTACTATGTAAATAGAATTTCAAGTATTTTAGAATTTATATTTTTCTATGAAATAATAAATTAGACTCTATGATCTGTTTCACACACTCTTTTTGTACCTAATCCAGGCTAATCCTAGGTATGACGATAAACTGCATTTGGCAGCAAGGCCTCTGATTGGGAGGTTTTGAGGAGCGTAGAACCACCTTTTAATTGCTTTTTTTCTCCAGGTCCACCCTGATCTGGAATAGTAGGACTTGTTAAGTTTCTAGCTATAGGAAATTAGTTAAGCTCCAAACAATATAAAAGTATACAAATAGATTTTTATAGTAAAATTCCAAGCAATACTTTTCGGAGAATATTTTACCAGCAATTTATTTTAGAAAGATATATATATATATATATATATATATATATATATATATAAAATATATTTATATATTAAAAAAGGATTAATTCAAAGATGTTGAATGGCCATTTCGATATGAAGATCCCCACGGGGGATAACACATCACCTCAGCAACAGAAAAATCCTTTCAGAAACTGGAGAAAAATTAGTCTACTTTTCCTTTTTAAATAGATTTGCAAAGAAATTAAAAAAGAAAATAAAAAGGAAAAATAAAGAAAAAGATAAAATAAAATCAAATAAACAAGAAAAGAAAAAATTGACATCGTCTGGGTTCGCAAAAAAAGGAAAGAGAATTGTAACTAAAAATTAACAGACAGCCGTGTTAAATCGACGTAAAGCAACACGGAAAAAAGGTGGGAGATAAGAGAGATAAAGGAAGGAAGGGAGGGAAAAAAGAAAAGATATATATATATATATAACATAGTGATATATACTGTCTTAATAACATGTATAGGAAAAACTACTAAAAAGGTATAAAAACTACTAAAAAGGTATAAGTTTAAAAATGTATTTTTCTGAGAGTATTTACTATTATAATAATAGAAATAAATAAATACTGTCAGAAAATTACATTCTTAAACTTACAACTTTTTAGTAGTTTTTCCTATATATATATATATATATATATATATATATATATATATATATATATATATATCCCAGCAATACATCTGACTATTGATGAAACCTTCTTTGCAAAAATATGTCAATGAGATCAAGCCTACAAATTGATTTCTTACAAAGAATATATATTCTATTCATACAAATCTCTTGTAAAAATTTAGTCGCCATTAATTAACCCACTGAGGTTGATATACCGTAAAACAAAACAAAGGAAACAAACCAAGCCTATTCCAAGCAGGATTAGGTCCATTTGAAGTTGTTGTTTTTTTTCTTTTTATTTCTGTATACTTTATATAATTCAAATCGTTCTTATTTTATGTGACTAGTACTGTCAGATCGTTGGTGATTATGGCTCTCCATAAGTTCCTATCTCTTGTAACTTTAAACAATGTTGTTTGTCCCCTTACTCCTAAATAGAAAGATTGATATGATACAAGGAAATACCACCCATATATATATATATATATATATATATACCTTCTAAACCTACATCCTGCATAATGATAAGACATTAGCTAGATGAAGACACCATAGCCAATCGTGTCTTACCATTTGTGAGGTATTTGTGGGATGCATATACAGGAGATAGATCTCTGTGGTATTTCTGAGATATTCATGCAGGAAGTATATCTGGGAAGTATTTCTGCAGCGACTTGTATAATATTTCAACACCCTTTGTCTATTTTAAACGAAATTACCCTATTCTGCTTAATACTTTCGAAGGCTAATACGATGATAATATTAGTTATTTCCTTATAAGGAAACAGTTGAAATTCATTGACCGAATCGCAAGTGCTACTGCCAGTAGAAATTTATGAAATTTTCCTATTAAAACATTTTCTTCAGGAAAATAGGTTTCTCATGTCCACTAACTGTTATCGCTCTTTCCAGTACTGATGAGTACTTCCTTCCTAACTTTTTATTTGAAGTAGTGCGGAATATCAACATCTAGAGTATGTCATTATTTTTTCTTCGAATTACACTTGTTATCTGTAAGTAGTTCTCAAGTGATGGAGTTTGTTATTTGGCACAGTTCTTTGTTTGCGATTCTATAGCGCCAGTTCATAAAGTTTAATAAAGGATGGTCCTCGCTAAGACCTACAAGTTTCACACGCTGGAAGCTATTTTTAATTATGGATCTGATAAAACGTTTGTATACAGTTGACAGTTTATGTATTTAAGAAGAGATTGGGCACCATGCGTGACATCGGTATGAATGTCTCGCTCCGACGAGACTATTTAAAATCATGACTCGAGTTTTTCTGCTGTTGTGGCTTCTGACCTCTGTGCTATATTTCATGTCATCTGTTTTAATTTTTCCCAAGTTGAATTCCTACCTAAACTTATTTATAAATGGAACTTTGTCTGTGTGTGCGTGTGTCTGTGTGCGTGTGTGTCCGTTACCTATAGACTCCGAAACGGCTGAACCGATTTTCTTGCGTCTGCGAGTGTTCTTAGCTAGGTTTTGTGTCAAGGTACCCCCGATAAATATCGAAAATCGATAATCGAAAAAATCGGGTTATAGATAGACTGGTCCGATTTTAATCAAATTTGATACAATCATAGACAGAGACATAAGAAACGATATTCAGAAGTTTCAATGTTGCAGTTCTATCCTTGGATGACTTATTTGACTCCGATATTGGAAATCGATACCCCGATATCCTACCGGATCTGATCCAAATCAGTTTATCAGCCCTTTTATTTTAGTTTTTGCTTCGGGTTTGGCTCTAATAGGTATAATTGTAGTTCTTAGTCTCAGCCATGATACCATTTACTCAGAGGACTTATTTAGCCTTCAAAATTCAGTTTACGACGAAAACTCTTATTTGATATCGATACCAGGAAATCAAAATTTGACTTACATCTATTCATTTTTCTTTCAGTCTACGGTTTCGATTTAACTGGAAACAACTATTGCTTTTTAGTCTTTCGTGCCAACGTCCAAAGTGTCTGAGCTCCAGGACCATGGATTAGTTTTAAAGCTTTCATTACACCCGAGCAACGTCGGGCTAAACTGTTATATTACAGCATACAATCGGTTTATTCAGCAATTCCTTTTGTATTTAATTCGCACTCAGACACCATTTCTTAAAATAAGGAAGCTTAATAGGTTGATTATATTTCTTCTTTTCACTCATTTTCTGTATTCGCTTTTTCTATATCCAGTGTCCTTTCAGGTCCTGGTGGTTTATGGCTCTCCGCATCTAATCTGTTAACTTTTTTTAGTTAGCCATTTACACAAGACCATAGTCGTTCGTTCCAACGTCCAAAGAGTCTGATCTCCAGGAGCATGGATTAGTTTTAAAGCTTTCATTACACCCGAGCAACGCCGGGCTATACTGCTAGTCCTTTATATTCAAAGACCTTTTGTTTTTCTTCTTCTTCTTTTTCTATATGCCTTGTCCTCATGGCCTTCCACGTCTCCCTATCACTGGTGGCTCTTAGCAAACTTTCTCCTGTAACACCACGCAACCCCCAATCTGTCAGCCACTTTCTCAGGCCCTTAATATTTGTTATCCGCTGCTTTCATTTGTCTCTTTTTATCTTCTATCTGGCCTGTTAGTAACAGGTTCTCCAAGCCCTCCTTTCTCATTGCATGTCACAGGAACTTTAGTTGTCTCTTCCTGATGCTCAATATTAATTTTCTTTTCGTTTCTAGCCTTTCAAAAATCTCATCATTGTTTACATCCTCGGTCCATGATATCCGCAGCATCCTTCTGAGAACCACATTTCAGTTGCTTCAAGATTTTCGTTCATCTTTGATGATATTGTCCAGCATTCACTGTCACATTTAAGAAATGATATCACATAGCAATCCAGTACTCTCTTCTTTGTTTCTAGTGAAAGTTTCCTGTGCCTTAATACTTTACTCAGCTTCTAGAACGCGTTCTTCGCCATGCCAATTCGCCTTCGGATCTCTGTGTCGCACTTTCCGTCTTCTGTTAGAAGACTTCCCAAGTATTTAATTTTTTTTACCTGCTTGATTTTAGTATCCCTCACCTGTATTTGGCATTTTGGGCTGTTCTTTTTGCTGATGACTATGAATTCGATTTTCTTGCAGTATATTTGTAGTCCTTTTTTGTCACTCTCTTCAGCTATCTTCTGTAGATGGACTTGTAGTTTCTTTTCCGTGTCTGCAATCAGCACTGTATAATCTGCGTACCTTTTTTTTTTTAATCATCTCACCCCAAGCAAGGCATTCCACTGCCACTATTGCGCATGGGGCTACATAGGGGAAGGTAAAGAGAAGGAGTGGTTAGACATAGGGAATGACAGGAGGAAGGTGACAGATGAGTAAGGATAGCGAGGATGAGGGTTGGGCAGATGGGAAGAGTGCTTGATAGAATGGGAGCAGGTTAGTGTGTTAGGAGGTGTCTATTGACCTTACATTTAAACTCCTGGAGATTGTAGCCGTCGGGGAAGCAATCGTTTGGAAGAGAATTCCACAGTCGGGAAGTGCGAGGAAAGAAACTGTTGGAGTAGAAGTTACGGCTGCATTTTATCGGTTTCACTGTAAAAGGGTGGGATCTAGTTGCTAATCTAGTATCTCGTGCAAATTCGTATTTAGGGGGCACCAGTGATCTAAGTTCATCGGAGCAGAAGCCGTTAAAGTATTTATAGAATAAATTTGTTGTTCAAATTGTGGCTTCCGATTGCAAATCCTGGCATAACATTTAGGGTCCTCAAAATTTATTCTGTTTGTAAAATAAATTCCAAGATTTTAGAATTTTACGTTTTCTTACGAAATGATCAATCAGTCGTTTATACTTGAGTGTGTTGGTTAGCATTGTTCGGGTTTATACTTGTGGATGTTAACACATTAATGGGTTTTGTGTGTATTTTTAGGTGAAGAGGGATGTTCAATATACAAACAAAGAAGATAGAAGCAACCTGCAAAAAAAGCTCCCCAAACAAAAAACTTTCTGCTATGGGCATTTATTTCTTTTATGTTGATTGTACGGAAACAGAAAAAAGTCTCTTCGTTACAACTGTGTTCCTTTCTGTTTTTGAAAAAAATTATAGGAAGTAAGGATAAACACGCACGTGTAAAGATGGTCGAACTGAAGCCAGCCTGGCGATTAGTTGGGGGTGACCGAATCTCTAGTTCATGGGTAGGGCTGCTGAAAATACGTCCGAACGATCTCGTTTGAAAGTGGAAAGAGAAAGATTCTATCCTTTCCGGAAGTGGAGTTTTAAAATCGCACATGTGACCAAAAACCCTTTCCGGGTTCTTTATAACTTGCACCATGAGAATACGAATTCATTTATTCATTTTATTCTTCATTATTTTTTTCATTTATTAAATTTTTTCATTTTCTCACTTACTCGAATTTATACATAAACATTGGTTGGGTTTATATTCGTGTCAGTCGCTATTATATTTGAGTCTAAAGATAAATTTTTGTCGGCTTATGTCAATCGCTAAACATTGATCACGTTTATACTTGGGTCTGTAGATGAGCAGTTTATACTCAGAGCATCCACCTATAATGTAATACCGTTTAAGGAGGGAACTTCTCACAAGAGATACAGTCGACTTATTTATTATTATAAATCGGTTGAAGACACCGAAAAGGTGAACCTGGATTGTGGAAATATCTCATTTCTAAATGAAAAATATTCAGAAGCTCTACGAAATAAATGTATTGAGCACTTAATACAACTGGGTACCAGTCTAATTTAATTATGACCAAAAACTAATTAACAATAATTATATATATATATATATATATATAGAGAGAGAGAGAGAGAGAGAGAGTCTCTAAGCGTTCCTTAACTAACCCTACCCTAATAAATATATTCGAAGCTAATGTTACAGTTGGGAACCCGCCACTCAATCAAATCTTTTTTTAAAGAGGAGAGTAAAGAGATGTTGGATATAAATGGAACATTCTACATAATTTAAGAACTGAATAGCTTTTCTGGGATCAATTTCCATGAGTAGCTATCTCCCCAATGAGCAAGCCTTACTGAATTTAATATTTGAGCTTTTCTTTGCTAATTCTCACACACCTTTTCACGATTGTGCTTACCTGAAAAATAACGATACGTTTCATCATATAGCACTTATGTACATGTAAGTGCCACTCATTCTTATTTTGGCTATAAGACAACAAAAATTATAAAGATAAAACTTAACAACTAAGTTAAGTCGTAAAGAAACGGCAGCTACTTATAGAGCTATTTATAACAAAGTTTATATATTCGATGAGGTTAACTTTATATTTCCGACATCTCCGCTAACCGAGATTTTATTTTTATTTTTTCTCAATAAAAGTAGATAAGTCTACCTATCGCCCGGCCGATAGTCCTTTACCATCTTTTAAACAAGTGCACAGGTGTATACATTGTTTCCTGTTTAGGGTTCCTTCTGAGGCTTTCATATTGAGGGTACTGGTTTGGGAGTTTTCTGATTCCTGCATCCTGACTGATAGTAAAGAGCCCGAACTTGTTGGGAGCTGAGAGACGCTGCTCCGACAGCCCAACACCGCCAAGTTAACACTGCCGACTGGACGTCGGGACAAGTCAAAATCAGAAAAAATATTTTTTTATAACCAAATAAAATTATTGTATTGTATTAAAGATTAAAACCTTAATTAGTGAATGATTTTCTTTAAATAAATCATTTGAAAAGGTATTACGTTCAGTCAGAAGTAGTTTTTTGTTTTCTTTTCCCTCCAGGGCTATGGGTCAAATAGCAGGACTGAATGGGTTCTGTAACCTTGACTGGCAACTCGTCTACCACAGAATGAAATGGCAAGCTATTGAGGGAAAATCTTCTGCCTAATCAGTCATGGATCGAAAGAGACATGATCGCCTCAGCTTGTATTACATATAGCACTGAACTTTGCATTATTTGGGTTGAATTAACAGATATGATCAAAGTTTTTATGTCTAAAACAAATCAAATGATGCAATCAAGCAGGTTGACAGGGCTTCTGAATTACAACTTTAACCGTAAATTCTACTCCAACAGCTTCTTTTCTCGCGCTTCCCGCCTGTGGAACTCCCTTCCACAACTCTGCTTTCCCGACAGTTACAATCTCCAGGTGTTTAAATGTAGGGTCAATAGACACCTCCTATCACACTAACTCCCAATTATTCTCAGAACACTCTCATCTACCCAACCCTCATTCTCGGTATCCTTACCCGCCTATCACCCAACCTTTGACATTTCCTATATTTAATCAGCCTTTCTCCACTCTACGTAGCCCCCTGCGCAGTAGTGGCAGTGACATGCCTTGCTCGGGGTGAAACGGTTATAAAAAAAAAAAAGTTGTAAGTATTAAAATATTATTTTCGGATTCAACGTTAGAAGAATCAAAATATTGCTTCCAAAACAAATACAAAGACAGAATGCAACATTGGGTGAAAACTGTTGACTACTGAACGCTCCCTTCATTTTCAGAAAGAACTATGTAAAATGGTGCTGAATCAAGGCTGTAGACAGAAACAGACGTGATTTACAGCCTCTTCGCCTTTGTTTAAATGTCTCCCTTTCAGGTTTTATTCTGCGGATGTATTGTTGTTTTAGTGTTTCCTATGTTATTCAATGTGCACCTGTTTAAATACGCAAAGTATTGTAGATGTGGTTTCTACAGAAAGTAGGCTTTCTCGGGATGGAGTTGCTAGTCCCATGACCTATCGATATTGAATTCAGAGTTCTACTTCTCCTAGAATAGTTGCCAACCAAAAATGAAGATTCCATTCACTCTACTACTTGATAGGAAAGAAAGAACAAGGAAAGAGGCGAAGAAAGCAAAAATGAGAAAGAGAGAGAAATAAAATAAAGAGAGAGAAATAAAATAAATTGAGACAAGAAAAGAGAGGGAAGATGGATGAAGAAAGAAAAAGAGAGAGAGAAAGAAAGAACAAGGGAATTAAAGAAGAAAGCGAAAATGAGAGAGAGATAGAGAGAGAAATAATATAAATGGAAAACAAAAAGAAAAAAGATGGGAGAAAGAAAGAAGGAAAGGGAAAAAGAAATCAAAAGTGAGAGAGAGAGAAATGAAATAAATGAAGAAGAAAAGAAAAGAGAGGGAAGATGGCTGAAAAGAAAAAGAAAGAAAGAAAGAAAGAACAAGGAAAGGAAAAAAAAGCGAAAATTAGAGAGACAAAAAGAATAAATGGAAAACAAAAAGAAAAAAAGAGGGGGAAGATGGGCGAAAGATAGAAAGAAAGAAAGAAAGAAAACAAGGAAAGGGAAGAAGAAAGCAAAAGTGAGAGAGAGAAATAAAATAAATGGAGAAAAAAGAAAAGAAAAGAGAGGGAAGTTGGATGAAAGGAAAATAAAGACTGAAAGAAAGATAAAACAAAGAAAGGAAAGAAAAAAGCGAAAATTAGAGAAAGAGAGAGAAAGAGAATATCAATAAAAGAACGGGAGGACGGAAGTGAGTGAGTAAAAGGGAGGAATGCAGAAAGACAGGAAGAGAAAGTGAGGAATGAAAAGAGGCATATAACTGAAAGAAAGATGAGAGATAAGAAAAAGAAAGAAGGAATGAAGGAAGAAAGGAAAAGAAAGGGAAAAAAGGAAGAAAGACAGACAAGAAATAGAGGGAAGAAGAAAAGAAAGAAAAGTAATGGGCAGCAGAAACAGAAGAGAGTAAAATAAAAATGGGGAGTAAGTAAGAAGCGGGAAGAAAAAAAGAGTGAAAGAAAAGAGGTTTTGAAAGAGAAGAAGAAATAATAAGAAACTATTTCGGTAGCGAGAAGAAACCAGGAAAGACAAAAAAAGAAACTCGTAGGAAAAAAAGAGGGGAAGAAAGAAAGAACAAGGGAAGGAAAGGAGATAGCAAAAATTAGAGAGAGAGAGAAATAAAATAGAAAACAAAAAGAGAGGGAAAATTGGAGAAAGAAAGAAAGAACAAGAGAAGGAAAGGAGAAAGGCGAAAATTAGAGAGAGAGAGAAATAAAATAGGAAACAAAAAGAAAAAAGAGAGGGAAAATGGGAGAAAGAAAGAAAGAAAGAAAGAAAGAAAGAACAAGAGAAGGAAAGGAGATAGCGAAAATTAGAGAGAGAGAGAAATAAAATAGAAAACAAAAAGAAAAAAAGAGGGAAATTGAGAGAAAGAAAGAAGGAACAAGGAAAGGAAAAAAGATAGCGAAAATTAGAGAGGGAGAGAAATAAAATAGAAAACAAAAAGAAAAAAAGAGAGGGAAAATGGAAGAAAGAAAGAAAGAAAGAAAGAAAGAACAAGGGAAGGAAAGGAGATAGCGAAAATTAGAGAGAGAGAGAGACAGAAATAAATTAGAAAACAAAAAGAAAAAAGAGAGGGAAAATGGGAGAGAGAAAGAAAGAAAGAACGAGAAAAGGAAAGGACATAGCGAAAATTAGAGAAATAAAATTAATAGAAAACAAGAAAAAAAGCGAGGGAAAATGGGTGAAAGAAAGAAAAAAGAAAGAAAGAACAAGGAAAGGAAAGGAACAAGCGAAAATTAGAGAGAAAGAAATAAAATAGATAGAAAACAAAAAGAAAAAAAGAGAGGGAAAATGGGAGAAAGAAAGAAAAAGAAAGAAAGAACAAGGAAAGAAAAGGAGAAAGCGAAAATTAGAGAAGGAGAGGAATAAAATTAATAGAAAACAAAAAGAATAAAGAGAGGGAAAATGGGAGAAAGAAAGAAAGAAAGAAAGAATAAGGAAAGGAAAGGAGATAGCGAAAATGAGAGAGAGAGAGAGAGAGAGAGAAATAAAATAGAAAACAAAAAGAAAAAAGAGAGGGAAAATGGAAGAAAGAAAGAAAGAACAAGGGAAGGAAAGGAGATAGTGAAAATTAGAGAGAGAGAAATAAAATAGAAAACAAAAAGAAAAAAGAGAGGGAAGATGGGTGAATAAAGAAAGAAAACAGTAAAAAAAGAATAAAGAGAGGGAAAATGGGAGAAAGAAAGAAAGAAAGAATAAGGAAAGGAAAGGAGATAGCGAAAATGAGAGAGAGAGAGAGAGAGAAATAAAATAGAAAACAATAAGAAAAAAGAGAGGGAAAATGGAAGAAAGAAAGAAAGAACAAGGGAAGGAAAGGAGATAGTGAAAATTAGAGAGAGAGAAATAAAATAGAAAACAAAAAGAAAAAAGAGAGGGAAGATGGGTGAATAAAGAAAGAAAACAGTAAGAAAAAAAATAACGGAGGAATGAAAAAGACGTTAAAATGGAAATGATGTCACTGGTCCTGAAAATACAGCCAATGACCAATAACTGTTAAAAAAAAACAACTAATTGTTGCCATCTTACTCATCGATTCCTTTTCTCCATTGACCTCCTATTTCCACCTCAAATCTGAACCTGTAATAATACTTAAAATAACAAACTACATCCGACAAACGGCTCAGAGGAAACCTTTGATAGCCAGGAAGGTGGGGTAGGAATAGGTCAATTCTGGTGATAATTGGTATCTTACTCTGTCGGTCACTACATTTTGAATTGAGTCTGAGCATACCAGCGACTGAACAACAAGGTCAGGGCCTTTAAATTACATATCTATTACTATAAAACCAATAATTGTTCGTTTTATGCCTCTTATGGCCGGCCAAATGCCTGGTACGTGAGGGCTGAAAATTACTCAATAGGACCAATATAGGATAGGTGATGCTAACCACTAAGGATGCCACAAATCAATTTAGAAGTAAAACGTCTATTTGCAGCTGCAAAAAGGGGCACCTTTTTACAAGTCTGTATTAACATTCATTTATTTAAAACTTATCAGTGACTATGTCAGGTGTTAAAAGGTTACCAGCAATTAAAATGTAAGGAAGGGTCAAAGTTCAAACTCAGATAATTGTTCTGTATATATTTAGGCAACTGTAGATAACAGCAACATTTTTTTATAAGGACATACTGCAATGAAAAACTCTAAATTCTGTCAGTCAGTTAAGTGCCATACGTGATACACAATTTGGGCGATCATATCTCGAAAGTGACATGACTGACAGAAGATTATCCCGCAGTAGTTTGCCATTACTTTCTGCGGTAGACTGGTTGCCATTCAAGGCGATAGAACCCAATCTGTCCTATTATTTAACCCATAACTGGGTATGTGAATGCAAGGAATTCAAATGGAAGTCGAGCTCGGCTTTTTTTTTAAAACATTTCACCCCAAGCAAGGTATTCCACTGCCACTATTGCTCAAGGGGTTACATATGGGAAGGTAAAGAGAAAGTGTGGTTAGATAGAGGAAATGTCAGAAGGAGGTTGATAGACGGGTTGGGCAAACGAAAAGAGTGTTTGAGAGAACGGATGCGAGTTAGTGTGTTTATGTCTATTGACCTTACATTTAAACTCATGGAAATTGTAGCTGTCGAGGAAGCAATCATGTGGAAGGGAATTCCACAGTCGGAAAGTGCAAGAAAAAAAGAAGCTATTGGAGTAGAAATTGAGGTTACATTTTATCGGTTTCACTGTAAAAGAGTGGGACCTAGTTGCTAATCTAGTATCTCGTGAAATTCGTACCTAGGGGGCATCAGTGATCTAAGTTCATAGGAGCAGAAGCCGTGAAATTATTTATAGAAGAGGCACAGGGAAGCCACGTTACGCCGGTGAGAGAGAGAGAGAGAGAGAGAGAGAGAGAGAGAGAGAGACTGCAGCCAGTCTGCCAAGTCGGTATCGATCACATTACAGACTCTCTGTTGTATTTTGTCAAGAACTCCGAGGAGAATAGCAGGGGCACCCGACTAGATGTGGCAGCAGTATTCAATGCACGAGCAGATGGTAGATTTATATATGTGCAGGGTAGATTCAGATGGAAAAAACTTCCGGGCCCTGCACAGAAAACAGACTTTCATAGCAGCGGATTTAGCAATGGATTCGATATAGTCATTCCACTTGAGGTTAGCTGAGATTGTGAGACCAAGGAGGCGTAATGTTTTACTCTCTGGGATGCAAGCCTGGTCCATGCTAATGGGCGGTAGGTGCGATTGTTTATGATGGTTAATTGATATATATATATATATATATATATATATATATATATACTACCGGCCATAATCATAAGGCCACCCCAATTTTTTTAAAAGAAATGATGTATTTCATACTAGTTTTAGTATTTATTACCAAATAAAAATAAATGGTTCTTTTGTTATTATTACTTTGAAAAATTTTACAAGACAATGAAGCAAAGATGAACTCGTCCGAATCACCCTAAATTTTCTTCACTATTTCACTGATGAAACCGCTATATAGGTAATTATTAAATATTTATAAATTCATTTGATACACATGTTATTGTGCAATATTAACAAAAGAACCATTCTATTTTCATTTACAATTATTGACTTGGCAATAAATTCTAAAAAAATAGTATGAAATACATCATTTTTTAAAATACTGAGGTTGCCTAATAATTATGACCTGTAGTACATATATACATATGTGTGTGTGTGTGTGTGTGTGTGTGTGTGTGTGTGTGTGTATTAAAGACTAAAAAAACGTTGGTAATTTAGACATTTTAAAAACAGCAATGCCTGCACAAACACGACGTGTTTTTATTAAAAATTATCGCAATAAGAAATATTTACAGAGACAGTAGTTACACTATTTACATTGGACTAGACTATTGTTGTCATCTTTGTTGTCTTATTCACGATGTTTCGGCACTTTTACAGCCTTCTTCAGGTGACTGGAATTTCGAACTGAGCCATTTATTCCGTCCACCAGGGTAGATTGTTATAGTTCCAAGTGGCGTTTCTCTTCCGGATATCTTAGTACAGTTATTTCTCTTTTAACTCTCCAAGTTTTTGTTCAACTCTGCCAGGTAAAGAACTGACAATTCTTTAGATCAAGTCACTGAATTCACCCAACGCTTTTTGTCTAAGGGGTCATGTGTCTGGGAGTGATGCATTTTTTGGGACTTATAAACCCAGTGTCTCAGTTTTCATTTTTTACCAGAACTCATATTGCAAACTACTGTTATTGTTTATCTTTAGCACTCCGTATTACTGGTTTCCATATTGTATTCATGTCTATGCAGCTGTTTTAAAAAATATAAAAGAGAAACAAGCTCCCCCTTTAAATAGGACTTCAGGAACACCGTAAAGCTTTGACACGGGGAGAAATAGAATGATCAGGCGTGGTTGACCATATATGGAGAGAAATGTGAGATCATCGCCCCCCCCCTTGTGGGATGAGATTGATATAATAGATAACATCACTGGAAAATACGAAAACTGAAGAAATGCTAGGCCACAAAAAAACAGCCAAACATAGACATGAATACAATATGGAAACTAGTAATAGAGTGCGAGAAAAAAACAATAATAACACCAAATTGCAATATGAGCTCTGGTTAAAATGATTACTGAGATATTGGTTTTAAAAGTCCCAAAAATTCATATACTGAAGTCCTTACGGATAAAAAGAATTCAGTGACTCGACCTAAAAAGTTGTGGGTTCAAACCTGGCTACAGTTAACATAAACTTCGAGAGTTGAGTTAAAGGGGAGATAACTGATACTGAGCATGGCACGGAAAACTAGAACAACCTACCAGTCCAAACAATGAAAAGTAAACAATTACAGTACCTGATCCCAGAAATATAGAAAGATTAAGACAGACAGACAGAGAGCGATAATGATATTATCAAAAGTTACTGAAAATCCAATCACATACATTCACAAAACTTGCATCATGACTATTTTCATCACTCTGAAGTGGTGAAAGGACAAAAAGAAAAAGAGCAATTTGATCTCATAAAAAGGCTTGGTATGAAATTTTAACAAGGCCACATTTATCTGTAAGCCACACCTTTCATAGGTAGGGCTCTTTAAACTCAACAGTAGTACCTAACAATTGCCTCAGATTTTTATCACTAAAATTTGATGCGGTTTTGCTTCAGTTGAAGCATGTTTTAAGTTCATTTCTAATATAAAGATTTCGGCAAACCTGGATCTTTGTGCTCGTCTCTAAAACGCATGGTTTTCCCCACATAACACCGCGATGATTTTAACTCCCTTCACTCCCTGACAATGTTTATTTGTATTAAAAAGAGATGGTTAGAATTGAAATAAAATTTAAACATACGATGAAAGGAAAATGATATATTTTTGTTCTTGAGAATTTGAAATAAATACCTCCACTAAATCGCTGAAAAAAAATAGCTAGTATGAAGAAAAAAGGTCCCAAACTTAATAAAAATGAACTTCTTCCATCAAAATGTTTATGTTATTATTAAGAGGAAAGATCAAAGTATTTTTAATTAATTTTTCTTTAATTCTTTAATCTTTTCAAACACGTGCGAAATTTTTCTGAAAATATTTTTTGTTTTTCTTTAGCGGATAAAAAATTGTTACGAGAATTTACAATGGAAAATGTGATATTACGTAACTCAGTTTTTTTCCGGTAACAAACATTAATTTTAAAATTCTTGCAAAAATTGGTAAAAATATTTTTTTAACATCTGTTATCCCCACCTCAATACAAATTCATGAAATTTCAAGAAATTAAATTTTGTAGGCAAAATTAGTTTTATTATTTAAACGCAGGACTCATTGGGGAATGTAAATTATCTATTTGGCCCCTGTTTCCGAAAATACAGCTAATAATCTTCCCAAATATTTTGCCGACATTTTTGACGGCAAAGGTACACTTGTATATTAATTATAAATATACATTCTGTGCTACTCGTGAGTGAGGGAAAATATATATATATATAGGGGCATTTCATCTATTGTTAATAACTACTCTCTCAGTTTATACATAAACAGAGGATGCAAAATTAGGTATACGTAAATGGAAAATAAAAACGTGCACACAAAACCTCAATTCAGCAGTAAGGCCTCTGATTAGGAGGTTATGAGGAGCATGGGACCATCTCATTCCCAGATTCACCCTGACCCGGAGTGATAGCACCTGTTAGGGTCCTAGCTATGGGCAAATAGTTAACCCCCAAACTGGGGTCAAAACACCATGAAAGTATAAAAATACACTTTTATAGAAATGTATACATAACAAGAGAAAAAATATACATTTTTTAAGAAAAAGTTATTACCGTAACACATTTTTGAAGGAAAACAAATTATTCTCAGCAAAACATTTTTAATACAAAACTAGAAGACATTTTTACTTTTCTAAAATAAAAAAAGAATAAAAACAAAAAAAATTGGATTAAAATCTGAGTAAATCAACGTTCTCATTATAACCGAACATTACAAAGAAAATACCTGTAAACCCCCATCTTTTTGGCATTAAATAACCCACAGAGGTCAATATGCCTTTAAAGAAAACTCAAACAAAACCTCATTCAGTTAAGAACCATGGCTGACTAGGCAGATTTTTCCGCAGCAGATTGCCAATTCTTTCTGCGATAGACTGGTTGATACCCAAGTCGAGAGAATCCAATCTGTTCTGCTACTCAATCCCTCGCTGGAAGGAGAAGAGATGGATTCATACCCTTTCCAAGGATATTTGCGCGTAAGTGAATGCAACGAATTCAGGTGGAAACCGGAGTCGGCTCTCTGATTTCTCGTTCCGAGCCGATATCCATAACACTACAACCCACATAGAACTTCATTGGACTAAAGTTGTTATGATGCTACAACTACCCATGCACACGAATGATAGGTGCTGAAAATATTTTAAAAATTCCAAAATTTTCAGCACCCCTCGTTTGTGAGCATCTATAGTCGAACCAACATAATAAATTTAGTACGATTAAACCCTGAAGGACGAAACGCGTCACATGGAAACTTTTTCTACTTTGTCAGGGTCGTGGGCACGTGGATAAACTGCATCCGGCAGCAGGGCCACTGATTGGGGGGTTGTGAGGAGCATGGAACCACCTCTTAATTGCTATTGTTCCTAGGTCCACCCTGATCCGGAGTGGTAGCACCTGTTAGGGTCCCAGCTATAGGCAAATAGTTAACCGCCAAACTGGGCTCAAAACACTACAAAAGTATAAAAACTGACTTTTGTAGAAAATATATATTTTTGAAGGAAAAATTATTTCCAGCAATACATTTTTAATACAAAACTAGAAGACATCATCAGTTTTCTTAAATACAAAAATAAAAAATAAAAACAACTTTTTCATCAAAATCTGACTAAATCAACCTTCGCAGTATAATGGAACATTAAACAAAATACCTTAAAATCCCAATTTTTTACATTAAATGACCCACAGAGGTTGATAGGCTGTTAAAAAAATTCAAATTCAAACTCTACTTTGTCAGACAATTTACCTAATACTGTTCTTGACTGCTATTTCATATATATATATATATATATATATATAGGTCAGTCAGTTAAGTGCCATACGTGATACATGCTTGGGCGATCATGTCTCGAAAGAGACATGACTGACTGGGCAGAATATTATCCCGCAGTAGGTTGCCATTGCTTTCTGCGGTAGACTGTTTGCCAGCCAAGGCTACAGAACCCAATCTGTCCTGTTATTTAAACCATAACTGGAGGGAAGAGACGGATTAATACCTTTCCGAAAGGTATTTGTGTTAATAAATATACATATGGGTATACGCACATATATACAAATATTATTCAGATGTTAATAAAAGAGTGCTCAAATCTGTATAACAGAAACATTAATTAGATATTAATCTCTCTCTCTCTCTCTCTCTCTCTATATATATATATATATATATATATATATATATATATTCTTCTGTATCACGTGGTACGACTCAGAGTGTCATGCATTACGCAGTCATCAGGTCATATTAGAAACTGACCGATTAAGATATTTGAAATGAAGGTCACTCGATGTTTTTGCAAGTTAAAACTTACGATGTTAGGGCGTTATTTTTTTTTTTTTTATAAAAAGCATAATTTAAATAGACAAAAATTCAAAGAAATTTAAAAAATAATATTCTGGGAGATGTAGTCAAAGTGGAGTAATTCGTAATTATTATTAAATATTTACGGAGAAAAGGATGAAAAAAGAAACAAACAAACAAATGCGTAGGGGTATCTATGTTAATCCGAGTACTTGAGCCTGCGTTTTCTTTTTTGCGGCAGCATGTGGTCATCTAATGCGCCACGAAGATCCAAAGACGCATTGGCATGGCCAAAGACGCATTTCAGAAGCTAACCAGAGTAATGAATGACAAGAAAATCTCATCAGAAACAAAGAAAAGAGTGCTGAATTGCAACGTGATATCTGTCCTTCTGTATGGAAGTGAATGCTAGACGTTCTCATCAAAGATGAACGAGAGGCTTGAGGCAGCAGAAATATGGTTTTACAGAAGGATGCTAAAGATGAATGGAGCACGTGTGCAACGACGAGGTGTTGGAAAGGATGCAAACGAGATGATAGCATACTAACTATCAGGAAGAGACAAATGAGGTTCCTGGGACACGTAATGAGGAAAGAGGGCCTGGAGAACTTGATACTCTCGGTTCGGATAGATGGAAGAGACAGAGGAAAGCAGCGCGAGACCTACTTGTTAGATCTGAGCAAATGGTTGACAGAACGGGGCTTGGAAGAGATACCAAGAGAAACATTTTTGAGAGCGACAAGAGACAGAGCCAAGTGGAAATCCATCATTGCTTACGTCCTGAAGGGACACTGCACATGAAGACGAAGATATATATATTACGAAATGGCATTATCAAACATATTTATTTAAATTTAATCGTTTGAAGATAATTTTAATGGATATTCGTGTTTGAGTGCATGCTTTGTTTTTCTAAAACTAAACAGTACATATCCATGGGCCTGAATATTCGAGATATCTTGTTAAGAAAATATGCATTTTCCCGGAAGGATTAGAACTTGCGACTCTTAACTACATAAGAGAAGCTGCTCATGAGTCTGACGTGTCTTACCACTCGACCACGGATATTATGAAGAATCAAGAACTTATGTATTTATGACTTAATTTGACCTTATTTAACTATAACATATTCAGTGGTCGAGAGATAAGCTTCGTCACAAGCATTATTTTTATTGTTCTAAACATTATTTTAGAAGATATATATGTCTGAGTTGACACACCCGTTTTCTTTCTTGCCGCAAAGTTTTATATCCCACAAAGTTTTCTGGGATCAAAATTCTAACTTGGAAGTTTTTATTGAAAAACAGGTATGTTCATAAAATGGGTAGTTTATATTCTTAATAATTTTTGATTGATATAAATGAAAAGGAAAGATGAAAACATCACAAGGAAGTTTGCATATTAACACGAGAGTAATTAATGTAAATTATGGTCTAAAAGACGCCCGTTTACCCAAGGTTAAAGCTATTCTACACCCATCGCTATAAAAAGAAAATCATTTTGATGAAATAAAAACCAGTCCATATTTGGCACACCTTATGTGCCTATTATTATCAAAATGATTCATCCAGTAAAATGCAAAAGTTTTTTTAATAACTTTTCAATTTAAAAGTAAAGGTGGAAATCCGCTTGTTGTTCGGTTTTGTATTTTGATAAAGCCAAGTCTGGTTCAAGGTTTGATTTTTAAAGCTCGTTACAGCCATTACACTTCAGTCAGTCACTTAAGTGCCATACGCGATACACGCTTGGGCGATCAGGTCTCGAAAGAGACATGACTGACTGAGCAGAAGATTATCCCGCAGTAAGTTGCCATTGCTTTCTGCAGTAGACTGGTTGCCAGCCAAGGCTATAGAACCCAATCTGTCCTATTATTTAACCCATAACTAGAGGGAAGAGACAGATTAATATCTTTCCCAAGGGTATTTGCGCGTAAGTGAATGCAATGAATTCAACTGGAATTCGAACTCGGCTCCCCGATTTCTCGTTCCGAGCCGATATCCACTGCACCACAACGCACATCCCCATTACACTTACCACAGTTTAAAAAATATATATTTCTGTTTTAATTGTTTGTACTTTCATCTTACATGTTCAGGTTTTATAAAACTTATTGCTGTTCACAGTTTCCCACTCCGAAGATGTTTTCATCAAGTTTTTAATCACAAGTTTTTAATATCCGTTATCTATAGACTTCGAAACGGCTGAACCGATTTTCTAGAAAAATTTACGCAGTTGTACTGTAAGCGTCTGCGTGTGTTCTTAACTAGGATTTGTGTCGAAGTACCCCCGATAAATATCGAAAATCGATAATAGAAAAAATCGGGTTATAGAAGGAGTGGTCCAGTTCTAATCAAATTTGATACACTCATAGACAAAGACATAAGAAACGATATTCAGAAGTTTTAAGGTTGCAGTTCTTACAATAGTCCAGAAAATCGATAATATATATATATATATAAAAGGCAAGATGTTTGTGTGTGTGGGTGTTTATCTGCCTGTATGTCTGTATTTTTTTCAGCCTTTTCATTTTAGTTTTTGCTTCGGGTTTGGCTCTAAGTAGATATAATTGTAGTTCTTAGTCTCAGCCATGATACCATTTACTCAGAGGATTTTATTTAGCCTTCAAAATTCAGTTTACGACGAAAAAACTTATTTGATATCGATACCAGGAAATCAAAATTTGACTTATATCCATTGATATTTCTTTCAGTCTACGGTTTCGCTTTAATTGGAAATAACTATTGGTTTTTAGTCTTTCGTGTCAACGTCCAAATAGTTTGAGCTCCAGCACCATGGATTAGTTTTAAAGCTTTCATTACACCCGAGCAACGCCGGGTTATACTGCTAGTTAACAATAGATGCCAAAAGCAATCATCTGGCTATCGATTAGGTTTAAGCATAAAACACATCATTTAATCTAGTGTCATCTTATACTTATGTCGACATCATATATATGTGTACGCGCGTGCGTGTGTAATTTGATGCTATATGTGTTTTCAGCTATCTTAATGAATGAGCGGTAACAAGTCTCATTTCGCTTTTCGAAAATGACCGCTTAATTTAGAATATCACCAATTCGTAAGATAAAAATACTGTTGACCTATGTAAGAGACTCTTCTAGTTTCAGAGTCATAGCCATGAGGACAAAATCTGAATCATTTTGTTAAATATACTGAGGAGGCTTTAATTAATCTTGTCGTGGGCCGCAATAGTGAATCACCTTCCAAATATACTAAGTTGGCGCTGTAAAGTTATCGGCCCGATTCACTTCCCACTATCTGACCAGATGGACAAAGACCTGAAACCTGGCCCGGCTGTGAACTTTTCATCATCGTTTCTTTACGTGGGTGCATGTACACACACACACACACACACACACACACACACACACACACACACACACACACACACACACACACACAAGGATGCCTCACTAAGATTGAATTAGGATTTTAATTTCATGTGCGTTGTGGTGCATTGGATATCGGCTCGGAACGAGAAATCAGGGAGCTGAGTTCGAAATCCAGCCGAATTCATTGTATTCACTTACGCGCAAATACCCTTGGGAAAGGTATTAATCCGCCCATTCCTTCCAGTTATGGGTTAAATAACAGGACAGATTGGGTTCTATAGCCTTGGTCGGCAACCAGTCTACCGCAGAAAGCAATGGCAACCTACTGCGGGATAATCTTCTGCCCAGTCAGTCATGCCTCTTTCGAGACATGATCGCCAAAGCGTGTATCACGTATGGCACTTAACTGACTGACTGACAATGTGAAATCACAAGGATGAATTTTCACCGATACATTATGTTCATTGACATGAAGTTTATACTGGAAAAAATATTAGTTACATAAAAGAAATACTTCTTCTTGGGAGGCTACATGTTTCCATATGTATAGGAGTAAAACTGCCTTGTGATATATATATATATATATATATATATATATATATATATATATATATATATATTAAAAAAGGATTAATTCAAAGATGTTGAATGGCCATTTCGATATGAAGATCCCCACGGGGGATAACACATTACCTCAGCAACAGAAAAATCCTTTCAGAAACTGGAGAAAACTGAAAGGATTTTTCTGTTGCTGAGGTGATGCGTTATCCCCCGTGGGGATCTTCATATCGAAATCGCCATTCAACATCTTTGAATTAATCCTTTTTTAATATATATTTGATCTGTAATATTTTATTACATGGAGCTCTCTTCCTGTATCATTTTTTAATATTAAAATAAAATTTTTAATATTAATTAGGATCGGGTTTTTGGAATTTACCTTCCTGCTTTTTTCCCTTGGATTGAAGTATCTGAATTAATATATATATATACGTTCATGTCTTTTCCTCGTTTAATATATGAATAACTTTCTAAATCGAATAATTTTTTGTTAGACTTAGAATTTAAAATTCGCAATAAAGTGAATCTAATAGTCGATTAATAATGCTGATCTCAATTTAATCAAATATTAATATTAATGCCTCCGAAAATTGTTTTCTGAGTCTGCTCACATATTATTCAAATTAGAAGTTACTATATTCTGATTAGTCTACACTATATATAGATATATATAGCGTTGAGTAGTGATGATGCTTAGTGCTAAGGCCGGAGTGTACAACAGCCGAAACGTCGTACACATTGCCACAAAGATGAGGACAATAGTCCCAATAATGTGAATACTCTAAATACTACCTCATCTCAAAAATATAGACAAATATTATAGGTGCTAGTTCAATATTACTAGTTTAATTTTGGACGTATTGAATTTTACAAGCTATTTGAATTTGTCCAGCCGTGAGTTAAATAGCAGGACATATGGGTTTCTATAGCCTTGGTTGGTGACCAGTCTGTCGTAGAAAGTAATGGCGTCCTATTGGGGAAAATCTTTTGCTTAGTCAGTCATGTCTTAAAAGAGACCTGATCGACCAAGCATGTATCGCATATGGCAGTTAACTGACTGATTGAAATTTACAAGCCATTCCTTTCCTCATTGGTTCATCTGGGTTAAGGCTGAGGAGAAATGTTGAATGCTGTCATAATCATTGCCTTCAGTTCATCATTGGTGTTACAATGAGTTTATTTTTAATTTATAGCTCAACTGAATTCAACACACAGTAATCAAGGGAGTTGCAGTTTGGGGAGTCAGGTGGCCTGATGAAAGGGGTGATGTGGTTGCAAAAGTTGTCTGACAGCAATGACTAGGTTCTCCTTTTGTGATATGGTGTAGAATCCTGTTGCCAGGGTCATGTGCCAGAGTCTTTAACAGTGCTTTTTTAGCTTACTCTTTTGCAATAAATATGTCGTCTAGTAATGAAGAATATATATATATATATATATATATATATATATATATATATATATATTGTCACGCTCATGGAGAGAGAGAGAGAGAGAGCGAGCAATAGCAAGGCAGCGTTGGTTCAGTTCATTCTCTCTACTACCAGTTACTAAACTTTACTACCAGTAATGAAAGCTCTTGCTGCGTGTTTGCTCTTTAATAGTACCCTATTATTTTATTTTTTGTAATAATTATGTCGTCGTGTAGTGAATAATATATATATATATATATATATATATATATATATATACATTATAAAGGATTTTCGATTATTACAATGGATAATACATATTTCACCGCTTTGATGTTCTTATCGCGACTCGTCAGATCCAAATGGTACAACAGTATTTCGATTGCCTACTGTTGTACCATTTGGATCTGACGAGTCGCGATAAGAACATCAAAGCGGTGAAATATGTATTATCCATTGTAATAATCGAAAATCCTTTATAAATTATATTACTCTGTTAAATTAAATAAATGAATTTAACATTGAGTTCTCTTGAGTTCGTCTCTTTTGGAATTAACCTGGATTACATACCAAATGTACTATGTTATATATATATATAGCCTCTCTATTATAATAAGGACCTTTATATATATATATATATATATATATATATATATATATATATATATAATCCTTTAAATATTTTGTAATCATTTTTACCTGCAGGAGTGCACTCGTCATAAATAAGAAATGTTTACTTCAATTCAGCTGCACCCACTATTTTAAAAAATAACACTTTTTATATGTGTATAATCGTGACGATTTTGAAATACGCAAGTCCATACACGACCTTATCAGAAAATAAAAACAGTAACTACAGTAGATTTAAAAATTATTGGTTATTTTCTAACATTTCCTCAACAAGCATCTTCGTAAGTAAGAATTCTTCTTCTTCGTGTGCCGTCTCTCTTCAGGACGTAGGCGATGTTGGACTTCCATTTGTCCCTGTCTCTTGACACTTAATATTTTTCCTCTTAGTATCTTTCCCAAAACCCGCTCCGCCATTCATTTACTCAAGCTTATCAAATATGACTCGCGCTGCTTTCCCCTGTCTCTCTTTCCTTTTATCCATCATGTGAGTGTTAATTTCTCTATGCCGTCTTTCTTCATTACATGTCCCAGGAATCTCAGCTGTCTATTCCTGATGTTAAGTTAGAGTTTTCTTCTGGTTTCCATCAGCATTTTTCTAACAGCTTCTTTTCTCGCACTTCCCGACTGTGGAATTCTCTTCCACATGACTGTTTCTCCGACGGCTACAATCTTCAGGAGTTTAAATGTAAGGTCAATAGACACCTCCTAACAAACTAACTTCCATTCTTTCAAACACTCTTCCCACCCACCCAACTATCTATCATCCCCTTCTGACATTTCCTATATCTAACCACACTTCCTATTTATCTCCCCCTATGTAGCCCCAAGCGCAATAGTGGCAGTGGAATGCCTTGCTTGGAGTGAAATGATTAAAAATAATAATAATAATAATAAAAAGAACCACATTTCTGCTGCCTTGAGCCTCTCCTTCATTCTTGAAGAGATCGTCTAACATTCGCTGCCATACGGAAGGACAAATATCACATAGCAATCCAGCACTCTTTTCTTTGCTTCCAATGAGATTTTCCGGGCTCTCAGTACTCTGGTTAGGTTTTGAAATGCGTCATTGGCCATGCTAATGCGTCTTCGGATCTCAGGGTCGCACTTTTCATCCTCTATCTGAACGCTTCCCAGGTATTTAAATTTCTTTACTTCTTTTATTTTAGTTTCACTGACCTGTAGTTGGCATTTTGGGGTCCTCTTTTTGCTGACAACCATACATTCGGTTAACTTAAAGTTTATCCTTAGTCCTTTCTTCTCGCTTTCCCTTGCTACCTTCTGTAGGAGGTCCTGCATTATCCTTTCCGTGTCTGCTATCAGCACAGTGTCATCTGCGTATCTCATATTGTTATGATTGTGGCTGCCACTGATGAATCCTGGCAAGGATTTTATTTATCTCAGAATTGTTTTGCTGTTTAAGATGAACAGATTCGGTCAAAAAATATATCCTTGTTTTATGCCCCTTTCAATTCAATAAAATATTAGATTACTTGTAATATTTTCCTAACTTTGTAAGATTATTGGGTAGTAAGAAAATTATATAAAAAAACGCTCTGCTGTATTCTTCAAGTAATTTTTACAAGTATATGGTCTCTACTTCAAACTGCCAACACCTCATAAAAACATCAACGTCCGTATTAAAACAATGTTTTACTGCGATATTTCAAACTAAAAGTAAGTAATACATGTTTTAAGTTAAATTAATTAAACTGTTAATATGTCTCAGATAAGATTTCAGAGAAATATATTTTAGTTTTGAAAAGATTTTTAAAAAGAAATTATGCTGTGTTGACAGATTTGTCAATGCAACTGATTTAGGGGATTAATTATTTTCCACCCTACCACCTCTTTTCCACAGACGAAACTTTGTGCACCTGCGGTTGTTCTATTTCTACTTCTATGCCATATGTTTTAACGAACTATCTTCATTAGGCTCTCCACAACTGGGATCCGCCGAGCCACATGCACAAGTGTGAATCATCACCATTCCCATTGTATTCCTTAAGAAGTAAGTTCTATTTGGGAAGCTTCTTCCCAAGAACTGGTTCCTGGGCATGACGGTAAACTGCATCCAGCAGCAAGGCCTCTGATTGGGAGGTTGTGAGGAGCATGGAATCACCTCTTAAATGCTGTTGTTCCCAGGTCCACTCTGACCTAGAGTGGTAGTACCTGTTAGGGTCCCAGCTATGGGCAAATAGTTAACCCCCCAAACTGGGGTCAAAACACTATTAAAGTATAAAAGTACACATTTATAGAAATATAAACATAAATATAGACTTTTATAGAAAAATATACATTTTTGAAGAAAAAAATATTCTCATAACACATTTTTGAAGGAAAACAAATTATATTCAGCAAAACATTTTTGAATACAAAACTAGAAGAGATTTCCAGTTTTGTAAAATAAAAAAGAATAAAAACTAAAATTTTCATTAATATCTGACTAAATCAACCTTTTCACTATAACCGAACATAAAAAAAAAAACAAAAAAAAAACTTAAAACCCCACTTTTGGGGCATTAAATAACGCACAGAGTTTGATATGCCGTTAAACAAAACTCAAACTCTTCCCAAGAACTGTTGTTTTGTTGAACAGAGACCCGGCAGGATGTTTTCCCAATCACCGAAATCTTGACCTCTTCTTCTTAAACTCCATGATCCAACGTTTAACAGTCCTTGTGCCGCACTTAGAACGAGTATTTATTCTGGTTATTAAATTAAAGTTCGTAAGATGAAAAGTTGGAGAACTTCCAACGTGTTTCAGTGTAATTTTCATTTTCCAAAATTACAGTGCAGATATATGGTGGGTGGGAAAAATGCACCAGTTTAAATTAACACCTGGAGGATATGGTTTTAATGTTCGTATTTTTTTCATTTCAGAATAAAAACTTGGAAAATTTCCAACATTTTGCAGTTAATTTTTCACTTTCCAAATTTTACTTAATAACTATAATTTATATATATATATAAAGTAATACACACACATATATATCTATAAATTAAATTTCTTTGTTTGAACATTTTTAATAGATATTCGTATTTGAGTAGATATTCTGTTTTTAATTAAACAATATATATATATATATATATATATATATATATATATATATATATATACCGGCCATAGTCTTTTGAGAAATTTTGTGAGAAAACTGTGTCATTCAACAGGATTCAAACTTGCAACTCCTAACAATTTAGGGGAAGACATCAATTGATCTGATTAATCTTTGATCGCTCAAGCACGAATGATTTCACAATCTAAACGAAGCCAAATCAAGCCTTACATTCACAATTTTTTGATTTCTCGTAAATAACAATCTATGCTCTGAAAGTGTATCGCAATGGAGGCAAATGTAAACACAATGTTACAGAAAGTTTCGAAGACTAACGAAACGGATTAACAACCGAAATATTTAATGTATTTTTCAAACATTACATACTCGTATTTGAGTAGATATTTTGTTTTTAATTAAACAGTATATTTATACATGTATAACTATTCTGGCCTTAGTATTTTTGAGACAGTTTGTTAAGAAAATGTGATTCATTCGGCAGGATTCAAACCTGCGACACATATCAACACACACACAAACACACACACACACACACACAAACACACACACACACACACACACACACACACACACACACACACACATATATATATATACAAACATACATAAACTGTTTAATTAAAAGTAGAATATCTAATCAAATACGAATATCTATTAAAATTAATGTGCAAACAAATAAATTATGTGGGTTGTTAATCCATTTTGTTAATCTTCGGAATCATACGTATTATATATATATATATATATATATATATATATATATATATATATAGAGAGAGAGAGAGAGAGAGAGAGAGAGAGAAAATAAAAAGAGTAAAAATTTAAACTAGATGTTATAACCTAAGTTTAGTAGCAATTAAATAGCTTACTCATTGTTTACACTGTTTACATTGTTCGGGTAGTTGCCCTCATCTTTGTTGTCATATTCACGACGTTTTGTCCGTTGTATGCTCCAACCTTCTACAGATAATTGAAATTTTGAATTGAACTTTTTATTCCGTTTACTGGGATAGATTATTCTCGTTTCATGAGTCATGCCGCTTCCAGATGTTTCAGTTATTTCCATTTAACTCAACACTTCAGTTTTTGTTTACATCTGCTGTAGCCAGGTATTGAACTCACAACTCTTTGTGTCACTTCACTGGATCCAACCAACACTTTTATCCACTAGGCCATGTGTTTATCTTAGCTTTTCTTTTTGCCTGTGAGTGTTAAGTTCACTTGGTCTTCTTTCCTCGTTATATATCCCAGAAAAATTATTGCTTTCAGATTTTAATTTTGTGCTCCCTTGTAGTATTTTCTTTATTGCTCACCTGTTGCATGTAGCATGTACCCAAAGTCTGTCATATTCTTTATGATATGGATGATCATGGCTCTCCACAACTTCCTATCTTTGTAGTTCTAAGCAATGTTTTTATCCTTTACTCTCTCCTTGAGTTCCTGTTCGGCCACAAATTCATTACATAGGTTACTTACTGTTTCCCTATGCTCATCTTAACTTCAGTTTTTTCATGTAAGCATTAATATTCTCCAAGCTTTCTTTCCTCAGCATGTGTTCTACAGTGTCTTTCTGATTCTATGTGCAAGTGTCTTTTTTCCATTTTTTTTCTGATACTTCTTTATTTCTCTAATGTTCTGTTTATGGTATTCTAAGCATCCTTAGGAGGATGTGCGTTGTGGAGCAGTGGATATCGGTTCGGAACGAGAAATCAGGGGGCCGAGTTCGAATTCCGGACGAATTCATTGCATTCACTTACGCGCAAATACCCTTGGGAAAGGTATTAATCCGTCTCTTCCTTCCAGTTATGGGTCAAATAACATGACAGATTGGGTTCTATAGCCTTGGTTGGCAACCAGTCTACCGCAGAAAGCAATGGCAACCTACTGCGGGATAATCTTCTGCCTAGTCAGTCATCTCTCTTTCAAGACATAATCGCTCAAGCGTGTATCACGTATGGCACTTAATTGACTTGATTGAAGCATCCTTTTGTGCAACTACATCTCTGTTGCCTCAAGTCTCCTCTTCACATGTAAGGAAATTTTCACTACCATATATGAGGATATATTTTATGAAGCAATTTAACATTCTTTTCTTTGTTTCTAGTTAACCCTCTAGGGCCATTCGTATCATATTTGATACAGTATGAAAACAAGCCTTGAAAGAAATATTTTCCAGAAAAATTTTTCAAGAGAAATCCGGTTCACACTCCACCCACGTCTACTGAACAGGTGAAGAGGCACATCCCTTGTTCCCTGTTTAGGATGTGGTTTCCGGCTTTCTCTTTTCCATTCTTTTTACCCTTACGTAGCCCCCTGCGCATCAGTGGCGTTATCGCCTTGCTCAGGGTGATATGATTAAAAAAAAAAAAAAAAAATTTTATAAATTTCAAATGAAAGCAGTACTGACTGCTCAGTCAATGAATACCAAATGTTTCCTTATAGGGAAATACCAAATGTTTCCTTATAGGGAAATACTGTATCAAATATGATACGAATGGCCCTAGAGGGTTAAACTGATCCTTTTTGCACAAGGGAAAAATATCTTTTATTCTATATCTTAGTAAATAGTAAATGTAACTTTGAAGATTACATTCTTTGGAAGGAAGATACAAATCAGAAGAAATAAAGCAGATAAAAGTATGAATTTTACATTAGATATTACAATATTTACAAGATTTTCTTTCAATGATTTCATCCCAAGCAAAGCAAGATTGCCACTAATGTGCAAGGGAGAGAAGAAAAATGGTCACAGTGGGTACTGAAGAAAGAATAAAAGCTGGAAAAGATTCAAGAAGACAGAAGATGGCAACTGAAACTGCATTTAAATTTTTAAAGATGCAGTATAACCCGGATATAAGAGAGATTTTTTCTGGTCCCAAATAAGAGACTTTGGTAATGTATATAAAATAGACCAAAAAGATATAAGAAAAATAGATATAAGAGAAACACGTATATAAGATAAACTATGATATAAGAGAACTTTTATCCGCTCCCGACAACTCTCTTATATCAGGGTTGCACTGATACTATAAAGGAAGCAAGTAAATGGAATTGTGTTCCACATGCAGTAGGTGTGAGAAAACAAATTGTTGGAATTGAAGTGGCAGTTGCCTCTATTTCAACAGTAAAAGGGTGGGACCTAGATGCCAATCTAGTAGCACTCTTAAATTCACATGGTCAGGTCACCAGGAAAAAAAGCTTTTTCAGGGCAGATAATATGAAAATAATTGTACAAAAACAGTGGAAAGCAACATCATGCCGGTTAGAAAATAACTGAAATTGAGTTGCCAAGGCAGGGTCAATTACATTGCAGATTCCTCTTTGAATTTTGTATTGAACATGAGATGAATAGAAGAAGCATCTGACCAGATATGGCGACAGTATTCAAACACATCATTGTTTGCACCAATTTTTGTTCTTTTCTGGAATGAGTTAAAGTTAAGTGTAGCTTCATTTTGGTGCCAGACCAAATGTATGGAACACCCAGTGAGAATTGCAATCTGGAATGTCTATTGGAGGTTCAAGCTCACTCTAGTAGCTCATTGCTAAAAATGATGAAAAAATGTTGTTTTGCTCTATTACTCTAGAAAGTATCAGACTCCTCCTACCAGGCTGTACACTACCAGCCATAATTATTAGGCCACCCCAGTTTTTTTAAAATAAATGATGTATTTCATAATGTTTTTAGTATTTATTGCCAAGTGGGTAATTTTAAATTAAAACAGAATGATTCTTTTGTTATTATTACTTTGCAAAATTTTACAAGGCAAGGAAGCAAAGATGAACTCGTCTGAATCACCCTAAATTTTCTTCATTCTTTCATTGATAAAACTGAAATATAGGTAATTATTAAATATTTATAAATTCATTTGATGCACATGTTAAAGTGCAGTATTAACAAAAGAACCATTCTATTTTCATTTACAATTCTTGACTTGGCAATAAATACTAAAACATAGTATGAAATACATCATTTTTTAAAACACTGGGGTAGCCTAATAATTATGGCCGGTAGTGTATCTCTACAAGAACCAGATCAGACCAAAAGATGGAGTATTTCTGTCATATCAGAGCTGAAGCTGCCTAATCTTTAATTTCCAGCCTTAACGAAATTCAAAAGCATCTGCATGACCTTGTCTGTCATAAATTGTTTTAGAACCCCTTTCTCACAGACCAAATGTTGATAGCTTCTCGCTATTCTACCGCTATTATTACCAGTCTAGTCCTTCACACCTATGACATGCCATGCTATACATGCTTATTCAATTAATCTTCATTTCTTTCATATTCCATTGATGAGGAGGAATTCCCACTCGAAACAGCTCCTTCCCAAGTGTTGCAATGTGGAACAAATTACCAAAAGGATGCTTCTCTGATCACTACAATCTTTACCTCTTCAAGACAATGGTTAACTATTATCTATTGTGTATATCCTTGCAGTATACAACCCTTTCTTTATCTTTCCCTATATGTCTTTACAACAACCCCATTTAGTAAAACTCTACCTTGAGTGACACTTAGGCCTTGTGTTGGGTGAACAATAGTAAATAACTAAATAAGGTCAATATTAATAATTGTTGATAATTATGATGAGGTTTTTTTTATTTTTTCAATGATGTTCATATTGTACAAGTCACAAGAGCCACTCAAGGTAGAAGGTTACAGAGTAAGAAACACAGTTTATGTGGGGAATATAATGGTTAACCTGATGTACAGGTTAAGATTGTAGGAACTGAAGCATTATATTACGAGTCAGTTCCACAAAGTAGCAATTTGTGGGAAGAAGCTACTTGAGTGGAACTTATATCTCACCAATGGAATGCAAAGAGCATGCATGCATGTGGTTTGCTATAATGCATATGGTATGGTCAGTCATAGCCATGAAGGTTAGAACTTGTGGAACTTAGGTATGTAGTTTGTCTAAAGATTTTCCATGTAAATAATGATTGATCATTTGTTAGAAATGGGTTGTAATATGAAAAATAGTTAATCATTTATTAGGATGCAGAGACACTTTTGAACTTTATCATAAGTGGAAAATAAAGACTGAGCAGCTCCTGCATATATATGGCAGCACTACTCTAGTTTCAACCTGATTTGAATCTTGTAAAGGTAAAGAAAATCAAGAAGAGTTGGGTACTTATTGGAATGGTCAGGGAACTAATCACTTTTCCAGCATTTTTTACGATGGATCATATGTACAATTTCTACTTGTGATCTGGGCTCAGTCTAAATCCCAAAAGCCACTCAAGACTAAGAGAAAACCCATTCATCATGACTGGCACCACTTTTTAACTGATTATATTTCAATGGATCATATATACAAATTTCACTTGTAATCTAGGTTGATTCTAAATCCCAAGAACCATTCAAGGGTGAGAAAATACCATATCCTAATGACTGGTACCAGTTTTCAATGGATCATATTTAAATGGATCATATGTACAAATTCCACTTGTGATCTGCATTGAGTCTAAATTCTAATAACCACTCAAGACTGAGAAAATAGCATATCCTCATGACTGGTACCAGTTTTTAATGGATCATATGTACAAATTCCACTTGTAATCTGGGTTGAGTCTAAATCCCAACAGTCACTCGGGGACTGAAAGAAATCCCATTCATCAGGACTTTTTCTAGAATATGCCAATTAATATTTGTTTGGGATTGACTTTTTGCTCCTTTTGACTTTCACTGACAAGTTAGAACAAAGTCACTAGAAATTTTTTTTTCCCTGGCAACTAGGACAAATAATA
This sequence comes from Ascarosepion bandense, assembly GCA_037127315.1. NCBI lineage: Eukaryota > Metazoa > Mollusca > Cephalopoda > Sepiida > Sepiidae > Ascarosepion > Ascarosepion bandense. The sequence goes on along the minus strand of JBBBDQ010001018.1, from coordinate 1,740,297 downwards.
TGAATGTATCTGATTATGTCAGCAAGGGGCAAGGAGTGGCATTCTGGTTTTTCAAACATTTGGAGGGAGAATAAGAAAATTCACAATCAACAATTTTTATAAGGCAACAAGCTTATCAAAATGACACTAACATCTAATGAACCATATGCCCATCTCTAGTGATTCATTCATTATGGCAACACACCTGTACAGTCTAGATAAGGAGATAAAACAAATTCTTGAGTGTTTTTTTTTAATATGATCTCACTAGAAAACAACTTATGATAAAAGTATTTTATCACATTTCAAGGAAATTGTGACACATTTTACATACATGACTTCTCTTGAAATATCAGTTTTTGATAAAGCTTATGACTAATGCTTAAATTTATCATGAAACACTTTGAAAAAAAATCGAGCATCTAGGATTTGTAAAGCATATTTCAGATAAAATATAATAACTTTCCAAAGAGCCGAATATATAATTCTCTTCCTCAAATCCTATACATTCCAGTTGTGGAGTGAATAGCCAAAGCCACAACTCAGCCTAATGTGTGATGAATTATTCTCTCCCCCAACCCCGCTAGAACCCATTTCCCACTGACACTATTTCCATGGCAGATGTTCAGACAAGTATATTCCACTAGTCCAGAGATTACCAGCTAGGACTCACTATACCTCGTACACAGGGTTAATTCATTTACAGTATTTACATTATTTGGACTATTGTTCTCATCTTTGTTGCCATTTGTATGACGTTTCGGCTGTTGTATGCATTGGCCTTCCTCAGGTGCTAAGAATTTCGAACTTTTATTACAATCACTGAGGTATATCATTCTCATCCTTTGCATAGTAATGCCTTGATTGGAAGTCATGAGTTATCTCCCTCTAACCCTGCAAGTTACTTGTTCAGCACTGCTGTAGTCTGGTATTGAACTCACAACTCTTTAGGTCAAGTCACAGGAACTAACCAACATCTATATCCACTGGGCCATATGTTGTTAAGTGGAGATAGATGCTGGTTAGTTCTTGACTTGACTCTTAGAGTTGTGAGTTCAATACCAGGCTACAGCAGTGCTGAACAAGTAACTTGCAGGGTTAGAAGGAAATAACTCATTACTTCCAATCAAGGCTTTATGCAAGGAATGAAGATGATATACCCCAGTGATTGTATTAAAGGGTTTGGTTCAAAATTCCTAGCACCTGAAGAAGGATGTAGCTAAAAACGGCCGAAACATCATACAAATAGCAACAAAGATGAGGACAATAGTCCAAATAATGTAAATACTCTAAATACTACCTCATCTCAGAAATATAGACAAATACTAAAGGATTAAATCATCTTTATTCTTTTCATATTCCATTAGTAGGAAGGAAGTTCTATTCATACAGCTTCTTCTTGAGAACTACTACTTAGAGGAACAGATTCCTGAGTAGATACTCCCTCAATCACTATGACCTCTTTAAATCTAAGGTCAATATTATCTATCCTCCATATCCTCATAATATGCACTGTTCTTTCTTCTTATGGTTTGACGACATTCTAATTTGGCAGCTTTCTACCTTGAGTGGCTCTTAGGCCTCTTATTAGAGTAACAATAATATTAGAAAAAAGTATGTTTGCAAGACTTTCTCCTCAAAATCAGGAGTGATTTGGTAATACTACCAGAGCAAAAGATTCTTAAGTGCTATTATTTCGTCCAAGTGACATGGGAAATGATTCCATGAGAAAACAAAAAGAAGTTATTTGCTGTAAAGAACACCACTGCCTAAGAGAATATTAGCCCTCACAGTTAGTAAACTGTTGCTCTGACCACTGAGCCAAATCTAGAAGTGAATCTTATCTTAAATCAAACAAAATGGTTTCAATTTACACAATATTTCATGCCTTCAATTCTCTCTTGTGTTATTCATTTTTCTTCACTTGGCTTTCAGCCTTAGTCTCAGAACAAGCCTACCGGGATGGGAGGAATTAGGGTTGGTGGTGGGGTCTGTCTGAAAAATCAAATGCTTAGCTTCTGTGGGACAGCTCTTTGTTTGAAAAACTAATGTGAACATGGATTTGCTTCTAAGTCAGATTCTGTAATTAAAAACTTCGCTTACCTTGTGGCAGACTATTGATATGAGATGCCTGAACCTTCTCTCCATTTTGAATGATTATTAAACACAATTCTGTAAAATCTCTTTAACCATCAAATACTGGATATTTCCCTGAATCTGTTAGATCAAATCCAGTGGGGTTCAAATTGTGGATTTTCTCCCTTCATGGTAATGAACAGGGCAATGTAAGCTAGATGAATTAGTTTTCCCCCTCTTTCTTCTGCCTTCAATATATCTTGTGAGAATTACATTCAGCATGTGTCTTAAAAATTTCAACTACATCTTTCTGATTGTAAAAATACTTACTTTTCATTTCTTCCTTAAGATTAGACTTTCTCGCTATTCATGTCATTTTCGTGGTAATCACAGGATTTATTAGTAGAATATTACTTTCAGTCCTTTCATCATCTGTGAAGAGACACAGTATTCATAACCATATAGGGTAGTAGATATTATATGGCAGTTCAATATTCTTAGAGTCGACTTTGATTCAGTGGAAACAGAGTAAGCAATAACTGAGCAATACATTACAAGATATCCTAGACTCTGCTGCCTTAGATTAAATAAAGGGTTCTGTTTAAAATACACTGAAGGTCACTTGGATCAACAAGCCCTGATGATGAATTCCAGAGAGCTCAATGGTTGAAATGCTGTAATAATAGCAACAAAAATGAGAACAATACAATGATTGGTAAACAAGATAAAGAATTTATTTATGAATTTATACATTTAAAATGTCAGTAGTTCATCCCGGGAAAGTAATTCAGAAATTTTTAAAGTTTCAGGACAAATTGTTCTGATGCAAAAATGTTCATAGGATATTTTTATATTTTTGTTGTACATGTTGGTCTGGGAAAATATTGTTTCCATTAGGAAAGATGAGATTGGGGAAAACTCAGTGTGTAGATTAATATTTTGATAATATTTGATGGTGGGTCACTTGAGAACTTTCCTTCTGCATAAATTGTTTTCTCTTTTGATGTATATGGCATTTTTTAGCTTGAAATCTATTTCTGTGTATGACCATTGCATTAATCAAATTATTATCCAAGAAAAACGGTTAATTTTTTTCTCTTTTTAACATCTCATAACATAAAATATGGCACATAAAAAAAGTTCTCTTCTTACATGTATGATGATATTTTTTAAAATGTTTAATATTTTCAGTTAATCCTATAAATATTTATGAGCATTTTTCAAATAGCCAACAATATTTCTTTATTTAAAGTAGAATTCAGTTCAACTCTTTGCTTTGATAAAGTCCATCACAGGACAAAATGTGTAGGTGAGAAAAATATAGTTTTCCTCTTGTCTTCTTTATTTATTTTCATATATATATATATATATATATATATATATATATATATATATGTATATATATATAATATTATAAATACTTAGTTTTTGGTCATAATTAAATTAGACCAGTACACAGTTGTATTAAAAAGTGTTCAATACAATTATATTGTAGAACTTTTGAATATTTTACATTTGCAAACAGGTTATAACACAACCTAGGTTTCTACCATGTGGTGTCTTCAGGTGATTTGCAGTAACTGATTTTACCGTTTTTTTTAATGTTTTTTTATCATTTTCCTGTTATGTGAGTGTTCTTAAAAAATGATAAAATCAGTTATTGCAAATCACCTGACAAGACCACATGGGAGAAACCTCAGTCACATAATAGCTTATTTACATATGAAATATATATATACATATATATATATATTTATCATAAATTATATTTTAGAACATGTACAAATTTTTTTATCCACTACAAAGTGTTTGCAGTGGATTAAAAAAATTTGTACATGTTCTAAAATATGATTTATTATAAATATTCACAGCTCTATATTATATATCGAGCACTGTTTTATATTCATGTTTTGGATGTTGTAAATTTTTCTTTGTTCCTGATTCACTTGGATATATATATATATATATATATATATATATGTGTGTGTCTGTGTGTATGTGTGTGTCTGTGTGTGTGTGGCTGTATATATATATATATATATATATATATAATTTTAGCTTTTAAATGCTCATCATATTTCATTTTATCTGGAGATTCTGCTTTAACTTTCAACAAAAGGAAGTAATTTAATTACCTATTTCAACTTTCAATAACTATACACAATAAAAATAGACCACATACTAAGTAATTGTATCAACTTTGCACAAATCCCTTTAAAATAATACTGAACAACCAATAAGAAAGAACCCTTTCAGGACATTAATCCATATAATATCCTAGAGTTTCTTAAAAAAAATTAAACTGTTTTCCAAAATATAATTTCAACAAAACAACGTGAAACACACATATCACCACCTCTAGTAATTATGTTCACTCAAACATTTATATGCACGAAAGCTAAGTATCATCTACCATCTATTCAATCGTGAATGCAGAATAACATCATATTTTTACTATTTCATAGTTCACAAGAAAATTAAATTTTGCCAGGAAATGACCAATAAAGATTTGATATGCTGATAAACAAACAAATAAAATAAAATCATTCAATAAGATTGAACTTATTCAGGTTTTAATTTGGAGAGAAAATAATTAATCTAAGTTGCAATTTAAACATGTGTAAATCTGCCTTCTTGTATACATTATCTAATTTCTGGTTTGATATTGATTGGGATTTGAGGCCCTTGAAGGCATAATTTTTTTAATTTAATCTTCTCTGTGAATTAGGTATCATGCCAGAGGCCAACCTTTGATGCGGTCCATGTTGTTTTAGAATTACCATGATTTAGGTTGAAGGCTCCAAATTCTTGCTTCAGGATAATGAAACGTCTGAGAAAAAAAAGAGTCCCGTGTTTTTTTTAACTTTTTTTTTTCTGATTGTTTGATTTATTTGTTATGGCTTATCAAAATTTTGCAGGTTATTTAAAGCCAGAAAATATTTTTAGATTTTAAGAACTTTTTGCTTTTTGGAGATAACAAGGATTTAAAAACACAAGTCGCTTTAATAAAACTGCAGCCGGCCAGTGAGAAAAGGTGAATTCATACCTTCGTCAGGGTATTTGCATGTAAGCGAATATATCAGGTCTGACTGGAATTAGAATCCGACTCTCTGATGTCAAATTCTAAGCCATTATACCTTACACCACCTGAACATTCTAGTTTACAGCATTTGGTATTACCAAGCAGTCACCAATTTAGATACTGATCAGGCTCAATGTTGGTTAACTTCAGTGATTCTATGAGAACTGGTTCTTTACCATTAACATAAAAAGACCAGAAGCGTCCATGATTTTAGGCAGTGGCAGAAATATAAACTAACCTTTCTTTTTTTTAATTTAAAAATAATATTTCATTCATTATGTTTATTTGACTCTAAGAAAGACTTGCCATTTTTTTTAAATATACATTTTACACATGGGAGCAAATTAAAAGCTACACCTTAAAACATTTTCTTTGAATGAACCCATCCCCAAAAAACAGATTTTTTCAACATTAACTCCTTGATAACAATAACAAATTTATTCTTTTAATGGCATATACCATTATCTTTACAAGGAAGTTCCTGGACAGAATATCTGGTTTTGCCTATGAGGCCTTATTCCTCAGGAGTGAGTATATTTTATTACCGCTGTTTGGCCACCCACAAATTCAGGAAAGCATTTCCATATTTTTTTTTTTTTTGGCAAGTTATCTACTTATTCTCTTTATACTTATTTTTTCTTAAAATTGAAAGAAATTTGGGTGGTCTGTTTTTGCTAATAAAGATATTAAAGTATATTTACCTGATGTTGTAGAAAAGAAGATGATATCTTGTAGAAAAGAAGCTGGTATCTTGTAGAAAAGAAGCTGGTATCTTGTAGAAAAGAAGACGGTATCTTGTGAAAGTCAAAAACAAGGAGTCACTGTGTTTATTTGTATATCATTTATATTTCCGAAAAAGCACCTTGGAAAACTTACTTCTCTGAGTCCATGTGTATTTTGGTCTACTATTTAGTGCTATTATATTATTATTAGTATTTAGTGTTATTATTTGTTCGAAACAAAAGTCTGTGGCACATTTTAAGTGAAATTCAAAGACAATATTAGGTTTGAATGTGTCTTGTAGTGCAGTGGATATTGACTTACAATGAGAAATCAGAGAGCTGAGTTCAAATTTCAGTTGAATGTGATGCACTCATTTACATGCAAATACCCTTTGGAAAGGTATGAATTTATCCTTTCTCCCTTTAGCTATGGGTTAAATAGCAAGACAAATCGAGTTCTATAGCCTTGATTGGCAACCAGTCTACTTCACTCAGAATCAGCACCCTTACCTGTAAAAAAGATAAGTTACAGAAAACCTGACAACCCCTTGTCAATAGCCAGGTATCATGAATGGCTTATACTCCACTGGGCATTATGAGGTTTAGAAAGACATAGATTTATTCAGTCACATATATACCATTTGGTTCCACTACATTTTACCATCTTTAAGGCAACTTCATAATTCTGTCCTCACAGAATTTATTTCTATGCGATGAAAGGGTCTGCAAAGAGATGTGGGCCTGCCACTGAACTGATGTTTTTCAAGGCGAGCAGCTCTTTTAACTTGAAAAACTGGTGCAACAAACTCTTCCTAAATCCCTTACATTATCCTAAGATAAAATTAATCATTCTCCATAAACGGTATTGTCCACAGCAGTTACAAGTGTCATGGTGCAATGGTTAACAAACTAAATCTTGTGATATGATATTGTACTAAGTTTAAACCATTCTGGGCAATCCAAATGACATACTCTTGTAGGCTAAGGTAAATTTCATAAATAAATGATAGCCTTATTACTGAAGTAGAAACACATTTTTTCTCTCCAGATTTTAATTGTTGTATCCTTTAAAGAGATTACAAAGAGACAAGGTTCTACTCGAGTGAAAGAACAGCAACACGTACATGGATGAAAGAAGAGTGTTTTATTGTAAAGAGAATAAATTACGGCAAGATTGGCAATCTGGTGGCAGGCTAGTAATTGCCAAAGCTAAGTCACGGGTATCTCCTATACTCTCTATATATGGCTACTAATAAAGTAAGACCACATATGTGATAAGGAGTGTGGACATTCTATTACAACACCTCTCTCTGAGCTAATTTTCCCATGAAATTTTGCTCACTAACTTAAATTCCAAAGAAGAATTAGCAATATTATTGGTCCTGACCTGGCATCTCAGCTTCAATTCTATCACCATATTGTAGCTTCTCTGTGTCTTTTCTATAAATATTTTCGTGGTAATAGTTTGGATGAACTCTTTGCTATGATACCTACACGTTATGAATTTAAATGCAGCCCTAGATTAGTAACAGTCTCATCAATTTACATTTGAAATGGATAGTTGTAACTGCTTCTTTCTTTCACTTCTCAATTGTGAAACTCTCTTCCAGGTGCATACATTTCAAGTAACTTTAACCTTAAAAAATTTAAATTTAATGTCAATTGTTATTTACTGTCTTCTTGATTACTCTTCTCATGCTCACAAATCTTAGTAATGTTTCTCTTTTTCCTTATTCTTTCACACTCAGTAACCCATTGTGTCTTAGTGGCTTTACTGCTTTACATGGGATGAAACGATTAAAAAAGAAAAAAAAGGTAATCACATAATTTTACTGGAGGTCAACATTTGGTGTGCAAATACAGGTAAAAAATATTTTGAAAAATGTTCTCAAGATTGAATTACAACATAGATAGACTCTCTCAAGGACGGGGGAAATATGATATTCATACAACCATTTTCACACTTTTCGAAATATATGTTACTAAGTTCAGACCAGTGTGTATCTACATTGCAATTTCTTATGTGAACGGTGACACTTCAGGACATGGGCGATCATGGATTTCTACAATATCCTCTCCTGTACAGCTATTAATAGGCTTTGTCTTTTCACTATCTCTCTAAATCCCTATTTGCCCATCAAGCATACTAAGCAGGCAACTCACTCTCTCTTTCTGTTGCATTTCTTGTTCCAGTGTCTTTAATGAAAGTACATTGTTTATATTCTATTTCTGGTCAAATTTTGCTATGTACTCTATTCTTGTACAGAAAGTAATTTTGAGAACCCTAGAAGTTATGCCAGAATTCATCATCGAAGGCCACATTTTAAACAACATAAGGTACGCAGATGATACAGTGCTGAAAGCAAACACAGAAAGGAAACTACAAGACCTCCTACAGAAGGTAGCTGAAGAGAGTGACAAAAAAGCATGACAAATAAACTGCAAGAAAACCAAATGTAAGGTCATCAACAAAAAGGGCAGCCCAAAATGCCAATTACAGGTGAGGGAAACTAAAATCAAGCAGGTACAAAAATTTAAATACCTGGAAAGTGTTCTAACAGAAGACAGAAAGTGCGACACAGAGATCCGAAGGCGAATTGGCATGGCGAAGGAAGCATTTCAGAAGTTGAGTAAAGTATTAAGAAACAGGACAATTTCGCTAGAAACAAAGAGGAGAGTACTGCATTGCTATGTGATGTTGGTTCTTCAATATGGTAGTGAATGCTGGACAATATCTGAAGATGAAGGAAAAACTTGAAGCAACTGAAATGTGGTTCTACAGAAGGATGCTGCAGATATCATGGACCGAGCATGTGAGCAATGATAAGGTATTGGAAAGGATGGAAACGAAAAGGAAATTAATATTGAACATCAGGAAGAGACAGCTAAAGTTTCTGGGACATGCAATAAGGAAGGAGGGCTTGGAGAACCTGATACTAACAGGCCAGATAAAGGGAAAAAGAAACAGGGGAAAGCAGAGAATAACATATTTGAAGGATCTGATTAGGTGGATGATGGAACAAGGATTTCATGGTGCAACAGAAGAAAGCGTGCTAAGAGCCACCAGGGATAAGGAGATGTGGAAAGCCATGATCGCCTACGTCCTTAAAGGTCAGGGCATATAAAAGAAGAACTCTGTTTATAAGAATCCAGATAATAAGCTGATAATCCAATGGAGCCTGTTCAGTAAGCAACTCATTCTCTTCTTCTGTGGTATTTCTTGTTCCAGTGTCTTTAATGAAAGTACATTGTTTATGTTCTATTCCTGGTCTAAGAAAGTTATGTGACACAGTGAACTGATAATCCAATGATGCATGCTAAGTAGGCTACTCACTTCTGTCACTGGCAATCTAGTGGAGTACACATTAATTTGCCTCTGGTTTCTAAATATTATAAAGATGTGTCAACTAAGTTTGCCACTTTGTATTTCATTTACTATTTTCATAATTTTGTATAATTTTGTCAATGCTGAAATCATTTTAGACAATGCTGAAATCAATTTTGTCAATGCTGAAATCATTTTAGACTCATAAAATTACAATCCCACCAGGTCCTTCATTTTAGTTCCTGTGCCTATCATCTGGTTCAAACTCCTTCTTGGTCTTTTGAATAGAAGTAGACATTTATCCCTTATCAAAGTAGAAGGGAAGGGAGGCTGGCAATTTGTATATGTAACATTCTCTTACTATTCTGTAATAGTCTACATCCAGTAGTCCCTTGTGTCTTGGTGGCCTTATCTCCTTGCTTGGGATAGTCCTCTTCCTCATATTCCTTTCTGATCTTTTATGTTCTTCCATCTGGTCTGTTGACCCTGCTATATAACTTGAGATTCATGATGAAATCCAAAGAAGCATCTGCAATGTTGTCAGTTCTGACCTGGCATCTCAAATTTAGTTACTTTTGCATGGCTGTGATATGGCTTTCCTCTGCCTTTTCTATAACTATTTTTGTGGTAGTTGTTCTTATGAACTCTTCTTTGTAACTCAACTTCATGAAATTAATCATACTACTAGATTGCAATTAGGTCTCTGTTGTTGATGTTGAAATAGCGAGATATTATCGTATGTTCTATTCTAATAGTTTCTTTTCTCGCATTTCTCCTCTCTGGAGAAATGCTTTGGGTTTCCTGCTTCCCTGCAACTTACACTCTTCAGAAATTTAAATGCAACATCAGTCACCATCTTCTTTCTTCTTAGTACCTGTTCTTTCACACTCAGTAATGTGCATTATGGTACAGTGAATATTGACTCAGAACGACAAATTGGAAAGCCAAGTTCAAATTCCAGTTGAATTCCTTGCATTCACTTATGCACAAATACCCTTGGGAAAGGTATTAATCCGTCTCTTCCCTCCAGTTATGGGTTAAATAATAGGACAAATTGGGTTCTATAGTCTTGGCTGGCAACCAGTCTACTTCAGAAAGCAATGGCAACTAAATATTTTGTAAAGTGGATTTTTGTTGAGAGTCTGGTTTGATTTGTAGATCAGGTTTTGTTGATAATATTTTGTAAAAAGCATTTTTATCGAGAGTCTGGTTTGGTATGGATTATTTTGTTTTACAGTATATCAACCTCAATGGGTTACTTAATGCTGACAAGATTTTTAGGATATGTTCTTATTCATAGAATATGTATTCTTTGTAAGAAATATGTTTTTAGATCAGGTTTCAGTGATGTATTTTTTTAAAGAGGGTTTTTGTCGAGACTCAAATCTGTTTTTTCCAAAAATTTATTGTCAACAATATTTCATTTTTATTTTTTAAATTTATTGCTAGCAATAGCTTTTTATTTTTAAAATGGATGTCTAAATAAATACAATACCTCATTTCAGAAATATAGACAAATAGTGAAGAATTGGTACAAAACTGATATACCTATTGACTTTGTTATCTAAATCTGAATCTAAACTTATTTATAAATGAAACTTTGTTTGTGTGTGTGTGTGTGTGTGTGTGTGTGTGTGTGTGTGTGTGTGTGTGTGTGTGTGTGCCCATTACCTATAGACTCCGAAATGGCTGAACCGATTTTCTTGAAAATTTACACAGTTGTACTGTAAGCATCTGTGAATGTTCTTAGCTAGGTTTTGTGTCAAGGTACCCCCGATAAATATCGAAAATCGAAAAAATTGGTTTATAAAAGGAGTGGTCCAATTTTAATCAAATTTGATACACTCATAGACAAAGACATAAGAAGCAATATTCAGAAGTTTCAAGGTTGCAGTTCTTACAATAGTGCAAAAAATTGATAATATATATATATATAAGGTAAGATGTTTGTGTGTATATCTGTTTATCTGCCTGTATGAATATATTTTTTCAGATCTTTTATTTTCGTTTTTGCTTCGCGTTTGGCTCTAAGTAGATATAATTGTAGTTCTTAGTCTCAGCCATGATACCATTTACTCAGAGGACTTATTTAGCCTTCAAAATTCAGTTTACGACGAAAAATACTTATTTGATATCGATACCAGGAAATCAAAATTTGACTTACATCCATTGATTTTTCTTTCAGTCTATGGTTTCACTTTAACTAGAAATAACTATTGGTTTTTAGTCTTTCATGCCAACGTCCAAAGAGTCTGAGCTCCAGAACCATGGATTAGTTTTAAAGCTTTCATTACACCAGAGCAACGCCGGGCTATACTGCTAGTATTCACTTATATGCAAATACCTTTTGGAATGAATCCAATTCTTCTCTCTCCAGTTATGGGTTAATTAGTAAGACTTTCAACAATAATTAACTTTAAAAAAATTTTTACACTCTAAAAATATTTTCTGGCTTTAAATAACATGTAAAAGGTTTTAAAAGCCTTTAACAAAAACAAATTAAATCAATCAAACTTTACCAGAAAAGCCTGTTATGGTAAACGGTTTATGACACAAGATGTGGTACTGTGTTATATAATAATTTTTTGTAGAATGTTCTTACCAGAAAATTTAAATTAAGCAGTGCTGTTCCAGATTTTGATTAAAATCATTTTTTAAAAACTATTTTCACATCTATCTCTATTCATTTGAATGTGAAAACGTTCTTCCAGTAATCTTCCTCACACCCTCGTCTCTCATACTTAAAAGGATTCTAAATTCAGATCATTTGACTTTCATTTCAGTTGTTGTTGTCCCTCACATAATTCAGAAAATAGGGTGAGAAAGAAAAAAAATAAATAAATAAATAAACAGATTTATATACTAAATATAAATATATACAGAGACTTCCATTAGTTATATGCTGGGTCGGTGACAGGCAGACAGATAGATAGAGAGGCTATGTTTATTTTTCTCATCTAAGTGCAGTTCATATCACTTTTGTGCATAGCCCAAAGGGGATCAACCGAATGCACCCCTTGGGAAAGATAAGGAACCCTGGTAAAAAACATTCTATCTTTACCCATATCTAACGGGTTTTCCTACTAGCTTTTCTCTCATCTCTCTATTCCCACACACAAACCTACCATCTAATATTGTAAGCAACTTTCAAATTTGGCACAAGTGTTAGACTTTAGGAATCATTAGCAACGAGGTTAAAATACACTGATTCCTCTTTATCTGTAGTTTAACTTTTTAGTTTCATTTTACCTGTAGTCAATCCCACATTTGATAAGTTCTACTAAATAATGGTGCCAAAGTAGAAGGGAAGGGAGGCAGGCAATTTGTATATGTAACATTCTCTTACTATTCTGTAATAGTTTTGGGTACAATTGTTCCCCCATACATCCACGATTTTGTTTCTCATGGTTTCAGCTATCCACTGTTAAATCCATAAATAGATAGTTTCTAAGTTTTAATTAATAATGCTCTCAAAACAGATTGTAGGGATGCTATCATTTTAAATATGTCAAAAGAAAACTGCAAAGTGTTTCTTTTAAATGAACATGTCAAAGTTTTCAAATTAATTAGAAAGGTAAAAATTGGTATACAAAATTTACTAATATTTGTCGAAGAAGAGATAGGCATGCCTATCATCAGGTTCAAACTCCTCCTTTTCATAACAGATTTTGTAAAATTTTGTATATATATATATATATATATATTTTTTTTTTTTTAATCGTGTCACCCCAAGCAAGGCATTCCACTGCCACTATAGCGCAGGGGGTTACATAGAGGGATTGGGTATAGGAAATGTCAGAAGAAGGGTGATAGACGACTTAGGATGTACATAGGGAGAGAGTTGGAGAGAGTGGGTGTGAGTTAGTGTATTAGGAGGTGTCTATTGACCTTATATTTAAACTCCTGGGTTGTAGCCATCAGGGAAGCAAGCATGCGGTAGAGAATTCCACAGGCGGGAAGTGCGAGGAAAGAAGCTGTTGGAGTAGAAATTGCGGTTACATTTCATCAGTTTCACAGTAAAAGGGTGGGACCTAGTTGCCAATCTAGTATCTCGTGCAAATTCACATCTGGGGAGCACCAGTGATTTAAGTTCGTCAGAGCAGAAGCCATGAAAGTATTTATAGAAGAGGCACAGGGAAGCCACGTCACGCCGGTGAGAGAGATACTGCAGGTGGTCAGCCAAGTTGGTATCAATCACATTACAGATTCTTCGCTGTATTTTGTCAAGAACCCCGAGGAGAATAGAAGGGGCACCCGACCAGATGTGGCAGCAGTACTCAATACACTGGTGGATGGTGGATTTATATAATTCATGCTTGTTAGTATGAAAGGATCCAGTTGATAGACTGTTCAGGATAACTTTAATTTTACAATCTGATACAAAGGACTGGATCAGCTCGAAAATGTGTCCAGATACATCATAACTTTTCAGCTTGTGAAGAAGTTCAGTATGCCCAACCCTGTCAAAGTCTTTTGAGATGTCCAGTGCTACACCTTGGGCTTCACCATTTTTATGTAGAGCATGATAGACTCTTTCCTTAATTATTCTCAGTCCATCTGCAGTTGACCTAGAAAAACCAAAGCCACATTGCTTGTCTGAGAAAAGGCCTTGTGATGAGAGATGATAAGCCAATTCAATATTGATTATGAACTCTATAAGTTTGCCAACAAGAGGTAAAAGGCTCATAGTGGGCTTACCAGAATTCTTAAAAACTGAAAAAAATGATAATGACTTCCTGAGGAAAGTGGCAGCAAGGCATTTATTATACAGTTTAGAAAGAACAGGAGACAATTCAGAGGAACACTTTGTAATGACTATTAGAGGAATGTCATTGGGTCCACATTCTTTGTGAGGATCTTGGTTAGAAACGATAGCAGAAAGCTTTGAAAAGTTTACATGCATATAACTCAACAGAGACTCAGTTTTAATTGGGAAGTTAGTCAAGGTTACCTGGATGAGTCAAGAGTAGAGTTTGAGGAGAATTTACAGACAAAGCATTCAACTTTATCAGCAGAGGATCTTAACATTTCAAATTGATTGAAGAGCAGGGGAATAGAAACATGGCCTTTATTCAATACCCAACGAGCCAAAGATGTTAAAGGCTATGCAGTGCCTCATTCACTCAGCAGACAGGGACTTTGCTTCTTTGAGGAATTGCTTACTATTATTACAAGCAGCAACAAATATGCACCTTTTATGATTAGAGTTGTCACACTGATAGAGCTGATAATAGTGGTTCCTGTGTGCTATAGCAACTGAGCATGCTGATGTAAAACATGGATAGGATTGAGGTTTTAACTGGTATTTATGAGAAGGGATGAAAGCATTCATACCAGCTTTGTTCCAAGAAATTTGCACAATTTTTAATTGGGAGATTGAAGATATCAGTCCATGGGAGTCACAAAGAAAATCACTGTGTGAGTCCCAAACAGCATGCTGGTAACAGAAAGAACTCTTATGGATAGGGGGTTCCTACTTAATTGATGATTGAAAAGAAAGGTCAGAGTTACAAAGAGGGCAGTATTGTGAAGTTTGGTAAAAGCACGTCGAGGTAAAAAATAAGTCAAGTAGTTCTGTGGCTTAGTTCTACTCGGAAAATGATTATGAAAGTCCACTATTTGGGTAAGTGATTAGGCAAGTGATTTAATGACTGGATACCGGCAACCTTAGTACCTTTAGAGTGATTCAGCCACATATCGTGGTGAACATTAAAATAACTGAAGACATATTTGCACTTCCTGCCTGTGGAACTCACTCCCATATTCTTGCTTTCCTGACGGCTACAACCTCTAGAAATTTAAATGCAATGTCAATACTCATCTATTAACCACTGGATTCTAGCTCTCTCCCCACTCCCGTATATCCTTCCCTTTCTCTCTACCTATGTATCTGTCATCACATCTGCATTCTCAACTTTCTATTGCTCCTTTCTAACTAGTTTGTACTCCTCACTCTTTTCTAATGAATCTTTTTACAGTTATGTAGCCCCCTGCTCATCAGTGGCACTTCTGCCTTGCTTGGGGTGAAATGATTAAAAAAAAATATTCATAGATAGATAGAGATAAAAATGCTTTTTTATACCTTCAGCCATCATGTCAAATATACTGCCAACCTGGGAAGCAATAAAGAAAAACAAAAAGAGATAACTAACAGAGTTTACTAATGAAAGACAGAAGCACACAAAGGAGTAGTCAGTCAGTCACTTAAGTACCATACATGATACACGCTTAGGCGATCATGTCACGAAAGAGACATGACTGACTGGGCAGAAGATTATCCCGCAGTAGGTTGCCATTGCTCTCTGCGGTAGACTGGTTGCCGACCAAGGCTATAGAACCCAATCTGTCCTGTTATTTAACCCATAACTGGAAAGAATAGATGGATTAATACCTTTCCCAAGGGTATTTGCATGTAAGTGAATGCAATGAATTGGGCTGGAATTCGAACTCGGCTCCCCGATATCTCGTTCCGAGCCGATATCCAATGCACCAAAATGCACATAGTCAGGGGTTTCAAAAGACAATTCCTTGCTCATTGCAAGATATTCCAGATATATACAGCAAGGCCATGCATGTGAATGTTGAAATTCTTTTAGCAAAAGGGAAGATAGCCTATAACCAAGAATTCATTGATAGTAATGGAAGATTTCAAGTTAGTTTCACTGAAGGGGAAGATATCTGGTGACTATTCCAAGACAAAAGATTCTACATTTGTTATTTCCATAGCTGCCTTCTCATACTTTGCATAACATGCAGTTGCTTTCGTCTCATTTTGGCATCCATAACATCTAAGATGACTCTTGAGACCATCATTCAATTTCATAGGGCATCATGCATATATGACAGATAAACACTGTATCCTTGATTGGGTTGATTTGAGTGGCAAGGCCTGTAACTCACCCGTGTACTGCCAGGTGCCTTTTCAGTCCAGATTATAGTGTGTAAACCTTGTTGCAAACATCACAGGCCTTGTCTGCAGAACAATGAAGCAGATTGGCATCATTGGCTTGCTTCTGCTTGTTATGATGACCTTTTGAGATGGTTTATATAACCTGATATCGACAATGGCATGCACTCACACCGACCCCATTTCAAAGACTGCATATTAGTTAGCAAAGCAGAGTGAGTGTCTCTAGAAATCGTTCTCGATCTGCCTGAGACATTCATCCTCAACAATATTGCATGCCTCCCTTATTAAGTATATATATATATATATATATATATATACAAAAGAATGGAACACATACCACTTACTTGGTACCTAGGTTTTGACCATGCTGGTCTCTTCAGGCAAAGAAAAGAACAGTGTGTTCTAAACCTAGGTAGCAAGTCAGTGGTGTTTTCCATTTTTTTTATATATTGTTATTTCTGTATATTCAGTTCATTTGCTTTGATTGTGCATTGAGCACTTTTTTGATCTACTACCAGCTGGTCCAACCAGCAACTATTTTACTGTTGTTGAATATATATATATATATATATATATATATATATATATATATATAAAGGGAGAAAGAGAGAGAGAGAGAGTAGATGGTGCGATGGTTAAATTGTCGCCATTTTATATTTTTAATTTTGATTTTGTCAATGATACAGAAGTGTATTAGGGTCAGTTGGGCATCCTCGGTGAAAAAAAAAGCACCATGATGCAATTCACTCCATCAGAAATTTGGAAATAGCATGCTGTACTGCTTAGATAGCATGTCTGAAGCTATAATATCAACATTTCAGAGTGTCTTGGGACATTGCAGATTATTCAGATGAGTCTAATGGTGATTCAATTAAGTATCATATTGCACGTCCATGAATGGATGTGCATTGTGGTGCAGTGGATATCAGCTTGGAATGAAAAATGGGGGAGCCGAGTTTGAATTTCACGTTGTATTTGCTGCATTCACTTATGCGCAAATACTCTTGGGAAAGGTATTAATTCATCTATTCCTTCCAGTTATGGGTTAAATAACAGGACAGATTGGGTTCTATAGCCCTGGCTGGCAACCAGTCTACCACAGAAAGCAATGGCAATCTACTGCAGGATAATCTTCTGCCCAGTCACTCAGTCATGTCTCTTTCGAGACATGATTGCCCAAAGTATGTATCACGTATGGCACTTAACTGACAGACTAATAGTGATTATGAAGGTGTTTGGAGTGATCTCTAGTGATGGTGATGTTATGCTTCCATTCATCTTCTCACATGGCCTCCTATTCAAACACAGAAGCCTCCATCAAGTGCCTTGAGGAGGTAGTGCTGCCCCGGATCAAGAAGGTGGTTACTGGAAAACTCCGTGTCTGGCAACAGGACACTGTACCATGCCACACAAGCAGGTGATCCTAGTCATGGTTGTCAGACAATTTCTACAACCATATCATCCCTTATATCTGGCCACCAAACTCCCCATTTTGAACCCTCCTTGATTATTATACATGGAGTGCAGTTGAGCAAGGGACCAACAAAACTCCTTGTAATTTCAAAGATGAACTGAAGGCAAGGATTATGGCAACATTTACCAATGTAAACAAGGAAACTGTCCAGAAGAGATGCAAAAAATTCTGAAGTTATCTGGCAGACATGAGTGATTGGTTGGTTGGTTGTTTTGTTTTGTGGCATATCAACCTCGGCGGGTCATTTATTGCCAACTAAATTTCATTTATTTATTGCTGGTAATACCTTTTTCTTTTCAACAATTTATTGTTTTTTTTTTTATATAAGTTTTGTGTCTAGTAATACTTTTTCTTTTGGAGTATCAAGATTCATTGGGATTTGTTTTTAAGGGCAGGGTTCCCAAGTCCTACCCTGTTATTTAACCCATAACTGGAGGGAAGGGACAGATTAATACCTTTCCCATGGGTACCAGTGCTTAAGTGAATGCAGAGTATTCAACTAGAATTCAAACTCAGCTCACCAATTTCTCTTTCTGAGCCGATATCCACTGCACCACAACGCACATCCGTCACTAAACGCTTACAGCACCTGGTATTCCCAAGCAGTCACCCATCTAAGTACTGACCAGGCTCAACATTGCTTAACTTCGGTGATCAAGCGAGAACTGGTGTATTCAACGTGATATGGCCATAAGCCTAGACGTGGTTGAAGCCAATGGTGATTTTATTGAACAGATTTACTTTTTAGTATTTCAAGATATTTTTGTGTAATTTTGTTAAATATATCTGTTAAAAGAAGATGCTAGTGTTATTCTAATTTTTACGTAATTTAGATGAAGATTCATCCTTTTATATATATAATTATCTATATTTATATGGTTCTGTAGTATTCATAGAATCTAGTTGTGGTGGTGGTAGTAGTAGTCATGTTGGGTAGTGGCTATGTAATATAATTCCTATTGCTAAACTGTAAATTAACTGAAAGAGAAAAGCCAAGAATTCAAATCTCTTCTGCACCACCAGGTGGTGTAATTGATAGCCACTCTGAAAGAGAAATTGGAGATCTCAGGTCAAATTTCAGGTCAAATTACATTTACTTATGTGTATATAACCTTGGGAATGATGTGAATTCATCTCCTCCTTCTAGCTATGGGTTAAATAGTCAGACACATATCTGAAAAAAAATCACCATAATTCTGAAAAAAATTTGTTAATACAATATTCACTTGCAAAAAAAATATATATATATAAAATGAGATAGCAGAATCATTCTTACAATCCAAATTATGTTCTGGATTTAAACGACCCAAAAATGGTTAACAAACTGTCAAAACACAAAACAGTCAATCAATCTTCTTCACAGCGTGCAATCCAATCGTTCTTCAACACCCCAACCACACTTTTCCTTATTTTCTTTCATCATCATCATCATCATCAGCACCACCACCACCACCACCATCATCATCATCATCATCATCAGTTTAGCAGCATATCAACCTGGAGGGATTTTTTAATGCCAGATCTAAATAATCTGAGCACAATTTTATGGCTTCAACTAAATATATTTTTAATGCAATTGTATGACCTCAACTGCAAATAAAATGTTTTGTTGACCATTTTGCTATAAAAATTTATTGTTGGTGATTTTGATATAAAATATATTGTTTGTCATTTTGCTTTAAAATGTATTGTTGGTCATTTTACTATAAAAAAGCATATTTATACATTCATAGTGTTTTGCTTGAGAGTTTATTAATTTACCCATAGGTAACAACTAACAACTGCTGTCATCACAGATCTGGGGGAACCTGGATAAAATAGTAATTAAGAAGTGGTTCCTCCCCTCTCAAAATTTTCTCCTATTGCGAAATAATTTTAATAACTATATTTGTTATTTAAATTTAAAAATTCTGGTTTAGCCTAGTGACAAGAAAATTTAGAAACAAGTAAATTCAACCTAAGTTGTTTTTTTTTTACTTAAGTCACCTCTCCTGGAACAAATTACCAACGTAAGATTAGGTATACCTGTATTAACAAATATACATATTATCATACACTTATAGCACAACTTTGAGTTTCATGCAGTATACAATCATCATGTGCATATTATGAACTGACTGTTTTTAGATTTAAATTTTTTTTTTTGTTCTTATGTTGTTTAAGTCATTATCAATTATAAATTTGGAGAGCCATTTTTTAATTTATTAAATGTATAATTTATTTTGGTTGATACCAAAAACTAAACATGAAACTGGAAAGCAAAATCATGGAAGTTATAAAAAAAATGTTAGAATATAAAATAAAAAATAAAACATAAATCAAAACGTATTTAAATAAAATAAAAAAAATAGAAAAAAATAATAGATAAGAAATAAATGAATGAAAAAATAAACAAAAAGAAAAAACTGAAAAAGTGGATATATGTTAATCCAAAATGTAAGTATTTAAACAGATATTTGTTTATATATTTGCATGTGGTAAACAATTCAGTTGTTTTGTTTGAATTGATAACCATATGCAAACATAGAAACAAACGTCTGCTTAAATACATAGATACAGACTAACATGGATGCACAATTTCACTTTTACCTTTCCTTTATTTCTTATCTATTGTTATATTCTATTATTATTTCAATTTGCTTATATATATATATAAAGTATAATTTTATATATAAAAAATAAATGAAAATATATGTAAATAATAAATATATATTGTAATTTTGTTATTACAGTAGTTTATAAAATCATTATATCACTACACAAAAATGTTCATGTTTCTGGACATTACTTCATCTTCAGGTGATATTTTAAAATGAATGTTAAAAATGATTTATTTATAAAATATAAGATGAATTCATGGTTATTTAGAAAATTAAGGAGTGGTAGTTGGAGAATATGCTTGTAGGTATATCAATATTGTTCAGTCAAAAATACAAATTAGGTTGAACTATGAAGTTGAAGATTTGGATCTTGAAAGGAAACAGAGTAGTCTGATGTCATGGCATGACACTTTTTAATTTTGTCTGGGTAAGATACATAATGGTACCATACATTATTTAAATGGGTAGACAATAATTTCTAACAGCAGGTTAGATGTTAGGCTTTTTTAAGTTGATTTTGTACTACATCATGAGTTAAAGGGGCTGGAATGTTAAAGTTAGAATTAAATAATTATGATATAATAAAGTATATTGTAATAATGAAAACCAAATAAATATTGTGTTGATTATTTATTTTAGTAAAATAATTTTTAAGTTTTATGTTATACTAAAGTATAAGTTAGAAATGAACAATTGTAATGAATTAAATTTTAGAGAAAAATATTTTCGATGTTTACATAAAACCATCAATTCATCTCTACGAATCAGTAATACTTTATTTACCATCACTTGGATATACACAAGAAATGTTGAAACAAAATTGCTATTTTGTAGCAATGTTATAACATACTTATTTTATAAATTTTATATATATATATATATATATATATATATCCGAGTGAGTATAGAATGAGGAGAGAAAAAAGAAAAATTTTTTCCGTCCAAAACATTAATTTAAAACAGTGCTCGATATATGGTGTATAGAGCAATGTATAGAGCAGATAATTTATAATATATATATATATATATATATATATATATATATATATATGTGTGTGTGTGTGTGTGTGTATTCAATTATTTTTTAATTTTTTTTTAATACCTTTTTCCAAAGTAAATAAACACAAGTTATCTCCTTTAAAATTAATGTCCAATATCTGACCCTAAAACTTTTCTTATTTTTTTTTATTAATTTTTTATAACTTCTACAATTTTGCTTTCCAAGGCACTTCATGCAGGCTTCCATGGTGAGTCTGAGGCCCTGTTGGAAATAAATAAAGGCATAATGTTGTCATCACTAGTTGCCATGCAAAATGACTTCATAATCACCATTAGACTCATTAAACTTTTTCTGAATTCTTTGCACTGTCTTCAAGTTGACTCCCAAAAACTCTGAAATTCCAGTGTAAATACCAAGCAGTACAGCATACTGTTTTCAAATTTCTGGCAAATTGAATTGCATCATGGTGCTTTTTTTCTCACAGATGGTGCTCAACTGACCCTACTATACTGTGCAGCTGAGAAAATCAAAAATAAAAAACACATGCCTGAAATTAAAAATATTAAATACCAACAATTTAACTATCTCACAATGTACACACACACACACACACACACACACACACACATAACTGTGTTATATAGGCTTGATTAAAGCCATGTTTAGACTAATGGTCATTCGTGGTCAAGAGGTCTAAGACATGCCAGATCACATAGTAGCTTCCCCTGTGTGTATAGGGGTCGCATGTTCGAATCCTGCCAAATGACACACATTTTCCTAATAAAAATTTATCGTAAATAATCAGGCCAGTATATATAAATATATAATACTGTTTAATTAAAAACAGAATATCTACTTAAATATGAGTATCGATCAAAAATAATGTTCAAACAAATCATTTCAAATTGTCGGTTATTTATAACCAAGTTTCATTAATCTTCGTTAATTTCCATAACATGTTTACATTTGTTGACATTACAATACATTTCAGAGCAGATATGGTTATTGTGATAAATCGAAAAGATATATATGTATATATATATATATTGATGCATGTTTCATTAAATAATATAGACAAGTTTTGTCAATTTATTTTATGTAAATTTTTTCATATTGTCTGATAAGCTTAATAGCATTATCGTTGAAAGAAAAATATCACAATATTGATATATGCTATTTATTTGATCCTTTCTGAGCTTTTGGCTTACATCAGCCATTATCAAAGATGACAATTGTATTGATTGTATTAAACAGTTTGAGGATGAACAATAGTAGTAGTCATCTATTTTGTTTGTATGGAAGATTAGCAAACACATGCTTGTGTGCTGGAAGCAAAAGTCTCACTACAGCTTGTGGTGTCTCACATGAATACATGAGAGTGGAGACGAGAAATATCAAGTATGGAAAGCTATTAGGATAACCAATACAATTGTCATCCTTCTAGGGTGATACACTGATTCCAATGCTTCTCTAACGATTTAATGCCTTTTTTTGTAGAACGATTTGTCTTTGGCCTCAAAGTACACCTCAGTTTCCAATATCACTTTTTCATTAGAACCAAATCTCTTTCCCTGGACGATTCTTTTGAGGTCTGCAAACAGCCAGTAGTTGCTGGGGGCTAGATCTGTAGAATTAGGTGAATGCTGAAGTTATTCAAAATGCAATTCATGTAGTTTTGCCATCATTACAATCGACTCATGACACGGTGCATTGTCTTGGTGAATGATCACTTTTGCTTCTTCATTTGTGGCTGTTTTTAAGTGATTTCTTCCTTCAAACACACCAATAATGTGATATAATATTTGGTATTGATAGTTTTTCCCTTCTCAAGATAATTGCTGAACAAAATACCTTGCACATCTCAAAATACTGAGTCCAAAACCTTGCCTGCTGATGTTTACATCTTTGGTCACTTTGCACGGCCTTCACCTGCTGCTGTTTACTTAGCTGACTGTGGATTTGACTCCAGAGTGAAGTGGTGAATTCATGTTTCTTTTATTGTCACATATTTACACAAAAACTTCTTGTTGCGTTGAAATAGTTGCAAACAAGGCTTTGAATCATTGACGTGTTGTTGTTTTTGATCAATTGTGAGCAAACATGGCACCCACTTTGAACACAGCTTTCTCATTGACAAATGTTCATGCAAAATGGTGAAATTTCTGTCTTATGGTACATTCAACTCCTCTGCTATCTCACGCAATTTCAATTTACAATTGGCCAAAATGAGTTTATGGATTTTTTTAGTGTTTCCCAAGACAATTGTTAATTTTGGGCAATCTGAGTATTCGGCAGCATTTGTGTCTGTATGACCACGTTTAAAGTCAGCATACCACCTCTTAACTATTTTTTCCAATGGGCAGAGTCTGAATAAAATTTATCAAGTCATTACTTTGCTTGAACAGTATTTTTACTATCAGAAAGCAATGCTTTATCAACACACGAAATTCAGATTTTTGAATTGCTCTGAAAATCGACAATAGTAGCTTCACTTAAATAACTGTAAACTAATAATCTGACTGGGCCAAAATTTTGTCACATACAATTTGAAGGTTAGTAATTCATAAAAATCATATGGATTTTTTATTAGTGGCGGCACCTATATGTCAGGCCTGGGATTAATTGAATGATGTGTTACTTATGTCATAAATTCTAAATAAATATTAATCGTTCTACTTTGTATTGAGCACTTTTTTAAGAATAATGTTTTTTGGATATTAAATTTTATTCTATTCATACATACCCTATACTTGGTTTATATATATATATATATATATATATATATATATATATATAATCATTTGAAGATGATGAGACAAAGTTGAAAATTTATTAATGATGTATTTTGTCGAGAACATCTGCCGCCTTTGGTTTCTTCAAGTTAGAATTAAAGAAAGCGAAAACTGTTAAGAAATATGTACTGGGATCTCTGGGAATAGGTTGTGACGATAGATTAAAAATTAAATTATATCTCCAATATACAGACTCAAGACAGTGCCTGTCCGCCTGTTCGTTTTATCTTTATCAGAGGCATATGCACATAACAGAGCAAATTTTCACTCCTTTTTTTCTCATAATCTTTTCCATCTGCCTTTCACATAATATCTGATTTGTCATTGTCCAAGAAAATCACAGGTGGAGTTGGGTACGCAAAAAATATTTCCTTCCCATAGAGTTAGATTACTAACAATACTTGCCATCACATCATTGTATTAAGTTACAATGTTGTGTTAACTTTCTTTTTAAAATCTTTGAAAGCTACAATAGATGCTTATCGTCTGAATTATCATATATATATATAGGATGCATGTACATTGTAACCCTGATATGAGAAAGTTGTCCGGACTGGATAAAAGTTTCTCTTATATCCGGGTTTGGTCTATTTTATATACATTACCACAGGCTATAATTTGGGACCAGAGAAAATCTCTCTTATATCCGGGTTATACTATATACAATAGGCGTTGTAATGTAATGGATATCGGTTTGAAATGAGAAATTGGAGACTTGGATTCAAATTTCAGTAAAGGGAAAAACTATCAATACATTTCATTCACTTCCACACAAATATCTTAAGGAAAGGTATGAATCCATCTCTTCCCCATTCAGCTATGGGTTGAAAAGCAGAACAGATTGGGTTCTATAGCCTTGGCAACTAGTCTACTGTAGAAAGAAATGACAATTTTCTGTGGGAAAATCTTCTGCCTAGTCAGTCATGTCTCAAAAGAGATATGATCACCCAAGCGTGCATCATGTACGGCAATTAACTGACTATGAATGAGCATTGCAGTGTAATTGCTATTGTCTCAGAATGAGAAATTAGTGCCGAGTTTGAATTCTAGTTGAAATTGTTGCATTCACTTAGGCACAAATATCCTTGGGAGAGGTATGAAACCATCTATTTTTCTTTCCAGCTATGGGTAGAATAGCAAGACAGACTGGGTTATATGGCCTTGGTTAGCAACCAGTCTACTGTAAAAAGACATGGCAACCTACTGCAGGAAAATCTTCCTAATCACTAAAGTTCCAAAAGAGACATGTCGCCCAATTGGGTATCAAATATGGCAATTACTTGATGCCATGGGTTAGAAGGTTGTTTGGTCAGAGTTGTCAGCACCCTCTCTGTTGGGGAGACCTGATTTTATTCAACTGTTTACTTCAATGGTTGTGATCGGACTCAAAATCAAAATTAAAATTACTACTCAAAATTTTCCGTCAGTTTTAAATCACTTCCATGCCATTGACAGCTGTCTTCTGGTACAAACTGAATTTGGGGCATGAGTTGGCATCTGACCTTGGTAGACAAAATAAAAATCCCAATCCGAAAATGTTTTCCCTTTCATGCACCTGGCTGACATTTTTCAACAAAATACATTTCAATCAAATTTCAAAATATCTGCATCATGAAGCACAAATACACTTCATTGCCAAAAATTTCATGCTGCTCAAAATCCAATGAATGTTTAACAAATGAACAAGAATAAATGAAAATGAATAAGAGAAATGTGATCTTTCAGAATGATAATGCACTCAATCATACTATTAAAGTTGTAGTTGTATGGTATGAGGAACATTCTCGTAAAGTGGAACAATTTATCTGGCCACCACAGTCCTCAGATCTCAACATCATTCAATATTAATGGTTCATTTTAGAAAAACATGTGAAGAGTCAATAACCTCCACCATCATCATTGAAAGAATTGAAGACTGTTTTAGCTGAAAAATGGATAAAATTCCTCTGGAAACAATTCAAACTTTGTATGAGTCAATCCCACACAGAATTCAAGCTGTAATTACTGCCAAAGGAGATCTTATCCCATACTGAAATACATTTGCTTGAAATTTTAAGGTGTTTCCATTATTTTATCCACCCACTGCATATATATATATATATATATATATATATATATATATATATATATTAGGAACTTGAATAAGTTTTCCCTGTTTTCTAACAGATGGCATTCCCAGAACTGCATGCATGAACTTTCAGATGGTCAGTCAGTTTAGGTGCCATACGTGATACACGCTTGGGCGATCATGTCTCGAAAGAGACATGACTGACTGGGCAGAAGATTATCCCGCAGTAGGTTGCCATTGCTTTCTGCAGTAGACTGGTTGCCGACCAAGGCTATAGAACCCAATCTGTCGTGTTATTTAACCCATAACTGGAAGGAATAGACGGATTAATACCTTTCCCAAGGGTATTTGCGCATAAGTGAATACAATGGATTCAGCTGGAATTTGAACTCGGCTCCCCGGTTTCTCGTTCCGAGCCAATATCCACTGTACCACAACGCACATCACATTTCAGATGGTAATGCATTTATAAGAAAGTACTATAAGCAAGCTTGAAATTCAGTGCATGTCATTTTGCCGGAGTGTAAACAATTATTTTTTTCATACCATTAAACATGTTGGCTTTCATGCCAAAGAAAGTGTATTTGCAGGGAATTTTACTGCAATTTGCAGCTGAAGCACACAAAATTCTTGTTGAGACTTACGATGACCATGCTCTATTAAAAACAACATGCAGAAATTGATTTAGATGCTTCAAAAATAATGGTTTTGATGCTGAAGATAAAGAACACTCTGGCACACTGAAAAAGTTTGAAGACAAAGAATTGAAAGTATAACCTCATGAAGACTTATATCTGGCAAGGCTGACAAACATAACTTCACTGCTGATCTTGAGAGGGATCTACAATCAGTAGTAGAATGGGGAAAGAAGTGGCTTGTAAATTTCAATGTGTCTAAGACAAAGCTGCTGTCTGTCAATCATCACATGCAACCTTTCCTGCTTCCCATAAGCATGGACCAAGTGAATCTCCCTGAGAGCAATATACTTCGCTTCCTCGGCTTTACCCACTCTTCCGATCTCAAGTGGAACCCTTACATTGAGTCAATAGTTGAATCCACTACTAGGTAGGTTGGGTCACTGTATCAGGCCAAGATGTTTTTCCGCCTGAATCTATCTTGCACATATACAAATCAACTATTCGTCCGTGCATGGAATACTGCTGTCATATATGGTCTGGCATCCCCTCTGTTCATTTCAGTGTTCTTGACAGGCTTCAAAAAAGAATCAGTAATGTGATAGGTACTGACTTGGCGACTCGACTCCAGCTACTTTCTCACCGACGGGATGTAGCTTCCCTCTGTCTGTTCTATAGATATTTTCATGGTTTCTGCTGCGATGAACTTAAGTCACTGGTGCCACTGCCACAGGAGTTTACTTGTGCAACCAGACTGACAACTGGGTCCCACACATTCACAGTTAGATCAACTAAATGCAGCCGACAATTCTACTCCATCAGCTTCTTTTCTTGCACTTCCCACCTGTGAAACTCTTTTCCATATTCTTGCTTTCCTGAGGTCTACAACCTTCAGGAATTTAAATGCAATGTCAATACCCATCTCTTAACTCCTTGACTCTAGTTCTTTCTACATCACCCTGTATATCTTTTCCTTTATGGGGTGAAATGATTAAAAAAAGAAAGAAAAAAAAAAGGTGCCAGCTGACTTGCAGAATCCTTAGAAGTTGATCACACAGCAGTTTCAGAATGTTTGAAAGCATTAGGAATGATTCAAAAGCAAAGACATTGGGTTCCGTACAAGATGAAGTGGAGAGATGTTGAATGCTGTCTTGTCACAGCTGCTTCAGTAACAGAAAAGGAAACTTTTTTTGCATTGTATTGTGAGTGGCAATCAATACGCTACCAGAACCCTAAGTGTCAAAGATCATTGAATATGACTGGCCATACCAGACTTATTCAATGCCAGACTTATTCAATATATATATATATATATATATATATATATATATATATATATATATGCAGTGGGTGGATAAAATAATGACAACACCTTAAAATTTCAAGCAAATGTATTTCAGTATCGGATAGGATCCTCTTTGGCAGTAATTACAGCTTGAATTCTGTGTGGGATTGACTCATACAAAGTTTGAATTGTTTCCAGAAGAATATCCATTCTTCTGCTAAAACAGTCTTCAATTCTTTCAATGATGATGGTGGAGGATATCAATTCTTCACATGTTTTTCTAAAATGAACCATAAATGTTTTACATCAGCATAAAAAGCCTAATACCCATGGTTCAAAGTCTAGGCTGAGCTTATGTTTCAAAAGGTGCTCAAAGCCATGGCACCACCTTGTGAGAACAACTATTCTTTGTGATAGGCAAAAATTCTGGGTCCACTTAATGATGATGAAATGTTACTATTTTTTTTTCAAGGCATTGAATGTAACCAGACAGTTATTCCCCCATCAAGCTCTTAGAGTCACATTGGAGGAGAGATCAGTTGTCAGTCTCTGACTATCTAGAGTTTCGGAGGTGCATCCATCCACAAGGATTCTATAATTGAGAAGACTCTTCCAGTTATTCCATAGCTAAAGAATTTATGCAAAGACCTTTGAAATATCAAATGTGATTGTTCTTGAAAATTAATTACAGTTTGCATATCAGCAGTGGATCAAACTGATTGAAATCTGTACTGATTATCACTCTAAAGTTTGTTTCTATTGAGGGATTATCAAGCAAGGTCAAAGAACCCAATTAGATCTACTATTTAACATACAGTTGGGAGGAGAAGAGATGAATTCATACTTTTCCCAACAGTATTTGTGCAAAGGTGAACTTTCCATTTGATTTCTTGTTCTAAGCTGTTAACAATTGCATCACCTGCACACACAAATTTGCATTATTTTTACCTTATTTCAGTGTTGGAAAGAAACATTTTTACTTGATTTTGGTAAAAATCATGGATGAATAATAAGTGTCACAGTAGCTTATCATAGTTTGAGTTTTGTTTAATGGCATATCAACACCGCTGTAGGATATTTAATGCCAAAAAGCTGGAGTTTTAAGGTATTTTTTTTATGTTCAGCTAAAGTGAAAAGATTGATTTAGTCAGATTTTAGTGAAATTTTTTTTTTATTCTTTTTCATTTTCGAAAATTAAAAAAATGTCTTCTAGTTTTGTATTCAAAAATGTTTTACTGAGAATCATTTTTTTCTTCAAAACTGTGTTATGGTAATAATTTTTTCTTCGAAAATGTATTTTTGTAATATTTTTCCTTCAAAAAA
Source organism: Ascarosepion bandense (assembly GCA_037127315.1). NCBI lineage: Eukaryota > Metazoa > Mollusca > Cephalopoda > Sepiida > Sepiidae > Ascarosepion > Ascarosepion bandense. The sequence continues at coordinate 1,711,026 of JBBBDQ010001018.1, read as the reverse complement.
GTATGTTTTTATGTATATATTTTTATAAAAGTGTATTTTTATATTTTGATAGTGTTTTGACCCCAGTTTGGGGATTAGCTATTTGCCCATAGCTAGGACTCTGACAGGTGCTACCACTGGTAGACCTGGGAACAACAGCAATTAAGACGTGGTTCCATGCTCCTCACAAACTCCTAATCAGAGGCCTTGCTTCCAGATGCAGTTTACTGTCATGCCCAGGATCTAGCTTATCAAAGTGCAGTAGGTGCAATCATGTGTTTGCAATGCCATGAAAATTAGATTTACAGCTTGACAACAAAAAACAGTGTAGAAAATTTATGAAATTGAAAATGGATGAACTGGAAGAACTTTAGAATACAGAGTGCAAGCAACATGAAGTTTAAACACCAAAGTAGTGTGAAATCAGTCAAAACTTGCATGCTGTTTATGACTCTTAAAATATTTTAAAAACAATAAAGATACGTTTCACATGAACTTATGGAACCAAACATCAGTCAATATTTCAAAGTGTGTCTTTCTCTTTCTGTTTAACACAAAGAACATCCTTATAGACATGATAATCTCTGAGTACGAAAAATTGATTTCTTACAAGAATGAAGAACAAAAAAAATTCTTGGCTGTATATTGGTTCTGTCTTGAAGAATTTATGCCTGAGAGAAACCATAAAAAGTTACACACTTTGGTCAGTTTTAAATAAATTTCTTCTCTTTTGATTTAAAATTTTTTTTCTATTTTGATTAAACTTAAGTAATTTTCTTCTCTCGCCTTGGTAGGGTTCAAAGAATTTTCTTCTCTTACTTTCAGTTCAATTCAAAGAATTTCGTCTTTGTCTCTCTCTCTCTCTCTCTGCCTCTCTCTCTCTCTCTCTCATTGGTAGGGTTCAAAGAATTTTCTTACTTTTGGTTCAATTCAAAGAATTTCCTCTCTCTATCTCTCTGGTAGGGTTCAAAGAATTTTCTTTTCTGTCTTTGTTAGAATTCAAAGAATTTTCTTCTTCACTCCTTTGTAGGGTTCAAAGAATTTTCTTTGTCTCTTGTGTTGGATTCAAAGAATTTTCTATTCTCTCTCTGATTAAATTCTAATAATTTTCTTCCTCGCTCTTTTAATTGATTCAAAGAAATTTCTTCTCTCTCTTTGGTGAGATTCAAAGAATTTTCTTCTCTCTTTTTGGCAAGATTAAAAAATTTTCTTCTCCCTCTTTGGTAAGATTCGAATAATTCTCTTTACTCTTCATTCAAAGACTGGATTTAAAGACTTTTTTTCTCTCTTTTTGGCAAAATTCAAAGAATTTTCTTTTCTCTCCTTGTAAGGATTCACTTTTGCACTATAACACATAGAAACTAGAGTTCTGTTACTGGGCAGTACTAAAATTAGCAATTGGCTTGGTTGAATGAAATATCAGAAGTGAAAACATCTTCTTCTGTGTAAGGAAATTACAAATGCAATAATCGTAAGACTGATAGTTTAAAACCTTACACGTGCAGCGCATCTGTCATCTTTGACAGCACATCTGTTATTTGATCTGTTATTTCTGACAGCACATCTGTATTGCTATGTAATATCAATCCTCCCATATAGCAGTGAATGCAGGACAATTTTCTCACAAATGAAGAGAAGATTTGAAGCAACACAAGGTTCGACAGAAGAATTCTGAGAATACAGACAATGTACGAGCAACAAAAATGTTTTAAGAAAAATGAGAAAGAAAAGGACACTTATACCGAGAATCAAAAGTGACAGTTTAAAATGTTTTGGGCAAATAATGAGGAAGAAAGACTTAGAGATCATGACACTCACAGGATATGCTAAAGGCAAAATGGAAGATGGAAAATAGGGAGCATTCCGCCTAATGAATTTGTGTAAATGGATGGCAAAATAGAGAGTTAGTAAGGAAAAAGACTTTGCAAGGGATAAGAAAATGTGGAGAGACATGATCCTGATGGGACATAACTCATAAAAGAAAATATAATGTAGTCTTATTTAGTTGCATGTTTTATTCAAGAACATTATGTTTAAAGAATAAATTCCATAATTCCACATTTGAAGCCATGCTGATAACTTCTTCAATCGGCTGTGGATAGAACCAAAAAATATTGGAGTTTTTGATCAGGAAAGCACAAACAATTTTACCTTGTTATTTATATCATTCCTGCAATATAACAGATTGGTTGGCAAGTTTTTTGTTTGCATTTTTTTTTTTTTACCTAATGCAAGTTCCAAGAGCCACTCAAGGTAGACAGATGTAGAGTGATATTGCTGTAAATGAGAGAGAAAGAAGAAAGCAGGAAATGCATATTATGAAGATAAGTAGGATAGATATCCATTGGACTTGGACATGATGAGGTTAAAAGTGTAGTGGTAAAGGTAATCATCCTCTTCAGAATCTATTCCACAAAGTAACAACACTTCCAAACAAGAATCTGTCTGAGTGGAAATTACTCTTTACCTAAGCACCACAAAAGAAAAGGGAATGATTTTCCCAATATGAACATCACATGGTAGGTTCTAGCCGTCAAGGCCTGAACTGGCAGAGCTCAGAAATGTAACATGTTAGAACAGTTGCTACAATAATAGTGATAGTTCTGTAAGAGGTAAGCAAGGTTTTGCTTTTGTGATAAGAGTTGCTGGATGACAAATAATTCATCACCCACAAGACTGTGTAAGGGCTTTTTAACACTGTTATGATGTGCGTTGTGGTGCAGTGGATATCAACTCAGAACAACAAACCAGGGTGCCAAGTCTGAATTCCAGTTGAATTCCTTGCATTCACTTATGTACAAATACCCTTGGGAAAGGTATTAATCTGTCTCTTCCCTCCAGTTATGGATTAAATAATAAGACAGATTGGGTTCTATAGCTTTGGTTGGCAACCAGTCTACCACAGAAAGCAATGGCAACCTACTGTGGGATAATCTTCTGCCCAGTCAGTCATGTCTCGAAAGAGACATGATCGTCCAAAGTGTATATCATGTATGGCACTTAACTGATTATGATAGTGAGATTTTCTTTCTTATTCTGTGAAAGAAAGGATTATTTTTGTTTATTGATTCTTTCCTAGATGAAAACCTATCATCTTCTAGAGATCAAATCAGAAGTTGTGTTATGCAGAATTAGGTAGACAAAGAATGAATTCAGCCCCACAATCAATCTGGAAACTTTAATAATTCTTTTAAAAAACACTTATCTTTTTGGCTATGAAGGTATTTTCTTAGACATAGGTCTCTCAAGATCTTTCCATCTTTCCTGTTTTACTAGTTGTTTTTTTTTTCCCTACTCAGAACAGCCAGTGTTAGATTGCATTAGGAATGGCCTATTTCTCCATGGAGTGGAATAGACCATCTCCTACTTGTAGGTAAAGATAGAAATGATAGTGTAACACTGCAGTGCGGCTGGCCCTCAATTCACTCGGTGGTCACTCAGGGTTGATCTTCAGCCACGGCAACCAGTTATGATGCCACCGCTGCCCTCAAGCCAGATCCTGGTTGAACTGGCACTAGATGTGACACCTCAGCCTCGCTGGCTGTCTGTCTAATGTGACACTCATCCTCGATGACGGTCGTGATGTTCCCAGTTGTGACACTGCCACCCGGTCGTACAGTTGGTTTGGTCGCTGTCGCTGGTCGAGACGATCCCATCCGATGATGTCACCACAAAAGCTGGACTACAGGATGTCTTTTGCAACAACGGACCACTGTCCCACGTTGTGATTAGATCCCAGAAGTCTCGTCGTGCAATTTCAATAGTCGTCCCTTTTAGCCAGTCTGGACACTGGAGTACACTTGTGGGTTGAAAAAAATAAACACGACACCAAAAATAAAATTAATAAAATAAATGAACAAGCCGAACACGCCTGGAGAGCTACGTAGAATGTCTTTATATAAAGAAAAAACAATGTCTTTCTTTTCCCAAGAATACAGTTGTCGAAAATGAGCTACGTAGAATGTCTTTATATAAAGAAAAAACAATGTCTTTCTTTTCCCAAGAATACAGTTGTCGAAAATGATATTTACAACCGTCGAAAATGATTTTTACAACGGAGAGAGAAAGTTCACCAAAAGCATCACAGCTTCTAATCTTCAAGTAAAATGTCTAAGTTTTGTTAGCGTTGAAATAAACAGATCTCTTCAAATATCTGTCAAAGTCTCTTCTCGTATTTAGTTAAAGTCTTTTCATTAATTCTCTATAATAAGGATTGTCAATTTTCCTATGTAACTTCTAAAACAGCAAAGTTTTATCGGGTCCTTATCAGAATTTAACGGAGTTTGCCGAGGTTGAACGAACAAAGAATCAGAATTTTTGATTTTTCCTGTGATTAAAAAAAATAAAAATAACGTTCTTTCAGGTTTCATGTCGATGGCACATTATTCCAAATTAACTTCTTTGAGTTAATTTGCGACAGGTTTCATTTGAAATTAACTCTTTAGCCATAAGTTCCATGGTGGGTGACCAGCCATGAGTCATGGCTCCCTGGCTGGGGCCATTTTCTCCCCAGTCACTATATTTCGACTGATAGCAGCTCTAACTCAAAAACTGTCACCCAACTGACAAAAAACTCTCTCCAACTCTGAACAAACTGCTTTCCAACTGAACTTTTTGTGTCAAGCATCTATTTTTATAACCAATTTCAATCCTCTCTGGGGATCCGGCCGGCTCACAGGCTTTGTCCAATGAAAATTGGTCTCCACCCATTAGATTTGCGGATGTCTTAGCTTGACCAATGAGATCATGCCAACTCACACCGAACGAATCCAGCTCAGGTCACTTTGGACTGTTGTGCTAAAACAGTGGCCTTGGCATCCGGGTGACCTTTTCAAATCACTCTGACACTTGTTTTGTCTACGCGTTTTCAGATTAGCGGAATACATTTCAAATCTAAGAGAAATTTGTATGAACATGAAAAGATTCGAAAATCATGAAAGACGAGAAATGTATATTTATCCAAAATAACTTTATTTCATGCTCCCTGTTTTTAGAAGCACTTGATGGTACTAAAATTATTAGTATTTTTCCTAAGCTCACATCACGTGACGCAATAAAACATTAACAATATCACCAATATCAATTTCTCTCTCCATTGTTTTAAACCAACCAAAGGAAAGTATTCCTGCGGGAGAAGAGAAAGTATCACTGTGGGAGATAGTGTCACAATAGGGCAAGCATGTTTCTTGTTGATTTATGATTGACTTGGCAGAATGCTGCCATAACTTTCCACTGGTTTCCAACCAAGGCTATAGAACCTAGTCTGTTCTGCTATTTAACATCACTTGAGGAGGAAAAGATATATTCATACATTCCCTGAAGGTATTTGAACTTAAGTGACTTGACTGGGTTTTGGCCTTGATTCAATCATCTAGGTATTGACCAATCTCAAAATTGCTTAACTTTAGTGATTAGACAAGAGCCTGTTACTTTTTGTTTCCCTGGGTTCAAAAATATAAACAGTGATTAATAAACCTCTTCAACAAATATACAAAAATAACTTTGTTTTCCACATTTAGTTGCTTTTGGAAAGACTTATATTTCTAAATTTATCTTTTTTTTTCTTTTCTCAAAAAATGTTTAAAATTTATGAGATAACCTTTTTCTTCTTTTTGTCTTTTTTTTTAGGTGAGTTTGGTTAGAACGCTTGGATTAGTTTGTTCCGACAAGAAAAAGTCCTACTGATCCGTTTGGTAATGTAGACACTTTTACTTATTTATACATATACTGGAAAATAGATTTTAAAATTCCTAACAATTTCAAGTCATTGTTACTCTTTAAGAAAAGGCTAATATGTCAGTGACTTCATTTATGTACTTGTAAAACTGGTTCTCTTTGGATATTAACCTGTATTTAACACACACACACACACACACACACACACACACACACACACACACACATATATAGGTACCTTCAAATACACATAAAAAATGTGATGAAAAAATGCCTTAAACCTAATAAAAATAAAGTTTTCTCATCAAAATCTTTGTTAAGAAGAAATACTAAAGATTTTTCAAATATTAATTATATTTTTTTAATCCAGTTTAGAACCTCCAAAATTTTGGGTATTTTTTTACATCCATATCTAATTATAAAGTATAATATACTATTATAGTATAGGAAATTTTAGAGTTGTTTTCTGGTGATAAACACCTTGATTTAGAAATTATTGCAAAAATTTGAACGAGATACTAGATTAGCAACTAGATCCCACCCTTTTACAGTGAAACCGATAAAATGCAGCTGTAACTTCTACTCCAACAGTTTCTTTCCTCGCACTTCCCAACTGTGGAATTCTCTTCCACAGGATTGCTTCCCTGATGGCTACAATCTCCAGGAGTTTAAATGTAAGGTCAATAGACACCTCCTAACACACTAACCTGCTCCCATTCTATCAAACACTCTTCCCATCTGCCCAACCCTCATCCTCGCTATCCTTACTCATCTGTCACCTTCCTCCTGACATTCCCTATGTCTAACCACTCCTTCTCTTTACCTTCCCCTATATAGCCCCATGAGCAATAGTGGCAGTGGAATGCCTTGCTTGGGGTGAGATGATTAAAAAAAAAAAAAAAAAAAAATCAAGTAATTGTCAAATTTTAATTAAACTTGTAGGACTGTTTCACAAATAAATTAGATTACTTTGATTATTTTCCTAAATTTCTAAGATTTCTGGATAGTTAGAAAATTATATAAGAAAGCACTCACATTAAATTTTACAGATACATCTCTAAAAGAAAAATATCCCTAAACCTAAATCCATTGAAATAGTTGGCAACTCTTCATAAAAACACCCAACTTCATATAAAGAAATACTTTTTGTGATATTTTAGATTAAAACTTTTTGTTTATTTCAAATCAAATTAAGTAGACTTTATATCAGCTAATCTATATTTTATTTTGGAAAGATTTCTCAATAAAGAGTATGTTGTACTAAGAGAATTGTAAATATGGTTAAATCAGTTAATTTTAGTAAGTTAAAGAAAAAAATAATTCCAATCAATTTAAATTTGGTTTAAAATACAGCAAAGTATTTTGGTTATTGGAAATATTAAATTTAATTTTAGGTTGAAATGAAAGATTTTTGTTTTTAAAAATTCATATTTAGCCTTTGATATTGCTTTTCTCTGGTGGCATATATATATATATATATATATATATATATATATATATATATAATCAAATATGTTTCATTAGAAATAACTGACAAGGAAGATTGTATTAATTTTTCATTTAATTTTTCTACATATTTCCTTTTTTTTTGCTGGAATGTAAAATATTCCATACTTTTTTACTTTTTAAGTGCTTTCAGCTAATTCACTGGCCATTTTCCAGGTTGTTATTTTTCTGATGTCATTTTATCCTCATGTTTTGACTGTAACACAATTTTTGTGTTTTTGAAATTATGTGTTCTTTAAAGCTATTATGTGACACGTGCATCTGGACATCACATGTGCATCTCTATTTTTAAAAAACTTTCAAAACTCTATTTCCACTGTTGAATAATATAAAGTTGATAGTAAGAGAAATTTTTTGATATATAGTGCTTCTTTTCTAGTGAGGTGCCTTTGATATAGTGGTTTAAATAGTATCTATGTATTATCAACCAAATTTTTTCTTAAGGGTTCTTATAATTTATGGGTTAATAAATGTTTTTTATTGCACTATTATTAAATAGGAGGCATGTAAGAAGTCTACTCAAAGAAGTGGTAGTATTGCCAATATAGATCATTGATTTATAAAAGGAAACAGTCTTGTACAGAGCATTGAAATTCATACACTATATTAGTCATCAATAGTTGAGATTTGATGGGTTATTTTGATTAGAAACAACTAGTTTGTAGTCAAATAATTCTGATAAGAAAAAACTTCTAGATGTCGGACAATTTCTGCAGTCATATATATCCTTATATCTGGCCCCCAAACTCCCCAGACTGCTAACCCCTTGATTATCATATGTAGGGCACAGTTGGGTAAGTAACCAACAAAACTTGTTTTAACACCAAAGATGAACTGAGGGCAAGGATTATGGCAGCATTCACCAACTTAAATAAAAAGACCATCTAGAAGAGTTGCAGAAGATTCCAAAATTGTCTGGTGGACATTGTTGAAGCCAATGGGCGCTTTTATTGAATAAATTTACTCTTTAGTATTTTAAGATATTTTTTGTGTAATTCTGGTAAATGTAGCTATTAAAATGAGATGTCAGTATTTATTTTATATTTGCGTAATTCAAATGACAGTTTATCCATCTCACCTAAATCAGTTAAAATTATGTCAGTGTTATTTTGCATAATTTAGACGACAATTTATCCATCGCACCCTGTATATATGTTAAAATGAGATGCCAGTGTTGTTTTCACTTTTGTGTTATTTAGATGACAATTTGCCCATCGCGCCCTGTAAATGTGTGAACACGAGATGCCAGTGTTATTTACATTTTTGCTTCATTTATACTATCACACCCCATACATCTGTCTGTTAAAACGAGATGCCAGTGTTATTTACATTCTTGTTTCACTGAGATGACAATTTATCCATCTCACCCTGTATAATGTTAAAAAGAGATGCCAGTGTCATTTAGGTTTCTGTGTCATTTAGATGACAGTTTAACCATCGCACCCTGTAAATCTTTTTGAATGGGATGCCAGTGTTATTTATATATATATATATATTTTTTTTTTGCTTCATTTATACGACAATTTATCCATCGCAACCTGTAAATCTGTACTATGATGCCAGTGTAACCTACATTTGTGTGTCATTTAGATGACAGTTTATCCATCGCACCCTGTATACCTGTTAAAATGATATGTCAATATTTGTTTAATTTTGACCTCACTTAGATAAAAATTTATCCATTGCACTCTGCATATGTGTGTGTGTGTGTGTGTGTGTGTGTGTACGCATAATTCAAATGGTGAGAATAGGAATAAAAACCCTTCATATTTTTTTCTTTTTGTGTGTGTGTGTGTGTGTGTGTGTGTGTGTGTGTGTACGCATAATTCAAATAGTGAGAATAGGAAAAAAACTCCTTCATTTTTTCTAGAAATCCTCTGCAATCCCATAGAGAACAAGTTCAAATGAAATGTAGAATATAAAAAAAAAAATGAAGGAATGTCACAATAGTCACAACAAAACCTATGCAAAAATAAGACAAAAGAAAAAAAAAAAGAAAGATGCTTTCTGTATATGTTTACCATTCTGTATAAGAACTGCTTTTCTTCAGAAGCAAACCTGAAAATCCAAACGTCTTCTATGTTTTGGCATCTTCTTCACATTTACGCTGTGTGTGATGGCAGCGGTGGGGCTAGGTTTACATTGTCATATAAGCTGTTGGTGAGTCTGTTTACCTATGCAGTGGAATGTTGGTAGGCACACTGCATCTTAACGTACGTCTGGTAGGATGGTATATATGTGTATACAAGCTTGTGCGCATCCTAAAATTGATCTGTCTGCTCTCTCTCTCTCGTTCCTCTCGCTTTCTGTCTGTTAATATCTGTAATTTCATTAATCGTTCTCTGTTCTAATTTAGTCTCAATCTTTTCATATCTGTCTGCCTTTTATCTGCCAAGTCCTTTCAGGACACTGGTAATCACGTGTCTGCGTCATTTGGTGTACCAAGTATTTTTTTGGCCTTTATTGTCCTTCTTTGCCTGTTCTAGCACGTGTTCTGACAAACTCATTAAGTAGGTTACTCTCAGTTGACCTCTTTTACCTTCAGTAGTTTCTGTGAGTATTAAATTCTCTAGAAACACTTTCCTTATAATGGATCCCAGAAATTTAATCTGTATTATTCTGATTGTAAGTATACGTTTCCTTGTTGTTCTTATTTTTCTTAAGATTTTCTCATTTTGCACATGTTTTGTCCACAGCAGTTTTAGTATTCATTGGGAGAACCACATCTCTGTTGCTTCAAGTTTCTTCTTCATGGGCGAGGAACATTCATTTGTTAGAACAAAAATGTTCCCTTGTCTTAATACTTTGCTTGGTTTCTGGAGGATAACTTTTGCTATTTCCATGCACTTCTGTATTTCTGTGTCAAATCTGTTGTCAACCAACCAAATAGTTAAATTTATTTACCTGATTGATTTTAAGCCCCAACCAATGTGTAGCTCACACCTTGGGCAGATTTCTCAAATGTACAGGCTGAGAGATGTAATAATGCCTTCTTATAGTAAAATCATTTTCAATGCATTCCTAAAGTAAAATCATTTTTCAAGCATACTGGTAGTTAAAATCATTTTCATTGAATTCTTATAGTAAAATAATTTTCAATGCTTTTCTATAGTAAAATAATTTTCAATGCATTTTATGGTAAAATAATTTTCAATGCATTTTATAGTAAAATAATTTCCAATGCATTTTATAGTAAAATCATTTCCAATGCAATTCTATAGTAAAATAATTTTCAATGTATTCTTATAGTAAAATCATTTCCAATGCATTTTAATAGTAAAATCATTTCCATTAGATTCTTATAGTAAAATCATTTCCATTGGATTCTTATTGTAAAATCATTTCCAATGCATTCTCATAGTAAAATCATTTCCAATGCATTCTCAAAGTAAAATCATTTTACTACTTTTTCTATAGTAAAATTATTCCCAATGCATTCTAATAGTAAAATCATTTCCAATGCATTCTGATAGTAAAAACTTTTCCAATGCATTCTCATAGTAAAATCATTTCCAATACATTCTCATAGTAAAATCATTTCCAATGAATTCTAATGGTAAAATCATTTCAAATATTTTTCTATAGTAAAATTGTTTCCAATACATTCTCATAGTAAAATCATTTCCAATACATTCTCATAGTAAAATCATTTCCAATACATTCTCATAGTAAAATCATTTCCAATACATTCTCATAGTAAAATCATTTCCAATGCATTCTCATAGTAAAATCATTTCCAATGCATTCTCATAGTAAAATCATTTCCAATGTAATCTCATAGTAAAATCATTTCAAATATATTCTCATAGTAAAATCATTTCCAATGAATTCTAATGGTAAAATCATTTCAAATACTTTCCTATAGTAAAATTATTCCCAATGTATTCTTATAGTAAAATCATTTCAAATACTTTCCTATAGTAAAATCATTTCCAATGCATTCTAATAGTAAAATCATTTCCAATGCATTCTCATAGTAAAATCATTTCCAATGTAATCTCATAGTAAAATCATTTCCACTGCAATCTCATAGTAAAATCATTTCCAATGAATTCTAATGGTAAAATCATTTCAAATACTTTCCTATAGTAAAATCATTTCCAATGCATTCTGATAGTAAAATCATTTCCAATGCATTCTAATAGTAAAATCATTTCCAATGCATTCTAATAGTAAAATCATTTCCAATGCAATCTCATAGTAAAATCATTTCCAATATATTCTCATAGTAAAATCATTTCCAATGCATTCTCATAGTAAAATCATTTCCAATGCAATCTCATAGTAAAATCATTTCCAATGCAATCTCATAGTAAAATCATTTCCAATACATTCTCATAGTAAAATCATTTCCAATGTAATCTCATAGTAAAATCATTTCCAATGCAATCTCATAGTAAAATCATTTCCAATGCATTCTCATAGTAAAATCATTTCCAATACATTCTCATAGTAAAATCATTTCCAATACATTCTCATAGTAAAATCATTTCCAATGAATTCTAATGGTAAAATCATTTCAAATATTTTTCTATAGTAAAATTATTTCCAATACATTCTCATAGTAAAATAATTTACAATACATTCTCATAGTAAAATCATTTCCAATACATTCTCATAGTAAAATTATTTCCAATACATTCTCATAGTAAAATAATTTACAATACATTCTCATAGTAAAATCATTTCCAATACATTCTCATAGTAAAATCATTTCCAATGAATTCTCATAGTAAAATCATTTCCAATACATTCTCATAGTAAAATCATTTCCAATGAATTCTTATAGTAAAATCATTTCAAATACTTTCCTATAGTAAAATCATTTCCAATGCATTCTGATAGTAAAATCATTTCCAATGCATTCTAATAGTAAAATCATTTCCAATGCATCCTCATAGTAAAATCATTTCCAATGCATTCCTATAGTAAAATCATTTCCAATGCAATCTCATAGTAAAATCATTTCCAATGCATTCTCATAGTAAAATCATTTCCAATACATTCTCATAGTAAAATCATTTCCAATGAATTCTAATGGTAAAATCATTTCAAATATTTTTCTATAGTAAAATTATTTCCAATACATTCTCATAGTAAAATAATTTACAATACATTCTCATAGTAAAATCATTTCCAATACATTCTCATAGTAAAATCATTTCCAATGAATTCTAATGGTAAAATCATTTCCAATGCATTCCTATAGTAAAATCATTTCCAATGCATTCTCATAGTAAAATCCTTTCCAATGTAATCTCATAGTAAAATCATTTCCAATACATTCTCATAGTAAAATCATTTCCAATGAATTCTAATGGTAAAATCATTTCAAATACTTTCCTATAGTAAAATTATTCCCAATGTATTCTTATAGTAAAATCATTTCAAATACTTTCCTATAGTAAAATCATTTCCAATGCATTCTGATAGTAAAATCATTTCCAATGCATTTTATAGTAAAATCATTTCCAATGCATTCTCATAGTAAAATCATTTCCAATGTAATCTCATAGTAAAATCATTTCCATTGCATTCTCATAGTAAAATCATTTCCAATGCATTCTCATAGTAAAATCATTTCCAATGTAATCTCATAGTAAAATCATTTCAAATACATTCTCATAGTAAAATCATTTCCAATGAATTCTTATGGTAAAATCATTTCAAATACTTTCCTATAGTAAAATTATTCCCAATGTATTCTTATAGTAAAATTATTCCCAATGTATTCTTATAGTAAAATCATTTCAAAAACTTTCCTATAGTAAAATCATTTCCAATGCATTCTGATAGTAAAATCATTTCCAATGCATTCTAATAGTAAAATCATTTCCAATGCATTCTCATAGTAAAATCATTTCCAATGTAATCTCATAGTAAAGTCATTTCCAATGCAATCTCATAGTAAAATCATTTCCAATACATTCTCATAGTAAAATCATTTCCAATGCATTCTCATAGTAAAATCATTTCCAATGAATTCTAATGGTAAAATCATTTCCAATGCATTCCTATAGTAAAATCATTTCCAATGCATTCTCATAGTAAAATCATTTCCAATGCATCCTCATAGTAAAATCATTTCCAATGTAATCTCATAGTAAAATCATTTCCAATACATTCTCATAGTAAAATCATTTCCAATGAATTCTAATGGTAAAATCATTTCAAATACTTTTCTATAGTAAAATTATTCCCAATGTATTCTTATAGTAAAATCATTTCAAATACTTTCCTATAGTAAAATCATTTCCAATGCATTCTCATAGTAAAATCATTTCCAATGCATTCTAATAGTAAAATCATTTCCAATGCATTCTCATAGTAAAATCATTTCCAATGTAATCTCATAGTAAAATCATTTCCATTGCATTCTCATAGTAAAATCATTCCCAATACATTCTCATAGTAAAATCATTTCCAATGCATTCCTATAGTAAAATCATTTCCAATGTCTTCTGATCTTAAAATCATTTTCTATGTTGTTCCTATAGAATTTTTTTTATAAAATTGTATAAAATTCACTGCATACTAAAATAAAATCATTTCCAATGCTTTCCTTTGGTAATAATATAATTAGACATTTTTGTACATGAAACATTTGGCATTCATAGACTGAACAGTCTGCTTTACTGCTGGTTGCAATTTATAAAATCATTTTATTACATACAGACTATTGTCTTCATCTGCCCAATAGTTCAAACTGTATATATAGGTATAGTTTGCATAAAAGTCAAAGGTTGATGTGTGTTTTGTTTGCATGGGCATTAAAAGTTAGGTTTATTTTTCCCAAGACTCAAAAATGTAGACACAGGTTTGGATTGCATGAGACCCAAAAAAGGTAGATATATTTTTGGTTTCTATGAGGACTGAAAACATAAACATATGTATTGTCTTTCCCAGATAGAAGGTAGACAAAATTTTGTTCTAAAAGATTTCTAACAATTTCTTTTCTCACGTCTCTCATCTGCTGAACTCACTTCGATTTGCTTACTTCCCTGAGAGCAATAATCTCCAAAAGTATAAATGCAATGTTAATTGACATCTTCTATCTCCTTGATTCCCATCCATCTCTTATCATTCCTCTGACATCCGCAAAAATTGCGTTTTCTCTCACTGTTGCTCTCTGTGCCTCAGTGGTGGTTCTGCCTTGCTCAAGGTAAAATGATTATTTAAAAAAAATGGAGTCAAGAAGATAAACATAGGTTTAGTTTTGCACAAGATTAAAAAAATGTAGGCAAAAATACAAAAAATGTTTAATTTGGTCAAGAGCAAGTTAAGTAAACATAAATACAGCAGATGGCCCATTTTTTGTTGGAGTTTACCTTTCTGTATGAGGATGCATCTAATGTAGTCTTAACTTAAAATGAAAGAGTATAGGGTCATATAGAAAATGTCTTGCTTTGACATAATTCGAAATATCTGACCAAAGGACTGAACAACATGGGAAATTATTTGGGAAGAGTGTGTTGGTTGGGATGAGAACTTTTCACTATGCTTTTCAGTCTCTTTTATTTACAATCCTTAGAATATCCCAAACTAAGAAGCACCGAATGAGGATCAAACTTACTATCTAGTTGATTTAACAAGACAAGCTTGCTAACCATTATACCATGCTGCCACCAAAAAAAAATATTTACTCAGCATAGCTTAGCACAAGGTCAACAGTACAGGGTACCCAGTGAGGATCAAACTCACAACTCAGGTGCAATTAATCTAGCAAAACAAGCTTAAAAAATAAAATATGCTGATGTGTTTCCATCAAAAAAAAGTTATTTACTAAGCATAGCTTAGATGTGGCACAAGGCTGCAATTATAGAGCACACAGTACAAATCAACTTCACTTAATCAATCCATTCTGCCTTATTTGATAGATGATTGGGCAATCATGTCTCAAAAGAGACATGAAAGACTGGACAGAAAATTTTCCTGCACTAGGATGCCATTACTTTCTGTGGTAGACTGATTGCCTACTATGGCTACTGATCTCAATCTGACCTGCTATTTAATCCATAGCTGAAGAGAAGAAGAGACAGATTAATACCTTTCCCAAGGGTATATGCGCGGAAGTAAATGCAATGAATTCAATTAGAATTTGAATTCGACTCTCTGATTTCTCGTTCTCAATCGATATCTACTGCACCACAATGCACATTCAACCATAATTGTTCTAAGGAGACATGTACTAACCATTGCACTATGTTAAAATGCCACTCTCAAAAAAGACTATTTACTAAACACAGGTTTAGATTGGGCACAAGGCTGCAAATACATAGCCCTTAGATTGAATGAGGCACACATGTTAAACATTACACCATGTTAAAGTGCTCAATGTCCAGTTAAAAATAGCAATTTACTAAGTGTAGTTTAGGTGAGGCACAAGGGTAAAAATCTGGTGCACCCAGTGAGGATCAAGCACACTACTCGGTCATAACTGATCTGGCAAGACAAGTTTGCTAGCCATTACATCAATGTGCTCAATGTAGCATAAGTGTGGCACAAGGTCAAAAGTAGGAATGAACTTACTAGTGAGACAAGCTTGTTAACTATTACACCACACTGAAGAGGCAGCCTACTGACAAAAAATATTTACTAACCACAGTTCCCATGTGGCACAAGGCCAACAGTACGGAGTACACAATGAAGATCAAATTAAACTTACTACTCAGTTGTAATTGATCTAGCAAGACAAGCTTGCTAACCATGACACCATGTTGACGTGCCCAATGTCCAATTAAAAATATCAAGAAAGTATTTTAGATTTTCACATAACAAGTGTCTAGATATGTCTACACTGATGAAAACTGCTATTTAAATATAAAATTAGCAAATGTTTCTTGCAGCAGTCAGTAGCTAACTTGACACTCCCATAAGCAAACATTAAAGTTAATGATAGGATTTTGCGTTTATGGGTACAGATGCTAGTTTTTCTATATATATTATGCAATGAAGCTATCCCAGATTAATTAACTGAAGTGCTGGTTGGCCAATCAGGATGCACCATTTTTATATTAGCAACCTAGCAATTTGAAATTTTTTATGTGTGTGTTGGCTTTTTTTTTCTAAAAGGAAAGGTGTTGTCTATTCAATGTCATAATTTAATTGAGTATTTAAATATCTCTTGTCTTTTGATATTTATCCTAAACTAATTTCATTTAAAAAATTCTTTAGTTATTGTTTTTTTTATTATTAAAATGGTTTAGACTATTGTCCTCATCTTTGTTATCATATCAAGGCTTTGGCTTTGATATTCTTCAGGTGATATATGTTGGAAGTTCAAACTGAAGCCTTTATGTCATCCACAAAGGTAGATTGACCTAGTGGATAAAAGTGTTGGTTAAAGTTATACAGTGACATGAATCAAACAATTGTGAGTTCATGATATTGAATCATTTGCTAACTTTGCTACTGGGAAAGTTGGTTTGCTGTGTCATGATAGACAATTTTTACTCAACAGAATCTATCTTATACATTTATAAATCTCCCATTCCTCTAGACATTGGATATTCCTGCCACATCTGGTCTAGTGCTTCTATTATGCATATAGATATTCTTAAACAAGAATCTGCAATGTTAACAGTCCTGACTTGGCATCTCATCTTCTGTCACTTCCCCACAAATATAACATAGCTCCCTTGTGCCTTTTCTACAAACATTTTCATAATAATTATTTTGATGAGCTTTCTTTTTAGCATCTCAAATGTACAAATTTAAGTGCAATCCTAGATTGGCAGGATGGTCTCATCATTTTACAGTTGAAATTGAAAAATGCAACTGTAAGTTCTATGCTAGCAGTTTCTTCTCTTTTGCACTTCTTGCTCGTGGAACTCACTTTCTTTCCAGTCATGTTTAATCTTCAAAATATTAAATGCAATTTCAAACATTATCTTCTCATTGCTTAATTCCTGTTCTTTCATCATTCTTTGTTTTTTTTTTGTTTTTTTTTAATCATATCACCCCAAGCAAGGCGATAACGCCACTGATGCGCAGGGGGCTACGTAAGGGTAAAAAGAATGGAAAAGAGAAAGCCGGAAACCACATCATAAACAGGGAACAAGGGATGCACCTCTTCACCTGTTCAGTAGACGTGGGTGGAGTGTGAACCGGGCGATAGTTTAGTCTATCTACTCCAATTAGAAAAGAGAAAACTGGAAACCGCATCCTAAACAGGAAACAAAGGATGAGCCTCTTCACCTGTTCAGTAGACGTGGGTGGAGTGTGAACCGGGCGATAGTTTAGTCTATCTACTCCAATTAGAAAAGAGAAAACTGGAAACCGCATCCTAAACAGGAAACAAAGGATGAGCCTCTTCACCTGTTCAATAGATGTGGGTGGAGTGTGAACCGGGCGATAGTTTAGTCTATCTACTCCAATTGAAAAAAAAAATAATAAAAAAAATTTAAAAAAATAAAATGTCCATAGTAATGTTTTTCTTCTTTTCATATTTTTTCACATTCAGTAACCCCCTTGCATCTTAGTGGCTTTATTGCTTTGCTTAGTGGGGTGAAATAATAGAAAACTGCAAATAATAATGTATGTACAGGTAACATAACAGTTACTGACACAAAACGTGCGGTTGTTATGTTAAGTTCAAATTGTTGTGTTTACTTTTTATGGTGCGACAGATAACGACTCAGAGTGAGAAATTAGAGAGACCAGTTCAAATTCTAGTTGAATTTGTTGTATTCACTTACATACAAATATTCTTGGGAAAGGTATGAATCCATCACTTCTCCCTCCAGCTATGGGTTAAATAGCAGGACAGATTATGTTCTATAGTCCTAGCAACCAGTGTACTGCAAAAAGTAATCCCAACCTACTGCAGGAAAACCTTATACCTAGTAAATCATGCCTCAAAAGAGACATGATTGCCTAAGCATGTATAATATACAGCAATTAACTGACTGACCCTTATAAAAAGAATGAATATATTTCTTCTCTCTCAACTAGGGGTTAAACAGGAGGAGTTAGCTCTATAGTCTTGATGTAGGAAAAGTCAGTCAGTCAGTTAAGTGCCATACATGATACACACTTTGGGTGATCATGTCTCAAAATAGACATGACTGACTGAGTAGAAGATTATCCCGCAATAGGTTGCCATTACTTTCTATTGGTAGACTGGTTACCAGCCAAGGCTATAGAAACCAATCTGTCGTATTATTTAACCTATAACTGGAAGGAAGAGATGGAGTAATACCTTTCCCAAAGGTTATTTATGTGTAAGTGAATGCAAGGAATTTAACTGGAAGTCAAACTCGACTCCCCAATTTGTTGTTCCGAGACGATATCCACTGTACTACAATGCACATCCGCACTGCAAAAAGAACAACTCTAAAACTGGTATGGAGCTAGCAACTCTTTAGCCCCAGATTTTACAAGTGTATCTACATGTCTTGTATACATACAATGAAATGTCATATTTTTCACATGAATCTATGCATTATCGCTGAAAATCAGAAACAATTGGATTGTCAGGGTTCAGGAATTAAAATAAGTGTTGTTATTAGAATAAAATTTCTTTTTGCTGAGTAGGTGCTGAAAAGTTCTCGGTCTGAACAAGTAATGATTAAAAAAATTTCTCATTTTCTCAGATTTGGAGAAGTATGTGCATGTGCATTGTGATGCAGTGGACAGTGACTCAGAATGAGAAATCAGCGAGCCAAGTTCAAATTCCAGTTGAATTCACTGAATTCACTTATGTGTAAATACCTTTGAAAACAGTAATAATTCATCTCTTCTCCCTCTGACTGTGAGTGGAATCATATCATGTTGAATACACCGGTTCTTGTTCGATCACCGAAGTTAAGCAACGTTAAGCCTGGTCAGTACTTGGATGGGTGACTGCTTGGGAATACCAGGCGCTGTAAGCCTTCAGTGACAGATGTGCGTTGTGGTGCAGTGGATATTGGCTTGGAAAGAGAAATCGGTGAGACGAGTTCGAATTCCAGTTGAGTACCCTGCATTCCCTTAAGCACTGGTACCATTGGGAAAGGTATTAATCCATCACTTCCCTCCAGTTATGGGTTAAATAACATGATGGGGCATGGAGGCAACCCATCTAGTATTGGTGTCACAATAAAAACACCCTTGGTAGCCCTGGCGAAGCATCAAGTATTCAGCTATCTGACAAGATATGAATTTTGCTACAAAAACTGCACCGGGGTTCCAAATGCATAGGGAATAATGGAGGGGTATAGTGAGTTCTATCTCGGCCAATGGCCACAACACGATGATGAGTGGACAGATCGGGTTCTACAGCCTTGGTTGACAACCAGTCTACAGCAGAAAGAAATGACAACTTACTGTGGATAAATCTTCTGTCAAGACAGTCATGTCTCTTTCAAGACATGATTGCACAAGCATGTATCACATATAGCACTAAACTAACTGTTAGGCTGAGAACTTTTCAGGATATTTTTTCATTATAATTGAACAATATACTGAATGTGATTTTTAAATTATTTTTTAACTGAGAATGTTGCATTTTAGTAAAGACTGAATTAGCTGATTATATAATCTTTCAACCAGTATATTTATGTTGAAGGTGGAACTTGCAAATTTTGGCATATTTTCAAGTGCCTTGAGGGCAAAAAAAATTGTACCGAAGTTGAAAATCCTGTATATTAAAATAATTATCTAAACAAATATCATACTTTCAAAATCTGACAAAAATTTCAAAAGTATTAATTCTTTTTTGAAGTACAGAAATCAGACAGTAGTCTAAAATTTTATATTGCACAATGTTATTACAGTCATTTGTTGTGGTGCAGTGGATATCAGCTCAGAAAGAGAAATGAGGGTGCCAAGTTCAAATTCCAGTTGAATTCATTGCATTCACGTACATGCAAATACCCTTGGAAAAGGTATTAATCTGTCTCTTTCCTCCAGTAATGGGTAAAATAACAGGACAGATTGGGCTATATAGACTTGGCTGGCAACCAGTCTACCACAGAAAGTAATGGCAACTTACTGCAGGATAATCTTCTGCTCAGTCAGTCATGTTTCTTTTGAGACATGATCACCCAAGCATGTATCACTTATGGCTCTTAACTGACTGACTGACATGTAAGTACCCTTGAGAAGGTAAGAATATATTTCTTCTACTCCTAGCTATGGGTTCAATTACAAAACAAACTAGGTCCTATAGTTTTGTTTGGCAGTCTACTGCAGAAAAAATGGCAACCAACTCTGAGAAAATCTTATGCCTAGTCAGTCATGTCTCAAAAGAGACATGATCACTCAAGCATGTACCGTGTATGACAAATAACTGAAGTTTAGGTAGGCTGGTTGCTTTTATGATATGTCAACACCTTTCTTTTAATTGTTTCACCCCAAGAAAGGTGGGACAGTCACTTGTGCACAGGGGGTTAGTGAGAAGCATGACTAGGTAAAGGGGTTATTGAAGGAAGAATAAATGATGAACGGGATTCAGGAAGATAGAAGATGGCATTTAACATGGCATTTTAATTTTTGGAGATTTTAACTTTCATGGAAACAAGTACACTACTGGCCATAATTATTAGGCCACCCCAGTTTTTAAAAAAACATTATGTATTTCATACTATTTTTAGTATTTATTGCCAAGTGGATAATTCTAAATGAAAATAGAATAGTTCTTTTGTTAATACTGCAGAATAACATGTGCATCAAATGAACTGTTCTGGTGTCCAGTTTTTGTGCTCTCTTCCCTATGCTAGTCTCTTCTTATTGGCTCACCAAAGCAAAGCCTTCCTGGCTGCTTTGTAAAATTTTGCAAAGTAAAAGAACCATTCTATTTTCATTTAGAATTATCCACTTGGCAATAAATACTAAAAATAGTATGAAATACATAATTTTTTTTAAAAACTGCAGTGGCCTAATAATTATGGCTGGTAATGTATATGGAAGGGAGTTTCACAGGCAGGAAGTGAGAAAAAAGAAACTGTTGGAGTAGAAGTGGTAGTTACATTAAATTATTACAATTGTAAAAATGTGGGACCTTGATGCCAATCTAGTAGCATGCTTCAATTCATATGGGCATCAAGGAAACAGCTCGCCAGAGCAGTTGCCATGAAAATGTTTGCAGAAAAGACAGTGGGTAGCTATGTCACATTAGTGAGAAAGTGACTGAAATGCCAGGTCTGAATTGATTGCATTTCAGATCATTCTTTGGATTTTGTTTATTGTGTTATTTAAATATGTGTCTTCTTTTGTCGTGTTTTTATTTTCAAATGGCAGTCATTGTTATGTGGATTCATCATCAAGTCATAGAAATTCATAAAGAGAGCAATGTTCACAGAATTTCTGCAATACAAAGCAATGCACAATTCGGAAGTAATAGAATACTAGACTTATTATCATTTTAAGATTTTCTTTTGACCTGCCTTTATTTATAACTAGCATCATAACCCGGCGTTGCCCGTGAAAATCAGAACATTTTGATTTCTTCAGCAGATGAAACAAATATGTTTAAATTCGCTACAGACACTTAAAATATAATCTATATATATATATATAAATAAATATATATATATATATATATATATATATATATATTATTATTATTATTTATTAATAAATTATAACATGGATATGTTAAAATATCACTACAAAAGTAGCTATTCTGTTTTGACACTTTTGTGTCTTGTCAAGTGATGTGATAGTTCTTAAATGCCTTTTTTCAAATCCAGAAAGTCCTTCAATAATCGGTGCTGTTTTCAAGCTTTTAAAGCCAAATTTTTCTTGATGATGCATTTGGTTCTTTTTGAGAAGAAAGAAATGGGCTTACCATCTCATTCTTCTTATTATGTCTTCAGTTTGTAGAAACAACCTGGCGAAATAATCCCGTTTGTTTGTTATGGGAAAAATAAAGATATTTCGAAATTTATCTTTTCCATTATAAAAATAAAGTAGATAGTGCTCAACTATAGAAGGAGCTTATATCCAAGTATTGTTGGAATAATATTCCTTGTTTCAAGAAACACTATTTTTTAAAAAGTGCTCAATGCAAAAGTAGAGCTAATAATATTATTTATTCATAAATTATAACATGGATATGTTACAATATCACTACAAAAGTAGCTATTCTGTTTCGACACTTTTGTGTCTTGTCAAGTTCTTAAATGCTAGTGATATTTTGTAGTGATATTGTTAGTGATATATTATCCAGGTTATAATTTATGAATAAATAATATTATTAGCTCTACTTTTGTATTGAGCGCTTTTTTAAAAAGAGTGTTTCTTGAAACATGGAATATTATTCCAACAATACTTGTATATATATATATATATATATATATATAAAAAACAATACATAAGTCTATGTGTGACTGTTCTCTATGCATGCCTACATTTTTTAATATTTCTTTTGTTTCAAAATTACGGGGAAAAATGAATTTTTAAAATGTCGGAATAAAAATTAAATATAAAGGCTCATTTTTTTTTTTAATAAAAAATATTTTAGTCGCGTTTGCCATGTGTGATTTGATTTCTGTGATGTAATTCAGCAACCATCTTAGATCTTCGATGATTTACAGAAATAAAACATTGGAATCTAAATTATATATAAAGGCGCATTTTTTTTTTAATAAAAAAATATTTTCGTCGCATTTGACACGTGTGATTTGATTTCTGTAATGTAATCTAGCAACCATCTTAGATCTTAGATGTTTTATGGAGCAAATGTAAACAATCGTGTCCATTAGCAAAAAAGTGCAGGAGGGAAAATTGCTGAACTTAAAACTCGAAAAGTATGTATCGACCTGGCTTCCCTGGAGATATGTGTCCCTAGAAAGTTTGAATGGCATAGCTTAAAAAATGTAGGCATGTATAGGGAAGTCACACACAGACTCACAGATTGCCTTTTATATATATAGATTACATGCCTGGTCATAACCAATGATCCAGGGCATGCAGGAAATGTGGTTTTTGCTGTTTACACTTAATTCAGTAAGTTAAGTGTCATATGTGACACTTAATCGAGACATGATCGAAAGAGACATGACTGACTGGGCAGAAGATTATCCCACTGTAGGTTGCTATTATTTTCTTCAGTAGACTAGTTGCCACCCAAGGCTATAGAACCCAATCTGTCCTGTTATTTAACCCATAATTGGAGGGAAAAGATGGATTAATACCTTTCCTAAGGGTATTTGCACGTAAGTGATTCCGGGAATTCAACTGGAATTTGAACTCAGCTCTTCAATTTCTTGTTCTGAGCCGATATCCACTGCACCGCAACACAAATAAACAGCTATTAACAGAGAAACTTAAATGGATCAATCTCTTCACAGGTTATGGGCTCTACTTGTCAGAATTATATTTTAGATTTCTTGGAGAGATGCTCCAAGAATTTTATTGATTTGTTCTTGAGTTTCTTTTTTTATCAGACCCAAAGCTCCAATCACAACAGTTTTAGTTGCTAAGTTTCACATTTTTTTCTATTTCTTTCTTCAGGCTTTTGCATTTGTTTAGTTTTTCAAAAACTTTTGCAAATGCTCATGTTGATCAGTATGCAGATTATTTTTTTCTCTACGATAATAATGTTTGAGCAATTTGCTTGTATTTTTTTTTATCTGTGTTAGAGAAATCCCAGATGATGATAGCATCTGCTCCCACAATTACAGATTCAGAGCGACGTTCATTCCATTTCGATTTGCAGTTATTTCTGTCCTGTAGCGAATTAACAGTACCATATGAAAGTCAGATGGAACAAAGCCACGATTATAAAACTAATAAATATGAAAATCTAAAATCAGAGCTAATAAAGGAAGTGTATAAAGTAATTGTTAGAACAGTGAAAATTGGAACAAAGGGTTTTGTTGCAGGCACTCTGGACCAATTTCTGTACCAATTTCTGGGCCAAATTGGAATCAAAGGACGTAATAGGGCCAAAAGTATAAAACACCTAATAGAAATGAATGAAAATAGTTCTATGTTGATATGGAAAAAAAGAAATATTCCATGGAATATTTCAGTAAACATGATGGCATAACATGGCTGATCGTGAATGCCTAATGAGGTTCATGTTGCATTCTCAGAAAGCGAGGTTTGCCGTTTTTAAAAATTCTTCATAAATCTACTTTCACCGTTAGACATTTGAACTAGTATATCTTTATAATGAGGCCTCACATCAGTGAGAGGAGCTGGTGCGCAAGTAAAACAATTGAGAGGATGGCTCCAAAATGGTGCACATTCTCTCCTAATGACCCCAAATTTAAATATAAATTTGAGGGGAATACATTAAAAAAAATTCAATGAAATCATATGACATAGAGAAGCTCAGTGGAAATGTCATTGGCATGAAGAGCATTAAACATTCAGGTGAGTTTCAAATACTTTCCAGTAATTTCCTTCACCCTATCTTGTAGTTATAATTCATTCTGTTTTATATTTATATTTTTTTGTCTGATTCCAAGTGCTCCTTTTATTATGGGCATGACTCTAATTTTCATATTTCATAGTTTTCACAGCTCTTAGGTGAGATTAGTTATTTTTTCAATTTCTCTATTTTCTTTTATCTTCACTCCATGTTTTTTTGGCAGAGACACGTTTGTGATATTGCAGGTCTACTTTCATTTGCTTAATGTTATTATTATCCCTGCTTATCATTATTTTTACGAGTGGGCCTATGCCATAAAAAATGACAGCAAAATATTTATATCGATATGCTGTCTAAAATGATAGCAACCAAAATATTGATGAAACTACTACTAAGTATATTACATTAAAATATAAGAAAAACAAAACAAAATAATCTAAAGGAGGGAAATATATTTTATATATATATATGTATATGTGTGTGTATGTGTGTGTGTATATATATATATATATATATATATGTAGTTTTGCCACAACTCTACAACAAATATATATATATATATATATATATATATATATATATATATATATAAATATATATATATTTTGCCACAACAACTCTACAACAAATTGGCAATGAAGATCTACAACAACTTGGCAATGAAGGGCCACAACACTATATATATATATATATATATATATATATATATATATATACACACTATATATATATATATATATATAGTGTTGTGGCCCTTCATTGCCAAGTTGTTGTAGATCTTTGTTGCCAATTTGTTGTATAGTTGTTGTAGCAAAATTTCGCCGCAAAGTTGTAGTGACCAGTTTGTTGCTGAAAGTAAGACACAGAACAAGTTGTTGGTTGGTTGTTTTTGTTTTATGGCATATCAGCCTCGGCGGGTCATTTATTGCCAACTAAATTTTATATCTTTATTTTCTTTCAAAAATTTATTGTTGTTTTTTATATAAGTTTTGTGTCTAGTAATACATTTTCTTTTCGAGTATCAAATTTCATTGGGGTTTGTTTTTAAGGGCAGGGTCCCCAAGTCCTACCCTGTTATTTAACCCATAACTGGAGGGAAGGGATGGATTAATACCTTTTCCAAATGTACCAGTGCTTAAGGGAATGCAGGGGGTTCAACTGGAATTTCTCTTTCCAAGCTGATATCCACTGCACCACAACGCACATCCGTCGCTAAAGGCTAACAGCACCTGGTATTCCCAAGCAGTCACCCATCTAAGTACCGACCAGGCTCAATGTTGCTTAACTTTGGTGATTTAGTGAGAACCGGTGTATTCAACGTGATATGGCTGTAAACCACAGAACAAGAAGGTAAGTTTAAAACAATATATTAGTATCACAAGAAACAAGATATTCAAAGGAAGAGTTAATAATAAGTAACTAGAAATAAGCCCAACGGTATTATTATGCTGCTTGTTGCCTGACTAGTAGCTGTTGTCTACTGCTGTTAAGTGCCTTTGTTAACTGCTCTCTGGAAGTCATGCAGGTAATTACAAGAAGAGTCCATTCCTTGTAGAAGGGCACCATAACATATATATATATATAAATTTAAATTGTGTGTATTTTGGCAGCAATTTTTCATTAATGCAGGTTTCATTGAATAATATAGATAAGTTCTGTCTATTAATTTTGTGTAGGATCCGTTCATACCGTCTGATATACTTGATGGTGATATCGTTGAAAGACAACAAAAAATCACAGTAATTATTGATTTTTTTATCGGGTCTAAGCTTTTGGCTCACATAAGCCATTATCAAAGAGTAAATATTAACACACAGTAAAAACATAGAACATTTAAGCTATTAACAATAAAGAGAATTAAATTGAAAATATAAGTCCATCCCTACCGTGGCGGATGGCCGAAGACAGTGACAAAATAGTGGCGTTGTGGTCCCTGATCTGATTACAGACATTTGAGTACGTTATTGGAAATATCAAAATTGATTGTATTCAAACCAGGTTTAAATTGTTTAATGTAGATTGCTTCGAGGATTTTTAGTTTCTGTTTATTATTTTCTTGTTTGAGTATGTACGTGTTATCAACGAGTGTTTTTCTCAGTATATATATATATATATATATATATATATATATATACTTAATTTATACGAAAATTTATGAAATTGGTATTGACCGATATAATTATTGGTTTTGAACATTACTTTTTAATGGATATTGTATTTGAGTCAATAGGCTGTTTTTCTATAATTAAGCAGTACATTTTAATTACCCACCAGCCGAGATGTTTGAGAAATCTGCCAGAAGAAAGATAGTTTCTAAACAAGAATTTTCAAACATCTAGGCCAGCGGATAATTAAAATGCAGTGTTAAATTATAGAAAAAAATCAGACTATCCACTCAAATATGAGTATCAATTAAAAAAATAATGGTCAAAACAAATAAATTTAAATATATATATATACACACAAATAAATACATAAGGGTCTTTATTATAATAGAGATGATATGTATATATTCTTCACTATTCAAAAAAAAATTATTGCAAAATATAAAATTGTTAAAGAGAAAACATGCAGCAAGAGCTTTCATGACTGATAGTTTTAATAACTGGTTGTAAAGAGAATGAACTGAGCTATCTCTCTCCATGTGCTCAACAAGAGAGAAATATATATATATACACACACACACTAAGAAATGATGTATTTCATACTATTTTTAAGTGGATAATTCTAAATGAATATAGAATGTTTTTTTTGTTATTATTACTTTGCAAACTTTTACAAGGCAGGGAAGCAAAGATGAACTTGTCTGATTCACCCTAAGTTTTGTTCATTCTTTCTTTGAGGAAACTGCAATATAGGTAATTATTAAATATTTATAAATTCATTTGATGCACATGTTATTGTGCAGTATTAACAAAAGAACCATTCTATTTTCATTTACAATTTTTCACTTCGCAATAAATACTAAAAAATACATCATTTTTTTAAGACACTGGGGTGGCCTAATAATTATGCCCGGTAGTATATATATATATATAGATAGATAGATAGATAGATAGATAGATAGATAGATATAGATAGATAGATATACAGCAGTCTTTATTATAATATAGAAGATTATTATTATTGTTTATTATTATTATTATTATTGTCATTTTCATTATAATTCGATTTCTTCTATGGTCACACTATCAACCAAGTCTGCGGAAAGACCTAAGGTGGAGCATGGTGTGTTGTTATGGCTACATTTCAGGTTTTTTCTATCTCCCATAAAATCCCCAGCATTGCATAGACAATGTTCTCCTCAGTGTGTGGGCTGTACTTAACAAGACAATTTTTTGTATATCTCTTAAGCTGGGGTTTCCAGGGATTCTTTCATTGTGCTGTTTTGTTCCATTTTCTGTAATTTCAAGTGCACCTATCACTGGTACTATTCTTGTTTTCAATTTCTACTTTTTTTTTATTTCAATTTGCTATGTTATCATTATTATCATATAATAATTAATATTGTCAGTATTATTATGTTGGTATCATACATTAATTTAGCCAATAGAAATTCTGTCCTTGTGTCATGGCATCAGTAAGAACCCTCACTACTCAAGATCTTTTCAGGGAATTCTCACAGTCAGCTGCAGAAAAAAAATGGCAACCTACTGTGGGAAAATCTTCTGCCTTGTCAGTCATAGATTGAAAGAGACATGATTGCCCAAGTGTTTATCACATATGGCACTTAACTGACTGACTGACTTACCTTTTGTAAATTGATGAAAAGCAATGATGGGGAGGAATAGTAATAAGACAGATATTCCTTAGAATTACAAATGATAGAAAGTTGTGGAGAGCCATTATCCCCCAGATTTTAAAAAAAACCTATATAGTAATGATAAATTTTAGAAAAATGTTGTTGCAATAAGGAATTAATCATTATTAAAATTCTTTATGACTGTTGATAACCATTACGTGCTGATTGTGGTAATCATTTAACTGATGTTACTTTTGATGATATCATGAATCCAATGGTTAAAGACGAGGATCATCTTCATAACAGCAAAGAGAAGGAGACAGAAGATGATAAAAGGGGAATACAATTGAATAATTAACTACTTGAAATTTCAAACCAGTTTTAAACAAAGCAAAAAGTAAATCATCAAAAAGTATTTTATTAATAGAGCAATTAAAATCCCAACCCTTTTTCTCTCTTTGACATTTTAGATTCTTCAAAATTCAATTTGAATTTCATTCGAAAATAGTAGCTTTTAAGTGTATTTTTTCCATTGATTAATGAAGGAAAGAATTAAATGGGGGAATTAAATTAATTGGCAGACAAACCCAACTGTTAATAAAGACAAAAAAAAAAAGAAGCTAAAATGTATAAAAATCAGCAAACATGAAACCATCTGTGTTGTTATTAAAAATAAAAATAATCTAAAGCTACAGAATATTGTTAATTTTTTCAGAAATCAAGAAGGGTGATTTAATCAATTTTCTTGGATGCACACTGCTTAAAACAAGGAGATAATTAGTTAAAATGATGAAATCACCCTCGAGGGCTTGTTATCTGAGATTTTTCTCACATTTAACTGAGTGAAAAAAGTGGCATGATCTACGGTTGGATTGAGAAGATCCCTAAAAACAGTTTCTTAGAAGTTTATCGATTCAAACGAATGGGCTGAACAGAAAATTGTAAAAGTGATTAAGTGCATTCATTGGAAACAAAGTAGCCTTCCAAAAATTAAGCTAAGTATTAAGATACAGGAAAATTTTATTAAAAACAAAGGAAAGAGTAGTGAAGTTTTACTTTTGTGTTTCTTTCCTTCTCTTTCTCAAGAACAGAAGGTGTTTTGGCATTTGCGTTCCAGAAGCTGAGTAGAGTATTGAAAGACAGGAAAATTTCACTGGAAAATTTCACAGGAAACAAAGAAGAGAGTACTGGATTGTTATGGGATATCTGTCCTTCAATATGGCAGTAAATGCTGGACAATCTCATCAAAGATGAAGGAAAGACTTGAAGCAACCAAAATGTGGTTCTACAGAAGGATGCTGATGAGACAATGAACAAAAAACATGAGCGGCAACAAGATTTTAGCGAGGATAGGCACAAGAAGAAAACTGATACTTAACATCTCAAAGAGACAGCTGATGTTTTTTGGAACATGTAATGAGGAAGGAGGGCTTGGAGAACCTGATGCTCACCTGACAGATAGAGGGGAAGAAAGACAATGGAAAGTAATGCATGATATACTTGATGGACTTGAGCAGATAAATGGTGGAGCAGGGATTGCGTGGGATAACAGAAGAAGAGGTATTAAGAGTGACAAGAGATAGAAAGATGTGGAGGGCCATGATCACCTACGTCCTAAAGGGACACGGTACATAGAAGAAGGAGAAGAAGAAGAAGGACCTCCGTTTATGCCCCACAATACCCACCATCCTCATTTTTGAGAGGTTAAGAAATTCCATTTTTTAGTTGGGGAGATTAAAGAAAAAATTTTTTTTAAGAATGAAGAGAAGATTTTTTTTTATCTAATTTAAATCTAAACTTATAAATGGAACTTTGTGTGTATGTGTGTGTGTGTCTGTGTGTGTGTGGGTTTGTTACCTATAGATGCCGAAACGGCTGAACCGATCTTCTTGAAAGTTTACACAGTTGTTCTATTAGTGTCTGCGAGTGTTCTTTGCTAGGTTTTGTGTCAAGGTACCCCCGATAAATATCGAAAACCAATAATCGAAAAAATCAGGTTATAGAAGAAGTGGTCCGATTTTAATCAAATTTGATACGCTCATAGACAAAGACATAAGAAACAATATTCAGAAGTTTCAAGGTTGCAGTTCTTACAATAGTGCAGAAAATCAATAATATATATATATATATATATATATATATATATATATATATATATATATATAAAAGGCAAGATGTTTGTGTGTGTGTCTGTTTATCTGCCTGTATGTCTGTATTTTTTTCAGCTCTTTTATTTTAGTTTTTTGCTTCGGGTTTGGCTCTAAGTAGGTATAATTATAGTTCTTAGTCTCAGCCATGATTTACTCAGAGGACTTATTTAGCCTTCAAAATTCAGTTTACGACGAAAAAAACTTATTTGATATTGATACCAGGAAATCAAAATTTGACTTACATCCATTGATTTTTCTTTCAGTCTATGGTTTCACTTTAACTGGAAACAACTATTGCTTTTTAGTCTTTCGTGCCAACATCCAAAGTGTCTGAGCTCCAGGACCATGGATTAGTTTTAAAACTTTCATTACACCCGAGCAACGCCGGACTATACTGCTAGTATAACATAATCCCAACACTGCAGTTACATTATGCCAGTCCTTTTTTGTGGTAACAAATGTTTGACAATCTCACAGACATTGAAAAGACTTGGAGCAACAGAAATTGTGCTGAGAATACCATGAACTGAACATGTGGGCAATGGCAAAGTTATAGAGAAAATAAAAATAAGGAGAACACCTGAAGAAGGCCAGAGTGTACACTGACTGAAACATTGTAAACATGGCAATAAAGATGAGGACAATTATCTAAATAGTGTAAATAATGAAAATTATTCCTGTAAATATACAGAGTGCCCAGTAAACAAAGTTTCAAATTTATTATCACTGTTTTATCTTTTAGAAATAAATGACGTTGAATAAATTCCTTAAATATTCATGACATTGAATAATCATTTGACTCTTGTCTAATCACTTAACTCTGATTGGTTCATTTATGATTAATTTATTGCTGCTTGATCTTGTGACTCGTTATTTAAAGGTCATTTGCAGACAACTTTCATCTTTCATTCTGCCCTTCTCATATGGCTAAAAAACTCACTGATTTTGAGTGTCAAGTTATCATATTTTTAAAAGATGAAAATCTGATGTGGGGATTGACAAAATGTTCAGCAATTTATAAATTTTTTCTTAACATTAATTGTCACCAATTTTCACTGGTTGTCTTTCAGAATTTACAGCTTTTTCTATTGGGCACTTTGTATATAAAATTATTCTTGTAAATAGTTCTAAATAAAATAAGGTCTAGACATGAGCAATGGAACAAGAACAGTTTGCCTCTGTAAATTAGATAAAGGGTTCAGTTCAGAATTTCCTGTTAGCTAGATCAATATATACCTGAGGAAGCCTGGAGGGCATAACAGCTGAAACGTTATAGTAACAAAAATGAGGAAAATAGTCTGAATATAAATAGCGTAAATAATAACTCTTCATCCCAGAAATTCAGACAAAATCTTTTTTGATATCTAACTTTTATAAACATTGAAGCCATACTATATACAATTTTGGCCCTGAAGCTGTAATTTCAAAAATTAATTGATAATAAAATTCTAGCAATTGAACTATTGTTTGATAAGACCATTCGCCATTCCTCTTTTATTGAAAAGATGATGATGATGATGATGATGATGATTACAATGATAATAATATTAATAATAATAATAATAATAATAGCAAGCAATTACAAAGACTCCTTACTTTTATGTGTCATGCTTGTCCCTTTACTGTACTTCTTGGTATGTCTTGCTAGGGATGACAAGCTTTCCCTTTTTCTTTCTGGCCTTCACTATCTGCCAAGACATGTCAAGATTTTCTAGTTTTGACAGAGATCTTTGAGGATATTTTTTTTTAATATAATCATTTCCCCCTCAGTAAGGTAGGATCACCACTGGTGCACAGGGGTTACAGTGAGAGAAAAAAATCAAGGTACAGGGGACGTTGAAGAAAAGGTGAGAGATGAATGGAAATCAAGGAAATAGATGACAACTGATGTTGAATTCAAACTTTTGAAGATTGTACATATCAGGGAAGCAAGCAAACAGAAGGAAGCTCCACAAATGGAAAGTGTGAGAAAAGAAACTCTTTAAGTAGAAGAAGCGTATACATTTAACTATTTTGATGTTGAAAGGTTGAGACCTTGATGCCAGTTTAGTAGCACACATAAATACATGTAGTTAGGAAATCAGGAAAAAAGCTTTTCAGAGAAGTTACTATGAAAGTACTTGTAGAAAAGATGGTGGGAAGCCACGTCACATCAGTGACAATTGCCAATGTATGTGTAGAAATTTGTTTAGAAAAGATGTGTTTATTTTGGGAATTTATATCTGTGTATGTGTGCTTTGAGGGTGGGGATTTAATTAATTTATGAAAAAAATCAAAATAAAACATATAAAAAATAAATATAAAAATACACATGTTCTCATCCTTCTATATTTAAGTTGCATTCTTTTCACACCAGTTGCATTTCATTTGCTTCATATCTTTCATTATCATTATAACTGTTTTTCTCAAGTTAATGGATATTTGTACAATGACTCGTATTTTTTTTTAATATTTTATACTTGCATGCAATTTTTAAACCTAACTTGAAGACAGACGTTTTCTCAAAATATTGTCAAACACCTTTTCTTTTCTTTTTATTTGATTAAATCACACTCTTCTCTAAGCATTATTATTATTATTATGTTATTTTCATCATAATTCAATTTCTGCTATGGTTGCACTACCTACCAAGTCTGCAGAGACACCTAAAGCAAGTAGTAGTGTGTTGTTATGGCTACATTTTATTTGTTTTTCTATCTCCCATAACAACACTAGGGTTATATGAACAAATTTTTGACAGTGTGTCAGCCAACTTATCAAGTCAATTTTTTGTTTATCTCTTCAGCTGGGCTTTCCAGAGTTTCTTTCAATGTGTTGTTTTGCTTCTTTTTTTATCATTCCAAGCGCACCTACTGTCACTGGTACTAATCTTGTTTTCAATTTCCATATTTTTTTCTACTTCAATTTCCAGGTCTAGAATTATTATTATTATTATTTCATTTTCATCATAATTCAATTTCTGCTATGGTCACACTACCTACCAGGTCTGCAGGAAGATCTAAGGCAAGTAGTAGTATGTTGTTATGGCTACATTTCATTTGGTTTTTTTTTATCTCTCTTAACATCCCTAGCATTATATAGACAAAGTTCTCATTAGTTTGTGGGCTTTACTTAACAAGACAATTTTTTTGTATATCTCTTAAGATGGGTTTTCCAGGAATTCTTTCAATGTGTTGTTTTGTTCCATTTTTAGACAGAAAGAATTTTTTATTTTGGAGATAAAGGCTAAGTGATACAAGTCTCATTACTTAACCCATAGCTGGAGGGAGAAGTGTTGGATTGATAACTTTCCCAAGCGTATTTGCATGTAAGATAATTGGAACTCAGCTCTTTAATTAACAATTCCCGACCATTACCTATTACACCACTCATACATCCAAGCTTTTTATCTCTCTTAACATCCCTAGCATTATATAGACAAAGTTCTCATTAGTTTGTGGGCTTTACTTAACAAGACAATTTTTTTGTATATCTCTTAAGATGGGTTTTCCAGGAATTCTTTCAATGTGTTGTTTTGTTCCATTTTTAGACAGAAAGAATTTTTTATTTTGGAGATAAAGGCTAAGTGATACAAGTCTCATTACTTAACCCATAGCTGGAGGGAGAAGTGTTGGATTGATAACTTTCCCAAGCGTATTTGCATGTAAGATAATTGGAACTCAGCTCTTTAATTAACAATTCCCGACCATTACCTATTACACCACTCATACATCCAAGCTTACCGCACTTGATATTCCCAAGCAGTCAGTCATTTAGGTACTGATTAGACTCTGTTGCTTAACTTCTGTGATCATATGGAAACCAATGTTTCAACATGATATGGCCATATGCCCCAGAGTAAATTAAGATTAAAAGTAATATCCATAAATTTAATGACCGAAACCAATTGGCCTTCATGGATTAATCAACAAGGCATCTCCGCAGAAATGACAAATTTTAGTGGAAAGGGGTTTTCTTACCAGTGGCCTCTTTTATTCCCAGTTCCTGCACCTGAATAAATCTCAAAGAATGACTTACTCAGAGAAAACAGTGACAGAGATAGAACCAAAGAAATACTAGTCAAGTATTGGTAATAACGGAGAACATAAACTATGCACCCCACCCCCGCCACTGCATCCTCACCCAGCTTGAAGCAGGGGTTCCTCAAGTATGAGAAAACTTTGTCAAAAATGTCACAGAGTACTGAAAAGAAAGTGTTTGTTAGAAGTGGCACGGCAGGCAAAGTTGTGTCATATTACCTATGATTTATTACCTACTTTTTTTGCTTACTTTAGTTCCCAGCATTGGTGACACTATTTTTTTCCACCCTGAAATGAGTTTAGAAAAGTTGCCCTTTGTCCTACATACTGTCAAAGGTTACTTTTTTCATATATTTTTAGTGCCACATCCTTTTGTGGTGCAGATGATATCGGCTCTGAGCAACAAATTGGGGAGCCGAGTTCAAATTCCAGTTGAATTCCTTGCAATCCCTTATGCGCAAATACTAAAGATATTAATCCGACTCTTCCCTCCAGTTATGGGTTAAATAATAGAATAGATTGGGTTCTCTAGCCTTGGTTGGCAACCAGTCTACCACAGAAAGCAATGGCAACCTACTGCGGGATAATCTTCTGCCCAGTCAGTCATGTCTCTTTTGAGACATGATCGCCCAAGCGTTTATCACGTATGGCACTTAACTGACTGACTGATCTTTCAAAAATCATGATTATTTACAGATTTAAAACAAAAATGTGTGCTTATTATTTATGAAATCAGTCACTTTAGTACCATACATGATACACACTTGAGCGATCATGTCTCAAAAGTGACATGACTGATTAAGCAGAAAATTTATCCTGCAGTAAGTTACCATTACTTTCTGTGTTAGACTGGTTGCCAACCAAGGCTATAGAACCCAATCTATTATTTAACCCATAGCTGGAGTAAGAAGCGACAGATTAATATCTTTCCCAAGGGTATTTACATGAAAGTGAATGCAATGAGCTCAACTGGATTTTGAACTCAGCTCTCTGATTTCTCATTTCAAATCAATATCCACTACACCATAATGTACATTCACCTAATACAAGACTTAAGGGCCACTCAAGGTAGAAGTTTACGGAATAGGAATACTGTAGTAGATTAAACAAGTATTGCATATTATGCTGATTTATAAAATTGATAATGGTTGACTTGAGACTTGATAAGGTTATAATTATGGTGATCAGGGAAGCATCCCCTCAAGAGTCAATTCCACATTACATCAGTTCTGAGGAAGAAGCCAGGTCAGAATACATAGGCATTGAGGATGAGTCAGCTCACTGTATGTGACATGGTTGGTCCTGGTTTTGTAGGTCGGGTGTTTTATTTTTAATAGCTGTGAAATCATCATGGTTTCTAAGTAAAGATAGTGAAATGATTTATCATTGCCTTCTATATGGCTTTAGATTCAGAGCTGTCTTTCATTCTTCTGGTCATAGGTGATCATGGCCCTCCACGGAGACCTTTTCTTTATTATCTGTGAATTGTTAGGCTTTTGTGGAATAGTAGTGAGATTAACTGTTTCCTTCTTCAAGAGTTTTCCTTCTCTTCAGTTGGTTGTAACCCAATGTAATTGGTAGAGAAATTGAAATCAGTGAGCCAAGTTCAAGTTCTAGGCTAGTTTGCTGCATTCACTTTCACTCTAAAATTCTTTGGAAAGGCATGAATCCATCTCCCTTACTCATTACCATATTCTGAATGAAAAGTAAAGGTGAAAAAGAGGCGGGGTTAATATTATACACATATATCCGGGGGTGGCAACCTTTTGCAAACAATGTGCCGACTTAGGGTTTTAAAATCATTTAGTGTTCCAACAGTATATATATTTTTATACAAGTCAAGGTCAGTATACCTGTTTTACAATATATTTCATATGGTAATATATACAATAATATGAAATGAATTGTTTGAACATTATTTTTTTATCAATGCTCGTATTTAAGTAGATATTCTGTTTTTTAATTAAACAGTATTATATATTTATATCTACCGGTCTGATTATTTACAATAAATTTTCGTAATAAAAATTTATCGGAATAAAAATTTATTTTATTTATTTATTTTATTATTAAAATATTTTCATAATAAAATTTTATCGTTAATAATCAGGCTGGTACATATAAGTATATAATACTGTTTAATTTAAAAACAGAATATTTACTTAAATACGAGTATCGATAAAAAAAATAATGTTCAAACAATTTGTTTCAAATTGTCGGTTGTTTATAACCAAGTTTCGTCAATCTTCTTTAATTTCTGTAACATGTTTACATTTGTTGACATTACAATACATTTCAGAGCAGATATGGTTATTGCGATAAATCAAAAACTGTGTTATAGAGGCTTGATTAAAATCTAATTTACACTAATGGTCATTCGTGGTCCAGAGATCTAAGACATGCCATATCACATGGTAGCTTCCCCTATGTGGATAGGAATCGCAGTTTCGAATCCTGCCGAATGACACACATTTTTGTAATAAAAATTAATCGTAAATAATCAGGCCAGTAGATATAAATATATAATACTGTTTAATTAAAAGACAGAATATTTACTTAAATACGAGTATTGATAAAAAAAATAATGTTCAAACAATTCATTTCAAATTGTCAGTTGTTTATAACCAAGTTTCATTAATCTTTGTTAATATACAATAATATGTAAACCACATTAATAGAAATAAACTGTTTTTAAAAGTTTTTTTTAAATTTTTTATTATTAATGCAAGCCTTGACATGCATGGTTTTAACCAGTTGTTCAGTACTTTGTTACTTTGAGTTTTACACAATTTTCTAAAGGTTCAGGTGTTAGGCAACTTTCTTGTAGAGTTAACACTGCTTTCATGCTAGAAAATTTCCTCACAGTAATAAGTTGAACCAAAAGCTGAAAGAAGAGCAGAATCAATTTTCTTCAATGGGTGAAGAGGCTCATCCCTTGGTCCCTGTTTAGGATGTGGTTTCCAGCTTTCTCTTTTCCAATCTTTTCACTCCTTTTTCTTTTTCTTTTTTTTTATCAATTGGAGTAGATAGACTAAACTGTCACCTGGTTCATACTCCACCCACGTCTATTGAACAGGTAATACCAGATGACCTCACCAAGTCTATCTTCATAGCACTACCTAAGAAGCCAGGAGCAAACAAGTGCAAACTCCACAGAACCATCAGTTTAATGAGCCATATAACAAAACTGATCATCCGAATCCTGATGAATAGAGCGATAAGCAGAATCAGGCCAGATATAGGACAAGAACAGTGTGGTTTCATTAAAGACACGGGAACAAGGAATGCCATATTTATGATTAAGATGCTCTCTGAAAAGGCAAGACAAATGAAGAAGGATTTATACCTGTGCTTTATTGATTATGCGAAGGCGTTTGACAAAATACCCGACAAAGAATTGATGGAGATGCTCGGCAGCCTGGACATATTTGGGAAAGACTTGAGAGTAATCAAGAATCTTTACTGGCAGCAAACTGCTTGCATACAGACAGGTAATGAATTGAGTAGATATATAAAGATAGAAAGGGGCATGACAAGGATGTATCTTTTCACCGGATCTGTTCAACTTGTATAGCAAGAATATTTTGAGGACCCTAGAAGTTATGCCTAGATTCGTCATCCAAGGCCACAATTTAAACAACCTAAGGTACGTAGATGATACAGTGATGATAGCAGACACAGAAAGTAAACTACAAGACCCCCTACAGAAGGTAGCTGAAGAGAGTGAAAAGAAAGGACTAGAAATAAACTGCAAGAAAACCGAATGCATGGTCATCAGTAAAAAGGGCAGCCCAATATGCTAAATACAGGTTGGGGATACTAGAATCAAGCAGGCACAAAAATTTAAATACCTGGGAGGTATTATAACAGAAGATGGAAAGTGCGACACAGACATCTGAAGGTGAATTGGCATGGTGAAGGAAGCATTCCAGAAGTTGAGTAAGGTATTAAGAAACAAGACATTTTTGCTAGAAACAAAGAAGAGAGTACTGAACTGTTATGTGATATCAGTTCTTCAATATGGCAGTGAATGCTGGACAATATCATCAAAGATGGAGGAAAAACTTAAAGCAACTGAAATGTGGTTCTACAGAAGGATGCTGCGAATATCATGGATTGAGCATGTGAGCAATGATGAGGTCTTAGAAATGATGGAAACAAAAAGGAAATTAATACTGAGCATCAGGAATAGACAGCTGAAATTCCTTGGACATGCAATGAGGAAGGAGGGTTTGGAGAACCTGATACTAACAGGCCAGATAGAGGGAAAAAGAGACATGGTAAAGCAATGGATAACATATTTGAAGGACCTAATCAGTTGGATGACTGAACAAGGGTTGCATGGTGTAACAGGAGAAGGCGTGCTCAGAGCCACCAGCAATAGGGAAACGTGGAAAGCCATGATCACCTCCGTCCTGAAGGGACAGGGCACATAGAAGAAAATC
The DNA here is from genome assembly GCA_037127315.1 of Ascarosepion bandense. Taxonomy (NCBI): domain Eukaryota; kingdom Metazoa; phylum Mollusca; class Cephalopoda; order Sepiida; family Sepiidae; genus Ascarosepion; species Ascarosepion bandense. The sequence goes on along the minus strand of JBBBDQ010001018.1, from coordinate 1,672,207 downwards.
CCTGTCCTAATACTTTTGCACACTACCAGTAGTGTGCAAAAGTGTTAAAACATGAGTGATTTTAAAGTTTATTTTGATGCCTCATAAAAGATAAAATAGTTCTTGTCCTCATTCTTTTGCACAGCACTGTATATATATATATATATATATATATATATCAAATGTAGAATATTTGGTATTTAAATCAGGTAAATTCTAATAGAGAAAAACTCAAAAGAACTCAGTGTTAAATATTTTATTTAATTTAACAGAGTAATATAATCTAGAAAAAATTTTAGATACTCTACAAATTCATGGTAATACATATTTCACAGCAAAACCTGGCACTCCTCAGACCCAAATGATACAACAGTTAATATTCAAAATCATCCAGCTTTTCTGAATACAATTTTGGATGATTTTGCATAAAACTTTTTAGAGTGTATAGATATATATATATATATCAAGTGTGTGTAAATCCCAGAATTTAGCAGAATATAACAAAACATATTCAAATTAAATGTAGTACAGACAATTACTAAATTTCTTTTATGTGAATTGTCAAGACATGCCCAAGGGAACTTCTTAAAAACAGACAATGGCACCAAATTTTAGATTAATTTATTTTCCTTCATGACCAAATTCTCCAAAGGTTTTGGTAGAATGTCACGTGTGTTAGCAGGATGACAAAGCCATTTTTTAAAAATATTTCAGAATAAAAGAGTGAACTATTCTGACAAACCTAATGAATCAAAATATATTATTTTACATACCAACTATTTCATGACTATAATTGAAACAACTTTATTTAAGCTTAACATAGAATTTTAATATACCTACTTCTAAAACAATAAAAAACCAAACCAAATACTAAAATGCTAAAGGCTGAAAGAGGAATCCTCTCTCTATCACTGCTAATAGCTCCAACAAAAGAGAAACCTCAAGAAATTTAAATAAAAGGTATGAACACAAGAGATTTTTGAAGAAATGACACACTAAATACATTAGTTGCTTGCTCATTATAGTGAATCTGACAATAATTTTGATTTAAAAGTGCTACTTTAAAGAAAATTGTTTTTTACAAAGAGAAAAGGGTACAGAAAATGTTTTAATCACTGGATTATCTGAAGTAAATGTGCATTAAGGTTCTTAGAAAATTTCACCTTTCTTGACAGATTTATTATCACAATGTGTGATACATACCCAAGCAGATATTAAAAAAGAAATACAAAATGTTTTATATTCTTGCATTTCATCTCCTTCATGTACATGCTTAGTTGCATCACTATAAACATCACTTTAGACTGATAAAGTTCTAAAGAACAAAACTCATCACATAAATTTTTTCCACTTTAATATTATATGTTATGTATATATTTAGTATGTCAAAATATTCTGAAATTTATGTCTGTTAAATGGCCATTTCAGCGAATGTAAATTTCGGAATTTTTTGACACACTATATACATTTGGCTCTGTAAATAGATAACACTATTACATCGAGCCCTCCACCTTGATCAATTGTAATATTAATAAAATTAATATTAATAGGATCTGGTTTTGGGGATTTTACATATTTGCTCCTCTTTTTTGGATTGAAAAAAAAATCTCTCTCTCTCTCTCTCTCTCTCTCGATATATATATATATATAATGATGTGCACTGTGATACAATGGGTATTGAAACTCGATATATATATATATATATATATATATATATATAATGATGTGTGCTGTGGTACAATGGATATTGAAACAAAAAATTTGAGAGCCAAGTTTGAATTCCAGTTGAATTTGTTGCATTCACTTATGAGCAAATACTCTTGGAAAATTTATCAATCCATTTCTTCTTCCTTCAGCTATGGGATAAATAACAGAAAAGATTAGTTGGCAACCGGTCTACCACAGAAAGTAATGACAACCTACTGCAGGAAAATATTGTGCCCTGTCAGTCATGTCTCTTTCGAGACATGATTGCCTAAGCATGTATCGCATACAGCAATCAAGTGACTGATTCAAAACCAGCAGACTGGTATCTGGAACAAATTCAGATGCTCTCTGATTACTGACAAAAGTTCACCAAGAATGATGAACTTTATTTTTAAGAATTAATGTTGGTGTTGCTCCTTAAAATTTTGTTGTTTTTCTTCATTTCCCAAGTGAGTCAGAAAATTCTGGTCAACTTAATAAATAAACATCCATTTATAAGCAAGTGAATTTCATTTATGTTAAATCATTCTATGATCCTCTGTATGTGTTCCTTCTTATTTATTTATTTTTTTTTTTACTTAAATGTATTCGTAATAAGTGTTTTTATGTATTCAAAATGATCCACTTAACAAAATAGCAGGCCCTAATTACATTTGTTCAAGAAAATAGAAAAAAGGAGTAAGATTTGTTTGGACTACACGGGAATTAAGTGCTAATGAGGTGTTACCCCATGTTGTTTTAACCCCAGAGTGTGTCATACCTTTGTACTCTTAACCCTCACCTTTCTGCTGAGATACAGTAGTGGAATCAGCAAAGAGGCTGGAGGTGTTTTTCCAGTATAGCATCATCCTATTACCGCCTTTAGATCACACAACCTTTCACTTTCAACATGGTAATCAGTACTAGCAAGAACATTGCTAGCAATTGTACATGTGCATAGTTGTTTATATATATATATATTTTTTTTTTTTCTTATTGCTAAACAGGTTATATTGAGTGGCTAAACATGTTTGAGTAGATGTATGTTTTTTTAACTGTACATTTTTGTCTTTTTTATTATATGCCTTGTAGATGATCATGGCCCTTCACACTTTGTGTCTTTTAATAATTTTTGACTGTCTTAAATAATAAAATTCCTTTCAAAAGGCATATTTTTTTTTATTTATTGAGTACCCTTAAAAAATGCCAGTCTGTTAAACAAAAATTTGCAGCATAAAAATGAAATTTCATCATGTGTCAACATTTAAACAATATTTTAGACATGTATTTCTCAACATTTTTAAGCAACAGCACAATTCAGAGCAAATGAAAATATCACATCAAATTACCAAAATTTTTAATGAGTTTATAAAAAGTATATAAATAAAACCAGAGATTCAGACACAATATGAGCTTCACTAATTTCAATATTTCTATTCAAGTATTGTGAATCCTGTGTGTTGTCTTGTCTTGGAACGGAGCTATGATGTCAAATGTACAATAATAAATTGTCTAGACTTCAGATTACTTCATCAAAAAAACTGCCTTGGTATGGAGGTTTAAAGAAAAATCAATAAAGTTAATGTTATATTATTTAGACAAGGTTCCTTATTTTACTGATTTCTTTTATTACTATTGTAGTGAACAAAAAAAGATCTAGATTTAAAATTCAAATGCTAAACATGGACTCATTGATTTCAATAGATTTAAAAAGACTCAAATTTACAAATTTTGCTTAACACACATGCAAAAGTAAATCCAAAACAAGACTCAATGTTTTTTGGCCAGTAGAAAACTTGGAAACAGGAAAAAAACAAAATTCAAATAATCTTCAATTCTCAGAAACATATTCTTTTATGGATCTTTTTTGCGAGCTGAAGCGATGTTTGTTCGTCATCCAACAGAAAGGCCCAAATTACATCCAGGAGTGAATTCCCAAATCACTGTCTCTACAGCTACCATGACCCCACCTACCACATTTACAATGGTGACCCTGATGTGATATTAACACACAGTTGAAGAACCCCTACTACTATTACTCTATACAGGTTATATTTAAGACTAAATCTGTTTGAGTAGATGTATGTTTTTTTTTTAAACTGTATATTTTTATGTGCCGTATCCCTTCAGAACATAAGCAATCCTGGCCTGCCACATCTTCCTGTCTATTGTAGCTCTTGATAAGTTTTGTCTTCTTTCATTCTATTCATATTTTTATTATTATTATTATTACTATTATTACTATATAGGTTATATTTGTTGGCATACTGATGATCCACATATACTGTCTTAATATGTATAGGAAAAACTACTGAAAAGTTGTAAGTTTAAAAATGTATTTATTTATTTCTATTATATATATATATATATATATATATATTTGATATTTCAGACCAACCTCAGCCTTTCATCAGAAACAAATGATTTTGAAATTTAAACTAGGAATGTTTGTCATGAGGAGCGTCTTTCGCGAGATGTTTACATCACGTGACGTAGAAAGCAATAGAGTTTTTGGATATTTTTAAAAATGTAAACCTAACTGTAATAATACTTTTAAATGTTGTTTTAAAGAAAAAATTTTAAGTGTATCTAAAAAATATTTAACTATTGAAATATTTATAAAGATTCAAAATACCTAAGTCCCTATTTAACCCTAGCCTATATGTATTTAATTTTAAAATCTAGTATTTTTCTTTCTTTCTGCGTGAGTATGTGGAACTAAAATCGAAATCTATCAGTAAACATTTGCAGTTTTCTAATGTGTGTCCTGGTTGATTGAAGTGTTCAGCTATGGGGGATATATTTGGTTATATTTATTGGATATACATGTTTAAGTAGATGTCTATTTTTTAATCAGTATATTTTGCCTTCATCTTTTATATGCCTTGTTTCTTCAGAACATAGGTGATCATGGCTCTCTACATCTTCCTGTTCCTTGTAGCTCTTGATAAGTTTTGACTGGCCTAAATAGGTGATCATGGCTCTCTACATCTTCTTGTTTCTTGTAGCTCTTGATAAGTTTTGACTGGCCTAAATAGGTGATCATGGCTCTCTACATCTTCCTGTTTCTTGCAGCTCTTGATAAGTTTTGACTGGCCTAAATAGGTGATCATGGCTCTCTACATCTTCTTGTTTCTTGTAGCTCTTGATAAGTTTTGACTGGCCTAAATAGGTGATCATGGCTCTCTACATCTCTTGTAGCTCTTGATAAGTTTTGACTGGCCTAAATAACAAAAATCCTTACAAAAAAGCACATTCTTTTTCTTTATTGAAAAATTCAATATTCCCAGTCTGTTAAACAGAAATATGCTACATAAAAATGAAATTTAAGCATGTGCTAAAATTTAAACAATACTTTAGACTAGTGTTTCTCAAACTTTTTAAGAAATGTTAAACAGAGGAGAAAAGGAAAATATCATGGCATACTGAACAAAATTTTTAAAGGGTATACATTTAAATGTTATGAAACAAAAACATAGATCTAAAAAAAATACACTCTCAAATATAAGCTGACATTATTTCAATGCTTCTATTCAACTATTTGTACAGCTTATATAATACTTATTGATTTATTCCAGGGGTCGGCAACTTTTCGTGGGGAGCGTGTCAGATGCAATATCTCAGAAGAGACCTATGATGTCAAATGTACTATAATAAATTGTCTAGATTTCAGACCACTTCATCCAGAAAGCTGACTTAGTCTTGAGTATTAAAGAAAAACAATGAAGTTAATGTTATATTATTTAAACAAATTTGGTTATTTTACTGTTGGAATAACAGCAATAACAATTAATGTAATCAACAAAAAAAAAACAAACAAATTCATTACTACAGTTAAGTTAGCGGGCTGGAAAAATATTGTTTGCTGGTCAGAAGTGGGCTCTTGGAACTAAAAGGAGCCAGGAAGATACTGCTTTTCCAGGATGAGATCAATCTCAGCTTATTTTGCAGACATTCCCTCACTTATGCACCCAGGTGTTTTAGAGCAGTGCTTCACCTTCCATCAGTGAAAGGATAAAACATCCACATTTTGGGTTTGATGGGTCAGACAAGTTTGGTGGCCTGTAAAAAAGAGGACGGGGTCGGTGAAGAATGATACATATGGAGAATGGTTGGTGACGGTACTAAATAGAGCCAGAGATGAGCATGGAATTATTATAGCAAACGTAGTTGTGATTATTGATAATGTGCAAACACAATCTCAAGCCAAACAGTACATTGGGGGTGCTGCCAATCTTGAGGTGGGTCATTATACTATGCTTTGCCCCCTATAGTTGTATGCTCAATTCCATTGAGCTGTTGTGGTCATCTATGAAGGTGTATATAAAATGGCACTATGTATCATGGTGTGTCAAAGGTGGAGTACAGACTGAGGTATGTTGAAAGTTCAATTGATGATGTGATCCAATGGTTACCATGCCCAAGTGCATCTTGTGGTACAACTATGTGGTGTGGTACTACCAGGGCTACCTTGTTGGTGAGGATCTTCCAGTTGGTGTGTAACTATCCCAGGATTGGTAAATTTCTTATTGATTTTATAATAAATTTAGAATGATCATATTTTGATTAATTTGACTGATCGGAAAATTAATTTGAGTGTTCAGAAGATTAATTTGACTGGGTGAAAGATTAATTTGAGTGATCGGATTTATTTGAGAGGGAAAAGGTGTAGTATGCCATGGCACAACAGTTGAGAATCACTGTTAGGTAGTAAATTTAGGCATTTTATTTTTCTTTAGTGGATTTGCATATAAGGTTTGATAAAAAAAAATATCCTATATATATATATATATATATATGTTTCTTTTTTTTTAAATTTTTATAAAAGTTAAAAAAAAAAGAAAATATCTTTTGTTAAATATTGGAAACAACATTTCTGAAGCAACTTAAGACTGTCTGTATCTTTTAAGATTAATTGATAGAAAATATAGAAACCTCATGTTTTTATTCAACTATTCATGCAGTTTATTTAATATTTATTCATTTATTCCAGGGTCTGCAAACTTTTGGAAGGAGCAGGCCAGACAGCTATACAATGTCTCGGAAGAGGGTCATAATGTCAAATGTACTATAATAAATTGTCTAGACTTCAGACTTCTGTCCAGATTATTGCCTTTAAAGAAAAAACAATGAAGTTAATGTTAGACTATTTAAACACATTATTCATTCTAAATACCTAAAAATTCAGGCAAGGAATATATTTAAGCAGAGGTCTGGTGCATTAAGAAGAAAACTACAACACATATCAATTCAGCATTTAATCTCCTTCAAAGTAGTCCCCTTCTGAAATCACACACTTTAGCCAGTGTAGTTTCTAATGATGAAAGCATTCCTGGAACTCGTTTTTTATGGATAATAAGCAGCTGCCTCATCACATTCTCTTGGATTCTCTCAACATCTTGACATTTTGTTCTTTCAAGTGGCATTTTTGTATAGCAGCATAAGAACCACTATGGGTTATTTAATATCAAAACCTAAATATTTTGTATGGAATTTTATCTGTTTATTTTGTAGATAATAATGATTTTAGTGATACACATCTTACTAATTAACCTATACCTGGGGGAAGATGTGGGTTAATACCTTTCCAAAGAGTATTTGCATGTAAGAATACTTAACTGGAATCGCAACTCAGCTTTCTAATTAATTAATACAAGTTATTAATCATTACAACACACATACTTCTACACTTACAACACCTGGCATTCTCAAGCAGTCACTCATCAAGTTAGTGACCAGGTTCAATATTTTTTTAAAGGTAGTCGTATGGGAACCAATGTTACAATGTAATGTAGTCATAAGTATATTGATTATTGGTAATATCTTTCCCCAGAATGTCTGCAAACATGTCAAATATTTTTTGTGATTTTAAGAATACCTCGTACCTTCTTGAGAACCGGTTTCATCTTGTAGTCTAGCAATGTTCCACCCATGTTAAAAGCTCCATGTTCAAGCAATGACATCATCTACTAATCTAACCTGGCAGGCATGAAATGAAAGCTTTCCCACCATGCAACAGATTCCTTTCAAATTTTCATGTGTGTACATTGTGTTCAGTCAATCAGTTATTTAGATGGCTTCAGGTGAGCCTGTAATCATGTGTGTTTGGCCAAGCCGAAGGGTAGAAATCCAAGAAGGTACGAGTCAAAGACTTGAATGGATTTATCTCGGAAGATGTGATTTAGATTATTAACTGAGTACTTTCATTCTGTTCCTTCAATATTTCTTTCTGTTTTGGGAAAGCTTGAAGTCACATGGAGATTAAATATATATATGTATATATATATACTGTTTTCTTTTTAATCATATCACCCCGAGCAAGGTGGTAACACCATTGAAGTGCAGGGGGCAAGGTAGGAAAGAAAATACTGGAAAAGAGAAAGCCGGAAACCGCATCCTAAACAAGGAACAAGGGATGAGCCTCTTCACCTGTTCAATAGACGTGGGTGGAGTGTGATATATACACTTCCAAATGTATATGAGCACATGCATGCACATACACACACACACACACACACACACACACACATGATAAAATGACATATGAAATATTTGAAGAAAGTATGTAAGTACCAATTTGTGAAAAACAGTTAGAATTTTAAAATTTAAAGAATTTTTGGTCTCATTTTTATTTTATTTTTTTACTTTCTTTTTTGCCTATCTAAAGTTAGACTTATAAAATTAAGATATCAGAAGTACGGATGTGCGTTGTGGTGCAGTGGATATCGACTCAGAACAACAAATCGGGGAGGCGAATTCAAATTCCAGTTGAATTCATTGCATTCACTTATGCACAAATATCCTTGGGAAAAGTATTAATCCATCTCTTCCCTCCAGTTAAATAATAGGACAGATTAGGTTCTATAGCCTTAGCTGGCAACCAGTCTACCGCAGAAAGCAATGGCAACCTACTACGGGATAATCTTCTGCCCATTCAGCCATGTCTCTTTCGAGACATGATCGCCCAAAGTGTGTATCACGTTTGGTACTTAACTGACTGAGTGTTTCTCACACACACACACACACACACACACACACACACACACACACACAAATGATAAAAATTTTAAAGATTTGTTAGTCTCATTTTTACTTTCTTTTTTTGCTTACCTAAAGTTAGGTTTATCGGATTCATATTTTCAACTCTCATTCAATTTTATCAATTGATAGTTTAAGTTTCCCTTGTGGTGTTATAGTTATTGGCCTGGAATGAGAAATTGGAGAGCTGAGTTCAAATTCCAGGTGAATTCCTGGTATTCACTTTAGCACAAATACCCTTGGGAAAGGTATTAATCGATCTCTTCTCCATCCAGATATGGGTTGAATGTCAGGACAGTGTGGGTTCTATAACCGGGCAACAGGGCTACTCCAAAAAGAAATGGCAACCTACTGCAGAAAAATCTTCTGCCTAGTCTGTCATAGATCGAAAGAGACATGATTGCCCAAGCATGTATCACTTATGGCACAACTGACTGACTGTCAAAAAGGCAGTATAAATGATTTATTGCATGTTTAATAATGACTTCATAATATATGAGTATTTTAGGTTTGAATCTAAATTTATATTTTTTGTTTCTGCTCTCTTTTTCTAACATTAAAAACCCTTTTGTTATTTATGTTTATTTATTTCCTCTTTTGTAATTGGCTTACGGCCTATCACATTGAATACACCGGTTCTAACTCGATCACTGAAGTTAAGCAATGTTGAGACTGGTTAGTACTTAGATGGGTGACCGCTTGGGAATACCAGGTGCTGTAAGCGTATAGTGACGGATGTGTGTTGTGGTGCAGTGGATATCGGCTCGGAAAGAGAAATCGGTGAGCCGAGTTCAAATTCCAGTTGAATACCCTGCATTCACTTAAGCACTGGTAACCTTGGGAAAGGTATTAATCCGTCCCTTCCCTCCAGTTATGGGTTAAATAACAAGGGTAGGACTTGGGGACCCTGCCCAATGAATCTTGATACCTGAAAAGAAAAAGTTATTACTAGACACAAAACTTATATAAAAACAACAATAAATTGTTGAAAAGAAAAAGGCATTACCAGCAATAAATAAATAAAGTTTAGTTGGCAGCAAATGACCCACCGAGGTGTTGATATGCCATAAAAACAAAACAACCAACCAATCTTTTGTAATTTGTCTTGCTCTCTACTGTTTGGGTTTCAGATAAAATATAATACTAAAAAATTTCCATTTTTTACATGTTTTTACATGTTTTTACATGTTTTTATCATGTTTTTACATGTTTTTATCATGTCTTCTCACAAAATAAATTAATATTCTCAAAGCATTGCTGCCAAATTCACTAAATGCATTACTTAGAATGATTACTTCACTACTTATATAAATGTAAAAACAATCTTAGATGGCAACAATAAGTGAGCATAAATGGCTATAATTGACTCTGTTGGTTATTTACAACCGTTTATGTAATTCAACCTGGTATCATGGCTAGCAAGACTGTTTCATTAAATCAATTATAATTGAGGAGTGAGTTTAGTTCTCACTGGAGGCCCATTACATTCAGTCTTGTGCTACATGTAAACTTAGTCAGTTAAGTGCCATACATGATACATGCTTGGGCATCATATCTCGAAAGAGACATGAATGACTGGGCAGATGATTAACCTGCAGTAGGTTGCCATTACTTTCTGCAGTAGACTGGTTGCCAGCCAAGGCTATAGAACCTAATCTGTCCTGTTAGTTAACCCATAATTGGAGGAAAGAAATGGATTAATACCTTTCCCAAGGGTATTTGTGCATAAGTGAATGCAAGGAATTCAACTGGAATTCAAACTGAGTAATGAGTTTGATTCTCACTGGGTCCCTATACTTTCAGCTTTTTGCCACAAAAAAAAAAGCTACCCTTAGTAAATTATTACTTACAGATAATTTGTTTAAAAACAATTCTGACTATTTTTTGTATTTTGTGGCAATAACTGTAAGTAAAATAGTACACAAAAATAAGTAACCAAGTAATTGTTTTTGATTTCTGAAAAGTGATTATTTGTATTCCTTATTAACCAGCATGGATAGTTGGCATGGTTTTATCAAAAATAAGTTCATATATAAGAACATAGGAAACATATGTTCTTCGACATAACTCTTATTAATGAGCAGGAGTACCATGCATTACTCACAAAAAATAATCACAGATATAACATTATGTGGTGGTGAGATTGTGTTTCTTGACATCATTTTTTACAACACAAAAATTATTTCCATTATTCACATTTGAAAAAGCAGCTATTACCAAAATGTATTCTTATTCCCAAAATAAAATAAATTATATTTTCCTTAAGGTTGACAGGTTTTTCTCGGTATAAATCATTTGTGTTTCCCCCACTAAGTATCAGTTGAACAATTAATGTAGAGTTGACCTTGATGAAATAATGGAGAATTCAAGTTGAGACAAGTGCTGTGAAGATCTTGCCATTTCGTCTTAATGATCATGGCAAAGCTAAATTTAAATGAGAATTGATGATGTGGGAATACAAAGAACAAATTTTGGAATCCAACCATAAAACAATTAACACCAAACTAAACTAACTGTTGCAAACTAATATAGATTTCAAGTTTAGACTACAAGAACTTGTTGTTATGCCCTGTCAATGGTGATGGCAAAGTTATTGAGAATTAAAGATATGAGAATTCAAAGAACAAATTTTGGAAACCAATCACAGAACAATCAAGAACTAACTTAGCCATTAGAAAATTATGTAGAATTCAATTTTGACTACAAGAGATTGACACGTGCCTTGTTAATTGTCATTACAAAGCTAAACTTCCTTGGGAATTGGAGATGTGTGAATTCAAAGAAAAACTTTGGAAATCCAACCATAAAACAATCAACACAGAGCCATAGAATTATTATGTAGAATTCCAGTTCAGACAACTGGTCTTAAGAGATTGTTCTCTAGTCTTTGCACAGCAAAGCTAACCTTGATTGTAAACTGAAGACATCTGAATTTAAAGCACAACTCTAGACTGATCATTAGAGTTTAGCTCTAGATTATTCTGATTTGAGGGATGATTTCCATTGATATATGAACTATATTTTACTAGCAGTATAGCCCGGCGTTGCTCGGGTATAATGAAAGCTTTAAAACTAATCCATGGTCCTGGAGCTCAGACTCTTTGGACGTTGGCATGAAAGACTAAAAAGCAATAGTTGTTTCTAGTTAAAATAAAACCGTAGACTGAAAGAAAAAAGAATGGTTGTAAGTCAAATTTTTTTTCCTGGTATTGATATCAAATAAGTTTTTTCATCACAAACTAAATTTTGAAGGCTAAGTCCTCTGAGTAAAAGGTATCATGGCTGAGACTAAGAACTACAATTATATCTACTTAGAGCCAAACCCGAAGCAAAAACTAAAATAAAAGGGCTGAAAAAAATACAGGCAGATAAATAGACACACACAAACATCTTGCCTTTTATATATATTATCAATTTTCTGCACTACTGTAAGAACTGCAACCTTTAAACTTCTGAATATTGTTTCTTATGTCTTTGTCTATGAGTGTATCAAATTTGATTAAAATTGGACCACTTCTTCTATAACCCGATTTTTTTGATTATTGATTTTCAATATTTATCGGGAGTACCTCGACACAAAACCTAGCTAAGAACACTTGCAGACACTTATAGTACAAATGTGTAAATTTTCAAGAAAATCAGTTCAGCCGTTTCAGAGTCTATAGGTAACAGGCACACACACACACACACACACACACACACACACACACACACACACACACACACACAGACAAAGTTCCATTTATAAATAAGTTTAGATTTTAGTATTTAAGGGGTCTTGGGCAATGAAAAAAGTTATTATACAAGAACTCTAAACAATATTTTCACAAATTTTACTATCCAGCCTTCTTCAGTTGTCTCTTAATCTGAATAACCTTTAGGAATTTCGAAATGAATTTTTAGTCTATGAAGTGAGGGGCTGTTCTCCTTCTACTGTCCATGTTTCTTTTTTTTTAATAATCATTTCACCCCAAGTACTGTGACTGGTGTGCAAGGACTACATAAGAGGAGCATGAAACGTTGCGTAAGTGGTGGTGAGGGAATAGAAAGAGGAAGCGGTTACAGGGGGTGTCAGAGAATGGGTAAGAGAAGGATGGGAATATTGGTAGGAAGAGAGTTACATGAGACCAGAGTGAAAAGGAAGAAGAACAAGATTCAGAGGATGAGAGTTAAGAAGATAATAGATAGAAATTGACATTGTGCTTAAACTTTTGGAGATTCTAGCTATTAGGGAAGCAAATATATGGAAGAGAGGTGAGGAAAGAAGCTATTATAGTAGAAGAGGTCGTTACATTTAACTATTTAGATGGTAAAAGAGTAAGACCTTGTTGCTCAAGTAATTTCAAGTAGAGAGGGCACCAGGGAGATAAGATTTTCAGAGTGGAAGTTTTGTAAATATTTGTAGAAGAGACAGAGGGAAACCATGGCACAGTGACCCAACCTTCCTAGCAGTAAATTTAGATATTGATTCAATGTAGTCATTTCACTTGAGGTTGGTTGCAAGAGTGAGATCAAGGAAGTGCAGTTTATCTTGATCCATGCTGGTTGGGGATAAGAGAGATTGTCTTTGGTTGTTAAAGAATAGCATCTTCATTTTGGCAGTGCATTAAAATTTACAAGCCATTTCTTATCCCAGTTTAGCAGATTAGAGGTTCATTTCAAGATCAGCAGTGAGGTTAGCTTTGTCAACCTTGGCAGATTTCTCTAAGAATATCTTGTTTAATTGTCCTAGTAGTAGGCCTCCGTCGATCAGGGTTGACCATGGAGAGCATCCTAATTTCTGCTTGGCTGGGGCATCAACATCTGTGACTGTAGAAACAGATGTGTGGATGACAGTCTTTGTTGCAGAGGCTGCATCTATGTTTTGTTTCGGGTCGGTTGGAGCTGTCATTTTGCTTCCTTCAAACCTGCCTCTCCATGCTGACTTGTTAAATGCTCTTCCATTAATTTAAGTTGTTGGGCCAGGGTTCCTCTCCATTTGAACTAGTTTACTGCCATGACTTCATGTTTATGCTCATAGCTTTCATAATGCATTTTATGATGTCATGATACTGCAGTTGTGAGAACATGGTAGGTAGACTGGCTTGAAACAGGACCTCAGTGTTGGGCATCTTGTCTTGCCTGAGATTCCCAATATACTAATATTAAATCCCAATATTAATTGTCCTAATAGAGTGGATAACTTATATGTTGTCTTTTTCCACTGAGTTCTTGTATATCTGTATTGCCCACACCTGTGACTGAATTCACTAACCAACACTTTAATCTTTTATGCTATTGTCCCAGAAAGTGCAATAATCAAAAACAATGTGCTAGTAATCAGAAAGATGAAGACATTAGTACAAACATAAATCAATTAAACAATAATAATTCTTCATCCCAGATATTTAGAGAAAAAAGAAAACTAAACTTTTGTAACCTAAACGGTTACTGAATGAGAAATAACCAAAATGGAAGTTGAACAATGAAATCATAATCTTTATAACATCAACAAAATACAATATTCACCAGCTGTGTGAAGTAGATAATCACTGCTAGTGGTGAACTGCTAGATAGCAATATCAGTATTTAGCTGTCTCTCTACATCAGACAAAATGTGGCACAAGGCCTTTTTAATGTGGGTAATCTGAGCCAAATTGAATGTCTAATTTTTGCTAGACAAGACTCCACTCCTCAGCAAAACCACTTTTTGCCTGAAGGCAGAGAGCTCAACAATGTCAGAACAGTGTCCGAGTGATGTCAATCACTATACAGCTATATCCCAACCTCACAATAGTGTCTGACATATTTATGAGCATTGGGATATACCCATTAATGTTCATAGGTACACTACCAGCCATAATTATTAGGCCACCCCAGTTTTTTAAAAGAAATGATGTATTTCATATTATTTTTATTGCATACTATTATTAGGCCACCAGTGTCTTAAAAAAATAATAAATTTCATACTATTTTTTATTATTTATTGCCAAGTGAATAATTGTAAATGAAAACAGAATGGTTCTTTTTTCAATAACATGTGCATCAAATGAATTCATAAATATTTAATAATTACTTATATTGCAGTTTCATCAATGAAAGAATGAAGAAAATTTAGGGTAATTCGAGTGAGTTCATCTTTGCTTCCTTGTCTTGTAAAATTTTGTGAAGTAATAATAACAAAAGAACCATTCTATTTTCATTTAGAATTATCCACTTGGCAATAAATACTAAAAATAGTATGAAATACATGATTTCGTTTAAAAACTGGGGTGGTCAATAATTATGGCCAGTAGTGTAGACATTATTTGAAGTAGCGTAGCGGTTTTGGCAAATGTAACTAGGTAGGAAAATTTAGCAAGTAGCCGTAATGAACCGATACACGTCGTAGACATATGCAGTATGCTTAGGCATAGGCTTATGCAATAGGCGTAGTCAATAGGCGTAGTCCTAGGTGTCCCCACCTTAGTCTGTATTTATGGTTGACACCAGCCAATCATATAACTGTGAGGGGAAACCAAGGTGTATGCATATTCATAACATCAGAAACTATACTTTTTCTCATGTTTCTAACTTATGGACTTATAGCTTTATACAAAATTTACACTGGCAAACTTTCAAAAATGAGTAAAAAGTGCCTTCAAACTAACATTTCTGCTACAAAACTATACTTCCCATGAAGTTTTAGTAACTAATAGGCTTATATCAGTTAGTTAATTGCTAAACGTGACACATGCTTGGGCAATCATGTCCCTTTTGACATATGACTGACTTGGTAAAAAAAGTTTCCTGCAGTAGGTTGCCATTTCTTTCTGCAGTAGACTGGTTGCCAAACAATGCTAAAAAACCCAATCTGTCCTGATATTCAACCCATATCTGGATGAAGAAGAGATTTATTAATACCTTTCCTAAGAGTATTTGTGCGTAAGTGAATGCAGTGAATTCAACTGGAATTTTAACTCGGCTCCCTGATTTCTCATTCCAAGTCAATATCCACTGCACCACAATGCACATCTGTCCTCTGTGTGTGAAATCAAGTGGCAAGTATTTGAAATTTGCCTTATTACTGTAAAACTATATTTTAATCAGGTTGCAGCAACCCAGAAAACTATATACAAATAAAAAGCATGTAAAAACTAGCATTTTTAATATGAAACTATGATTTTTAACATGTTACCATAACTTACAAGCTAATATCATAATGGAAAATTGGTTGGATGGTTGATTTTGTTTAACTGCATAGCAACCTCTATAGTTTATTTAATGTAGAAATCTAAATATTTTGATACAGTTTTATGAATTCAGCTAAATACATTTTGAATGCATTTGCATGCCTTCAACTACAAATAAAAAGTATTATTGGCCATTTTGCTTCAAATAAATATTGTTGGTAATTTTACTATAAAAATGTATTTTTATGCTTTTATTGTGTTTTGTTTTTGTTTGGGGAATTATTATTTGTCTATAGCTCTGAACCATAACAAGTACTACTAATCTGGGTCAGGGTGGATATGAGAACAACAGCTATTAAGAGACAGTGGAAAATTGATGTTTGCAAATATATTTTCAGTGTTACATAATTTAATAACAAAACAGGAAAATTGATTTTTTTTTAGATCTTTCATTAGCCTCAAAAAAAAAAGTTACTTTAATCCAGAATTAAACCCATTGCGACTTTCACTGTCTTAAGGCGTAAGAACCATGACGTCGTAATTTACCTCCAAGAATGCTAATTTTGAGGCTGATCATTAAAAGCCCCAAGCCAATTTGCCCTCCAGTGACCTTCAGTATCCTTGGAGGTTGAATTTGACTTTATTCACCCTCCAAGTCACAAGATCAAAAACATTTTTGCATTTCATAGAAAACACTCTCTGTGAGAGTATCAGACAGGTCCCTTTCATTTTGTTATAAATTGCATTTTGAACTCTTTGGTGACCTTAGATGTCTTCTGAGGTCAACCTCCAAGCCATTATTGTTATTGAGGCCTTGCAAAAATCTGGGACACTGGCACTTGCAATCTGCCACTACCCCACTTGCCATGCTGTTCAAACACACACAAACATAGTAATATAGATTTCTGAGAGAAACAATGCAAATCAGAAAAAAAACTTAGGCAGATAAGATAGTTATGACCCCACACTCCACCCCACACTTACCCACTTATTTTCCCCTCTGTCAACCAGTGATAAGACATTTTGTCAAGATATCTAGCAGTAAGGTAGGGTGCAAGATGTGGGTTGATGCTTTTCCTAAGGGCATGTGTGTGAAACAGCTTCAACATTCTCAACCCCAACCCATCAAATCCTGTGCCAAAAATAACAAAAAATGACAGGGCTAAAAAGAAGCCCCAATAAATAGCATGGGAAGTAACAGAAATTCTTACATTGATGATGGTGATGATGATGACATGGCACTGCTAATCAGATTAGATTCTAGGCTGATTATGATGATGATGATAATGACAGCATTCTTTATAATGGTCAGGTGTTGGTGGTGGTAAGTGACATTTTTTGTAAGATGGATCTCAAAAGAATGTTTATCAACACACTTTTAGCAGCAGTAATGGTAATTTTCTCAAAACTATTGTGAGAAAAGAAAGGAGAAATGATAAATTATTTGGCTTTGACAATGTTAATGGCAACAGTAATATCAGCTGTTTCCTTATAAGGAATCATTCAGCATTCATTGTAACAGTAATGATAATATTTGCCGTTTTCCTACAAGGAAAAATTTTGCATTCATTTAACTGAGCAAATGCAAGGACAGTCATTATCTACTTTTCTGATGACTCTTTTATTGTTCTTACTTCTTTCCATTTTCTAATTCTGTTGCACCTAATAATTGTTTATATCTTAGTGGCTTTATTGCCTTGCTTGGGGTAAATCTGATTAAAAAATAGTGGAGTTTTTAGTTGGAATTCATAAAGTTTTCTCTTAAAACAATTTTTAAGGAAAATAAGTTTTTTAAGTGCAGTAGTTGTGGTACAGTGGATATCGGCTTGGAGCAAGAAACCGGGGAGCCGAGTTCGAATTCCAGTTGAATCCATTGTATTCATTTACACACAAATACCCTTGGGAAAGATATTAATCCATCTCTTCCTTCCAGTTATGGGTTAAATAGCAGGACAGATTGGGTTCTATAGCCTTGGTCGGCAACCAGTCTAACGCAGAAAGCAATGGCAACCTACTGCGGGATAATCTTCTGCCCAGTCAGTCATGTCTCTTTCAAGACATGATCACCCAAGCGTGTATCATGTATGGCACTTAACTGAGTTGTGATCATTATTTCAAGTATTGATAAGGTTTCTTTCCTAATCTTTTCTTCAGGGTAGTGTGAAACTAAACTTTTTCGTTATGCCGTTACTTTCTCTCAAGTTACATGTACTGTTCATTTTAGTTCTTACTGCTGTTGAAAGTCCTCAAGTGATGTTGTTTCTGTTATTTGATAAAGTCCTTTGTGATCCTATATCACTAGTCTGTGAGTTTCAAAGAACAATAGTTTCTTCTAAGACCTACAGCGTTCATTCAATGGATGCTATTTTTATATGGTAATAATTCTGATAATGTTAATTTTAGCCGTTTCTTTGTAAGGAAACATTCAGCATTCATTGACTAATCAGACAGTGCTACCATCATATAAAATTTATAAAATCTTTCTATTAAAATAATTTCTTTGAAAAATAGGTTTCTCAAGTTCATAACTGATGTTGCTATTCAAGTTGTTGTGTTGCTTGGTTTTGTATAATTATACGATAACACAAACTTGAATTAATGACGTTTATTTTTTTTATATAAAACTTTAGGTGCCATGCTGTTCAAACACACACAAACATAGTAATATAGATTTCTGAGAGAAACAATGCGAATCAGAAAAAAACTTAGGCAGATAAGATAGTTATGACCCCGCACTCCACCCCACACTTACCCACTTATTTCCCCCCCTGTCAATCAGTGATAAGATGTTTTGTCAAGATATCTAGCAGTAAGGCAGGGTGCAAGATGTGGGTTGATCACAACCGTTAATTTTTGTGGGTTGATCACAGGGTGCAAGTTGTGGGTTGATCACAACCGTTAATTTTTGTGTGTGGATACAGGAGCAGTCTAGCTGAATTCTTTTCACTCTGGGAGGATAGTAGTCAATGCGCCTATCCTTTCTGGACTCTCATGTTCAACTGACAGTGTCTTCCTCTTTTCAAATCTCTCCACCAAACTACTGTCCTTCACTCCTACTTCCTACTCCTACTTCTTACTGCTACTCCTACCAAAAAAACCGTTAAGTTGTTTTGCCGCCAAATTTTGAATTCTTGGCGTCAGTGTGTCTACCTTTTTCTATTTTTAGCACACTCGCCATTTTATAAACCATAACAAAATATTGATGGGGGTTTCTTTTCTAGTCTTTTGTTTGGCTTAGTGTGGAATGTAAACATTTTAATTATATTATTATTCTGATATATTTAAGCTGTTTAACAAATTCAAGTTTTTATATTAATGTTTCACATTAGCAACATCAAGATTTGTATGGAACTAGCTTTATTGCAGTCTATTTTATGTTCAGTTTCTTCTTCTTACATAACAAATGCTAATAAAAGATTCAAAACATTTATTCCAGAACGGATGGGGGCTTTCTATCCTAGCCTTTTGTTTGAAGTAGTGTGGAACATCGACATCTTAATTATGTCTCTTCAAGTTACATATGATATTCCTTTTAATTGTTGCTGCTGTTGTTTGTCTTCAAGTGATGCGTTTTCTGTTATAGTCTCCCACTACCTTGAGTGATTCTTCCACATTGTACTGGATGAACTGTAGTCAAAAAACAAATGTTAAACAGAATAGTGGAAATATAATTCTCTCTATTATAATGAAAACTATTGTGTATTTATTTGTGTATATATATATATATCAACCACACATGTAAATCCTTTACAGAAAACCAATTTAGTGTATCAATTTACATGTCAATTTAGAGATTGTCATTGTGGTACAGTGGATATCGGCTCCGAACGAGAAACCGGGGAGCCGAGTTCGAATTCCAGTTGAAATCCATTCTATTCACTTTCGCGCAAATACCCTTGGGAAAGGTATTAATCCGTCTCTTCCTTCCAGTTATGGGTTAAATAGCAGGATAGACTGGGTTTTATAGCCTTGGTCGGTAACCAGTCTACCGCAGAAAGCAATGGCAACCTACTGCGGGATAATCTTCTGCCCAGTCAATCATGTCTCTTTCGAGACATGATCGCCCAAGCATGTATCACGTATGGCACTTAACTGATCTCTGGTACTATTAATAAACCCACTACGTATATTGATTTTACTACAACCAGGATTTCCTGCAGATTTACCTGCCACCTTTCAGATCATAGTTCAATTAAACAACATTTTTTAGAAAAACATAGCCATGTAGGTAATATTAGACAGATTTTAGGTGACAGCACAATACACACAGTAAAAAGAACCTTCAGATAATGGAGGCCATCTACATCAAATCAAAGCAACCCACACTTAATAAAATCACATTTGAATTTAGTCACAACACATTACATTGCATTTAGACATATGGTTCTGATAACATTTTGGTCTCTTACACAGTGTGCCATCATAGAATTGCATTACAAATTTCCAAACTGCGTCTGCTATTCGGTGACTGTTATTGTTGCATAGCAGTGTTTTATGTCAACACAAGATAACATCATCTTGGATGGTGGATGTCTTTATGTCAACATTCCTGTAACCTTTCTGAAGATGGCACATGTGATCCAAAAGCTTAGAACCAGCATAATACAGAAATATCCAAATGTTGGACAATTTTTGTCTTTATTTTCACCTGAAATTAAAGCCAAAATACGATCTTTAGAATGGTTCATGATTAAACATAATAGACATTCATTGTCTGTTATATTTAACAATATATGTTTAGAAAATTATCTGCTACCTTGATACACTACATATATATATATATATATATATATATATATATATATATATATATATACACACACACACACACACACACACACACACACACACACATATATATATATATCATTTGGAAATGAGTTATTTCTGCAACCTAGGTTTCAACCTTTCAGTATCTTCAGGCAATGCATAATAACTGATTTTCCAATGTTTTTCAAATGTACAACAGGGGTCTTTACAAACACGCGACTGGAATTTTCAAACAACTGAAAATTTTCAAAATTAGAGAGGAATTACTTAAGGATCTTAAAACGCTTTCATCCTGCTTTTGGTAGTCCATAAGTAATGCGGGCTACCAGATTTTGTTTCTGATTCTGTATCACCAGTTCATGAAAACTGGAAAAGGATGACCCTTGTTAAGAGCTACAGATTTCATTCACACAAAGCCAATTTTAGCCATCAATCTGAAAAAGCGGTTTTATAAAATTAAGTGGCTCTTGAGCCTTCTATTAGGTGAACAATAGTATTAAAAAATTACCTGCTTTAAGGTCATTTCAGGCAGATATTTTTTTTATTTTGACCTGGTTAATAATTATCAGTGATAAGAATTTTGTATTTAAAAATCATTGTTGTTTATGAGGAAAGTAAAAGAGTCCTTGTAGTGTTCTTGAGTAGTTTTCAATAATATCATTGAAGAATAATAGTTGTGAGTCATTTACCTGAGACAAAAACTCAGGTGAGACAGACAGGTGCGCCATAAAGTGATTTATGTGAGCATAAACAGGAGTTTATATGTGAGATTTGTAAATTTCTAATTGTTTCAGCTAGAAATTTGAGGTAAAGAATTTTTATTGTTTTATCAATAATTAGCAGTAACATTCTCAACTTTGTAAGTTTACAGCCACTTCACATTGAAACATTGGTTTCTGTACAATCACCAAAATTAAGCAATGTTGAGCCTGGTCAGTAATTAGATGGGTGACCCCTTGAAAATACCAGGTGCTGCAAGCTTGCATGTACAGATGGTATAAAAACCCTAGTACTTTCAATCTCCTCCAAGATTGTCCCCAGTGGTGAATTACAAAGACAAACTTATTGAAACTGATTGTTGTGATAGTGATTTTTAAAAAACATGGGTGAACACACTCTGTTATAAATATTTTAACAATAGATAAATTAAATTTTTTTAAACAATTATAACAGAGCGCATTCACCCATGTTTTTTTTAAAAATCACTATCACAATGATCACAATTACAATAAGATTGTTTTTCTAATTCACCCATAAGAAATGTCTTGAAGAAAAACCAAAAGTAATACTTGGAATATATTCAGTTATACCACTTAGAATCCTCCATAGTTTACCATAACTTTTAGTTAAACATAAGAATATTTTTGAGTTTTCAAAATTCAAAAATATTGAAAGCCTAAAAATTTCTATTGCAAAATAAATTCCTTAAATTAACCTTGACAAAGTCCATCAGTGGATGAAAAATGTTGGTTAAAAAGAAAAAAATGTTTCCTCTTTGTCTTGTCTTTATTTTTTTATATATATATATATATATATATATATATATATAATCAAATTATTTTAGGCACAAAATTTTATAATGGCAACAACTAAAGTCAATTTCATGCTTCCAGACATTTATAGATGATAGAATGACAATAGGTGTTATAAAAAATAAGAAATACAAAAATGACTGACCGGTTTCAACCCTATTCAACTTCAGGGTCATCTGGGATTTTTTTTTAATTCAATTTTTCAACATTTAAAATATCAAACGATGAAAATTAATCATGATGTACTGGGGTAAATATATATATATATATAGACATGATGATAGAGATTTATAAAAGAATAAAATTCATAAATAGTTTGCAAAACATTCATTTGAAAACAGATAGATAGATAGATAGATAGATAGATAGATAGATAGGCACTGAATGAGATCAATATAGAGTGGGAGAGAGAGAGGATAAAATGAGATAGATAGATAGATAGATAGATAGATAGATAGATAGGCACAGACTGAAATACATAGATAGAAACAGGCTGAGAGAGAAAGAGAGAGAGAGAGAGAGGGAAAGAGAGAGAGAGGGGAATGAGATAGATAGATAGATAGATAGATAGATAGGAACAGGCAGATGTAGATAGAAACAGGCCAAGCTAGAGGGAAATAGAGAGAGAGGAACTAAATGAGATAGATAGATAGATAGATAGATAGATAGATAGATAGATAGATAGATAGATAGATAGATAGGCACTGAATGAGATAAATATAGAATGGGAGAGAGAGAGGATAAAATGAGATAGATAGATAGATAGATAGATAGATAGATAGATAGATAGATAGGCAATGACTGAAATACATAGATAGAAACAGGCTGAGGGAGAGAGAGAGAGAGAGAGAGGGAAAGAGAGAGAGAGGGGAATGAGATAGATAGATAGATAGATAGATAGATAGATAGGAACAGGCAGATGTAGATAGAAACAGGTCAAGCTAGAGGGAAATAGAGAGAGAGGAACTAAATGAGATAGATAGATAGATAGATAGATAGATAGATAGATAGATAGATAGGCACAGACTTACATACAGAGAGTGAGAGAGAGAGAGAGAGAGATAGAGGGAAACATACTGAGATAGAAAGATAGATACTGTAAATGAATAACAAAAAAGCTGATAAACTAACATTTATTGTAAATCCCTAGCTATTTCCACACTGCTGTACTTCCTCCCACTGGAGAAGAAAAACGACAGGTGCAAAATAACTCTCATCTTTTTTTCCAGAGGATGAGAGCACATCGCTTTATCTATAAGAACAAATTTCTATTCTAACAGGATTTAGAATCACAAGGTGAGGTGCCTATGTTCTGTTATCTATGCGTTTCCTGTCTGTAACACTTTAAATGAATTTAGCCATTACTTCAAATATAGCTGGATGCACACACACGCATACATATACACATATACATATATATTTAAGTAGTTCAAAATTGATTTAAACCTTTAGTATAGTGGTTCTCAATATTTTTTCACAGGGCTGCATTTTTAGGATGAAAGTTTGCTCCTGACACACCAAACTTTATATGATAAATAATACATTTCAAAATAAAACAGAGAATGGAAGATAAACTTGGATTCAAAGTCAAAACATTATCATTGATAACTCTCTCCTCCAATTTGCAGACTCTATTTACCATATTATTAATATTTGATGTAAGGAAAAAGTATAACAATGATAAATTTGGTCAGTAATTATGTATAACTATTATACTATGCAATTACAATATAATAATAATATTTTAAAGAATGAAATTATATTTATTTTCAGCATGAAATGTTTTAAACTGTTTCTAAATCTTTGATTGCCTTTCCATTATTCTATCTTCCACCAAACCAATGAAGCACACAACACCTTTTGGGAATCACTGCCCTAGTAGAAGACTGACAGGTCAGTAATTCAAAGGATCACATGGTTCTCCTGAGTCCTTA
Organism: Ascarosepion bandense; assembly: GCA_037127315.1. Classification (NCBI taxonomy): domain Eukaryota; kingdom Metazoa; phylum Mollusca; class Cephalopoda; order Sepiida; family Sepiidae; genus Ascarosepion; species Ascarosepion bandense. The sequence continues at coordinate 1,648,117 of JBBBDQ010001018.1, read as the reverse complement.
AAAGCAGGAACTACAGAAGAAGATTTATAACAAGCTAAAAATCAAGAAGCAGAAAGGTATCTGAAGAGTTTAGAGAGAACAGAAACTAGTTCAAGAGCACATTTCTTTAGAACAAGACAAGCCAAAAATGGAGTACTGTTGCCATATCTGGAGTGCACAATAAATGAACAGTACCAAATGGGAACTAGATCAAATAACTCTAGATATAGTCAGTTGAACACCTTCCCTTCATCTTTGGTGTGATTATCCGGCATTCACTGCCATATTGAAGAACTGGCATCATATAGCAATCCAGTACTCTCTTCTTTGTTTCTAGCAAAATTGTTCTGTTTCTTTGTGCTTTTGGATCTCAGGAATATAAATGTATAGAAACTGATGTGGTCACAAAGTGAGGGGTCAGTTTATCTATTGATTGTAATATGGAATTGATCCCCCACTTTATATCCAGTATGCTTCTGTAGAATCACATTTCAGTTGCTTCAAGTTTTTTCTTCATCTTTGATGATATTGTCCAGCATTCACTGCCATATTGAAGAACTGGCATCACATAACAATCCAACACTCAGTTCTTGGCTTCCAGTTAAATTTTCCTGTCCCTCAATACTCTACTCAGGTTCTGGAATGCATCCCTGACCATCTATTTGCTGAAATCCATTTTAATTCTCTCAGAATTGCCTCACTGCATAGGCTGAAAAAATTTGATGGAAGACATTTCCTTAACTTTTCTTTCTTCTATGGGCCATGTTCCTTCAGGCTGTAAATGATCATGGCCTTCCACATCTCACTATCCTTAGTAGCTCTTAACAGGCTTTTGCTTTGTTACTTCTCTAAACCCAACTCTGTCATCCATTTGCTCAAGCCCATCAAATATTTCATGCATTGCTTTCTTCTGTCTCTTTTTTCTTCTACCTTATCTTTGAGTATCAGATTCTCCAAACCCTCCTTCCTCATTATGTGTCCCAAGTACTTCAGCTGTTTTTACTGATGTTAAGCATTAGTTTCCTTTTCATGTCCATCCTCTCCAAAATCTCATTGTTGCTCACATGCTTGGTCCATAATATCCTCAGCATCCTTCTGTAGAAGCACATTTTGATTGTTTCAAATCTTTCCTTCATCTCTGGTAAGATTATTTGCTGCTATATTGAAGAACAGACATCACATAACAATCCAGCACTCTGTTCTTTGTTTTCAATGAAATTTTTCTCTCTTTCAATACTCTACTCAGTTTCCGGAATGCATCCTCAGACATGCGAATTTGCCTTTGCATCGCCATGTCATGCTTTCAGTCCTCTGTTAGAACACTTCCCATATATCTAAATTTCTGTAATGACTTGATTTTAGTATTCCTAGGCTGTAGTTGGAATTTTTGGCTCCTCTTTTTACTGATGACCATGCATTCAGTTTTCTTGTAGTTTATATGCAGTTTTTTTTATCTCCTCCCAGATTGGGAGTGGAAAGGGGTGTTGGCTGAGGTAACTAGCAGTCACAAAATAATCATCTGTCATTAACTTTTGAATTTTTTTAAATTTAAATGATATTTTTAGTTGATACTCATATTTGATTAGGTGCTTTGTTTATTTTTTATGCAGTATTTTATTTCATCTATTAACCTGAATATTTGAAAAATCTTAAAGAAGAAAATAAGAAGAAAATAAATAAGATTTCTATAATGGTCAGCAAAATAAAATACTTACATTATTTACACTGTTTGGACTGTTGTCCTTATTTTTATTGCCATGTTTATGATGTTTTGGTCATTGTACACTTCAGCATTCTTCAGGTGCTGAGAATTTTGAACTTAACCACTTATTTCGATAAATGGGGAAAATAAAGCTGTTATCAACTAACCACCATAGACAATCGCATCTACCTCCCATTAGCATGGGACAGGCTAGCCTCCAAGAGAGTAAAATACTATGCCTCCTTGGCCTTACACTTTCGGCGGACCTCAAATGGAATGACTATATCGAATCCATTGCCAAATCTGCTGCTATAAAAGTCGGTTCTCTGTGCAGGGCCCGGAAGTTTTTTCCCACCTGAATCTATTCTGCACATATACAAATCTACCAACCGCCCGTGTATTGAATATTGCTGCCATATCTGGTCGGGTGCCCCTGCTGCTCTCCTTGGGCTTCTTGACAAAATACAAAGGAGGATCTGTAACATGGTTGATACTGACTTGGCAGTCCGGCTGCAGCCGCTCTCTCACCGGCGTGATGTGGCTTCCCTGTGCCTCTTCTACAAGTACTTTCATGGCTACTGCTCCGATGAGCTTAGATCACTGGTGCCGCCTCAGCATGAATTTACACGAGATACTAGATTAGCAACTAGGTCCCTTTTACAGTTAAACAAATAAGATGTAACCGTAAATTCTACTCCAACAGCTTCTTTTCTCGCGCTTTCTGCCTGTGGAACTCCCTTCCACAAGTCTGCTTTCCCGACAGCTACAATCTCCAGGTGTTTAAATGTAGGGTCAATAGACACCTCCTATCACACTAACTCCCAATTATTCTCAGAACACTCTCATCTACCCAACCCTCATTCTCGGTATCCTTACCCGCCTATCACCCACCCTCTGACATTTCCTATATTTAATCATCCTTTCTCCACTCTATGTAGCCCCCTGTGCAGTAGTGGCAGTGACATGCCTTGCTTGGGGTGAAACGCTTCTAAAAACATATAATCCTCATTCCATGTGTGATGCCATTTCTGGATGCCATGTAGTTATCTCCCTTAAACTTAACTCTCTAAGTTAACATGTTATTTGTTCACGAACTACTGTAGTCAGGTATTGAACTCATGCCACTTCCGATTGCCATAACTATATGACACCAGCAAGGTGCATCACACATGGAATGAGAATTACATACCCTAGTGATCAAAATAAGGGGTTCAGTTCAAAATTCCCAGCACCTGATGAAGGCCAAAGTATACAACAGCTGAAATATCATAAACATGGCAATAAAGATGAAGACAACAGTCCAACCAGTGTAAATAATGTAAATACTTCCTCATCTCAGAAGTAGAGACAAAAAATAAATAATACTGTTTAAAAAGTTAAATGGAAAGTCTACTCAAATATGGGTATCTGCTGAAAATAACATTTACACTAAGAAAAATATGTTGGATTACTAAATAAAAATCCATCTAAATCACCTTAATTTTCTTTTTTTGTTTCCTCCAACAAGAAATAAAATATGAAAGAAATCTTTTTGTTTTATATTTATACTAATGTTTGCCAAATACAAGGCCCAAGAACCACTCAAGGTAGAGTGTTACTGTTTGCTGCTCTATTAGCATAAGAAATAGCAAGAAGTGAAGTCAGGCTATTTATTGGATATTGGCTTGGAACGAGAAATCGGGGAGTCGAGTTCAAATTCCAGCTGAATTCATTGCATTCACTTACGCGCAAATACCCTTGGGAAAGGTATTAATCCGTCTCTTCCTTCCAGTTATGGGTTAAATAGCAGGACAGATTGGGTTCTACAGCCTTGGCCGGCAACCAGTCTACCGCAGAAAGCAATGGCAACCTACTGTGGGATAATCTTCTGCCCAGTCAGTCATGTCGCTTTCGAGACATGATCGCCTAAGCATGTATCACGTATGGCACTTAACTGACTGATTTATATTACTCACACTTTCTGTTCACTTTTAAACTGTCCTTAAAAATCAATTTAATAAAATCGATACTAACTTAGCGGCTTATCTTTCGTCACTTTCTCACAAATATAATGTGGCTTCCCTCTGTCTTTTCTACAAATAATTTTACGGCAACTTCTCTGATGAGCTTCTTTCCCTGGTTCCCCGACCACATGTATTTACTCGTACTGCTAAATTGGCATGTAGGTCCCACCCTTTTACCATCAAAATAGTTAGGCGAAACCACCACTTCTAATCGTTTCTTTTCTCATACTTCTTGTTTGTGGAACTTACTTCCATTTGCTTGCTTTCCTGATAGCTAGAATCTCCAAAAGTTTAAATGCTACATTAATCGCCATCTTCTATTTACTTGATTCCCATCATAAAGAGGAATGGCTAAACGACAAATGAGCTGAAGTTGAGAGATTGAAGAAAACTAATAAAGGAGAAATACATAAAGAAATAAGGGAACTGAAAAGATAGAACATGCTTCTCAACAGGATGTACAAAAATCCAAGAATGGAATAATCATATTGGAGAAAGAGAAATACTCCAATGATATGAAGAATATATAAAAGATCTCTTCTATGGCAAGAGAGAGCAACTGATAGTAAACAAAGATGCTGATGAACCGAAAATACTAAAATTCGAAGGCAAAACTGAATAGGAACAAAACAGCTAGACCAGACGGCATTATAATAGAGATGTTGACAGCATTAGAAGATTTTGGCATAGGGAAAATTACAGAAATAATAAATAAAATCTACAACTGTGGTCTAATACCAGATGACCTACGCAAATCAATTTTCATAGCTCTGCCTAAGAAACCAGATGCAATCATATATGAACTCCACAGAACAATCAATTTGATGAGCTACATAATGAAACTTATTGTCCAAATCCTGATGAATAGAGTGTGAAGCAGAATCAGACAAGAAATAGCACAAGAACAGTGCAGTTTTGTCAAGGACACTGGAACAAGGAATGCAATATTTATGCTTAGGATGCTATCACAAAGGGCAATTCAAATGAAAAAGGAAGTTTACCTATGTTTTATAGACTATGCTAAGGTGTTTGACAAAATATGCCACAAGGAATTGATAGAAATGCTCAGCAACTTCGACATATTTGGCAAAGACATCAGAGTAATCAAGAACCTCTACTGGCAGCAAACCACCAGCATACGGACAGGAGACAAATTCAGTAGATATACAAACATAGAAAGAGGTGTAAGACAAGGATGTGTCTTTTTTATTGGATCTATTCAACTTGTGCGAGACTATTCTGAAGACCCTAGCTGTTATGCCAGGATTCGTCATTGGCTGTCTCAATCTGAACAACATAAGATTTGCAGACGATTCACTGCTGATAGCCGACACGGAAAGAAAACTTATTATATTATATTATATTTTTCTTTCTTTGATTTATTTTTACTTGAGAATATTTAAAAAGACACTGCCACTCCTCTTTGTCTATTTTATTTATTTATTTATTTTATCATTTCCTTTCTTTCTTTCTTCCTTTCTTTTTCTTTCTTTCTATTTCCTTACTTACCTCTCTTATCTTTCTTCCTCACTTTTCTCCCTTATGTTTTACTCTTTTAATTCTTATCTCTCTTTCCTTTCTTAATTCCTTCCTCTCTTATCTTTCTTTATCTATTTTCTCTCTTTCAGTCTTTTTCTTTTCTCTTATATCTTCTTTCTTTCTTTTCTCCCCTATTTTTTTTTATTCTTCCTTTTCTCTTTTATCTCTTTCATTTTTTCACTCTTCTCTTTCTTTGATTCTTTTCTGTTTAATCTTTCTTTCTTTATTTTCTCTCTTATATTTCTTTCGTTGTTTCATTTTTCCTCTCTTACCTTTCTTTCTCTTTTTTCTTCTTTTCTGTCTTATCTTTCTTTTCTTCTTTCATTCTTTTCTTGCTTATCTTTTATTCTTTATTCTTTTTTCTTTCTTTTTTCTAACATTTCTATCTAAACTT
>JBBBDQ010001018.1:1627500-1637500 GCA_037127315.1 Ascarosepion bandense | reverse complement strand
TAGATAGATAGATAGATAGATATGAAAAGGTTCAGATAGATAGATAGATATGAAAAGGTTCAGATAGATAGATAGATAGATAGATAGATAGATAGATAGATATGAAAAGGTTGAGATAGATAGATAGATAGATAGATTGATAGATAGATAGATAGATATGAAAAGGTTGAGATAGATAGATAGATAGATAGATAGATAGATAGATAGATAGATATATAAGTTTAGATAAAGATAGATTTAGATAGATAGATAGATAGATAGATAGATAGAAATAGATAGATAGAAATAAGATTTAGATAGATAGATAGATAGATAGATAGATAGATAGATATAAATAAGTTGAGATAGATAGATAGATAGATAGATAGATAGATAGATAGATATAACCAGGTTGAGATAGATAGCATTATATGGAGTTAGGAAGACTAGAGCAGCTGAACTTATTTTGGAAGATAGCAACTGATATGTAAAAAATAAGTAGTTAAAAAAAAGTAAAAAAATCACTTATTTAATACATTGTAAATGTAGATTTATTCATGCTTATCTTTTTTCATTCTATTATTTAGGTCATCGTCAATAATAATGTGTTGGACAAATAAAAATCTTTTCTAGAATTCAGAAAATTCTTTACACCAAGGTTTTATTTATAAAAAAAAAAAAAGCAAAAAGATAAAGCACTAATAAAAAGCAAAAATTATCTCTATTTATGCATTCCGGAACATACTATGAATGTGTTTGATAAGCGTACACACATATACAGGCACAGACGTACAAACAAATAAATAAATAATCACATAACAAAAGACGTAATAACCAGTATCTACGTAATCTAAATAGGCTTTGTTGTTTGAATGTTGACGTGTCTATTTAAATGCAAGTATATATATGGTGAATACAGTTGTTAGCGACTCAGAACTAGAAATCACTGAATCGTATTCAAGTTATGGCTGGATTCATTGCACTTATTTTCACACAATACATTCTTTCTCCCTACTCCTATCATCATCATCATAACCATGTATTTTTGTTAAGACACGTCTACAATTAATCACAAACCGAGGTGGGCACTGCCTGACTGAAGATTTAAGGGTGGATGCGCTTTTTGATGCCAATCTCAGACACGCATGACACTAAAAACTAAGAGAATATGTGAAAAAACAAACACTATTAAGGGGAGAAAACAATTAAAGAACAGAAATTATGAAGGCAGAAATTAATGATTAACATTGCATTTAAATGTTTGAAAATCAAACTTGACCAGAAAACAAAAAAACTAGAAGAGAGTTCCACAAGTGAGAAGTGAGAGAGAAAAAATGTTAGTATAAAACATACAGTTACATCTAGCCATTTCACTCACAAATTGATGAGACCTTGCTGCCAACCTAGTACTGCACTTAAATTCATAAAATCAAGGTGCCATAGAGGAAAGTCGTATTCTCTATCTATCACTTCAATTTCATTGCACAGGGGATGGTGATGTCTTTTTTTTCCTTCCATACATGGTCAGCTATGCCTGATTTTTTATTTCTCCTCGTGTTACAGCCTTGCTTTCACACAATGCAGCCTTTCCCTCCACCCCATCATCATCATCATCGCCATGTATTTTTGTTGAGCCATATCCACAATTAACCTTAACACAAAGCGAGGTGGAGGACCCTACCTGATTGAAGATTTATGGGTGCATGTTCTTCCTGATGCCTATTTCAGACACTTATGACAGTTTTTTCAATTATTTCATTCCAAGTAAGGCAATAAAGTCACTAAGAAGCAAGGGGTTACCGAATGTGAAGAGAATATGTAAAAAACAGACACAATTAAGGGGAGAAAACAATAAAAGAACAGGAATTATGAAGGCAGAAATTAATGATTAACATTGCCTTTAAATGTTTGAAAATTAAACTTTTCTTTTTTTTTTTTAATCATTTTACCCCGAGCAAGGCATTCCACTGCTACTATAGGGGTTATATAGGGGAAGGTAAAGCGAAAGAGTGGTTAGATATAGGAAATGTCAGAAGGAGAGTGATAGAAGGGTAAGGATACTGAGCCTGGGGGTTGGGTAGATGGGAAGAGTGTTTGAAAGAATGGATGCGAGTTAGTGTGTTAGGAGGTGTCTATTGACCTTACATTTAAACTTCTGGAGATTGTAGCCATCAAGGACGCAATCATGTGGAAGGGAATTCCACAGTCGGGAAGTGCGAGAAAAGAAACTGTTCGAGTAGAAATTGCAGTTACATTTTATCGGTTTCACTGTAAAAGGGTGGGATTTAGTTGCTAATCTAGTATCTCGTGCAAATTCGTATCTAGGGCGCACCAGTGATCTAAGTTCATTGGAGCAGAAGCCGTGAAAGTATTTATAGAAGAGACACAGGGAAGCCACGTCGCATCGGTGAGAGAGAGACTGTAGCCAGTCTGCCAAGTCGGTATCGATCACATTACAGACTCTCCGTTGTACTTTGTCAAGATAAGAGAGTTCCACAAGTGAGAAGTGACAGAGAAAAAAATGTTAGCATAAAACTTAGTTCTATCTGGTCACTTTAGCTGTAAACTAAAGAGACCTTGTTGCCAATATAGAACTGTGCTTAAATCCAAAAAATCTAGATGTAAAGAGTTCATCTGAAAAATTATTTGATTAAAAGCTTGAAATTTACAACTTTTGCTGATAAACTAAATTTTCTAATTAAATGTGAAAGTTTTGGAAATATATTTTAATTAAAGTAATATTTTATATTTTTTCAACCCTTATGTATCTGGTCATAAGATTATGACCAGGTGTGTATACTTCCTAATGCAAATAGTTAATACAACATTATATGTAAATAATATCATTATCATTTTAATATCATTATCATTTTAATATCTGTTATAATGCAAATAGTTAATACAACATTAACAAAATGTGAAGATTTGGTTATCAAATAAAAAGATAAACATGCAAGATTGATTACATTTTCAAAAATATAGCAGAGTCAAAATCAGTTTTTCAAAGACAGAAACTGCTATTGACAAAAATGGTATTCAAAACAGGCAAATCCTGTAAAATTAGTATAAAAAAGAAAATGCTGCTAATTTTGCATTGTAATAAATCTATGAATTCATAAAGGAATGATGCGGTTCTTTTATTTAATCAAATTTCCCGTATGAAAGGCAGTAAAGCCACTAAGACACAAGTGTTTACTGGTTGGGAAAGAATTATAAAACAGTAGCATTATTGAGGAGTGGGAACAAAAGAAGAATAATGAGGAAGACAACAGATAACAATTGATATTGCATTTAAATTTTTGAAGATCAGACTTCACGGAAAAGCAAGAAACTGGAAGAGTATTCCACAAGTGTGAAGTGAGAAAGGAAAAACTGTTAGCATAGAACTTACAGTTAGATCTAGCCATTTCACTCATAAATTTATGAGATACACGCTTGGGCGATCATGTCTCGAAAGAGACATGACTGACTTGGCAGAAGATTATTCCGCAGTAGGTTGCCATTACTTTCTGCAGTAGACTGGTTGCCGACCAAGGCTATAGAACCCAATCTGTCCTGCTATTTAACCCATAACTGGAAGGAAGAGATGGATTAATACCTTTCCCAAGGGTATTTGCGCATAAGTGAATTCAATGGATTCAACTGGAATTCGAACTCGGCTCCCCGATTTCTTGTTCCGAGCCAATATCCACAGTACCACAACGCACATCCACAAAATACCATAAAGGAAAGTGGTATTCTCTGTTTATTATTTCAACTCCATTGCATAGGAGATGGTTATGTTTTTTTTTTCTTCCATACATGGTCAGCTATGCCTGATTTTTTTATTTCTCCTCATATTATGGACTTGCAATATTCTTGCAGCCTTATCTTAAAGTGTGGGGAGGGGGTTATTTCTTCTTTATACTTTCTACTGCAGCTGTTTGGAATAATAACTTTCAAGGCGAAGAGCTGCAATGCTATGCATATTTTAGAGAACCACTCTCATTTTCTTTGTATTCACTTGGTGAGATATAATTTCCATTTGAGCAGCTTCTTCCTTTCTTTCTTCTTTTAATCATTTCTACCCAAAACAAGGCAATAATGTCACTAAGATGTAAACGGTTACTGGGAATGAAAGAGAATGGAAAGACTTTAGTGAGGAGAGAAAGCAATAAAAGAACAGGGCTAAGCAGATAGAAAATAAGGATTGCATTTAAATTTTTGAAGAATGTGGGTAGCAGAGATACAAGAAACCAGAAGAGAGTTCCACAAATGACAAGTGTGAGAAAAAAAACTGTTTGCATAGAACGTATATTCAAGTATGATGAATGTTTTTATTAAGACCCTATCTCTAGCAAGGTTTTCATTCAAGCTTTGTGAACCCATCCTAGCCTTATATATTATAAATCCAAAAAGAATGAGCAAATAGGTAAGATCCAAAAAAACAGATCCTATTTATATTAATTTTATTAATATTAAAATGATCAAAGTGGAGGGCTTTGTAATCGTTACTGATGAAGCGAGAATTTTTTCACTGAAATGGCCATTCAACAAATGTAAATTTCGGAATTTTTTTACATACTATATATATATATATATATATATATATATATATATATTGTAATTTTTTTATCACAATGGTTTATAAAAACATATCACTACACCAAAATTTTCATGTTTCAGAACAATACTGTTCTTCTTCAAGTGATTCTGTTTTCTTAAAAAGTGTTTTAAGGGGAAAATATAAACATCAGCCAAAAACAGTACTGGCTGTTCAGTCAATGAATGTCAAATATTTCCTTGCAGAGAAATGGCTAATACTACAATTAACATTGCCATCATAGTAAAGTCAATTGAGAGAGCAAAAACAGACCAAAAGTGCTCAGCTATTGGGAAATTTATATCTAAGCATGTACCTAAAGCCAAGGAAATGATCTGAAATTTATAGAAAAAAATAACTAAAAGTCTTAACAACATGAAACAACTTTTGTTAGTCTTTAACCAAACTTGTATAAATAAATATATATAAATATTCACATGGTCAAGTGGTTAGAACATTCATTTTCCAGCCAGGAGACCTGGGTTCGAATCTTACCATAATTGATCTGTTACCAAACTGGAGAGGAAGTACCAGCATGCAGCACCATTAGAAAGTGCCTGAAAATTATACCAAAGATTCACCCAAGCCTTGTGACTTAAACTGGGTAGAAAGAATAGCTCATCGATTGTTCTAACAAAAAGAACCTCTAAATAAAGACAAAAACATTCAGACAGGTATGTCTGCAGACATTAAGGTCAACTTCAGGTGTATATATTACAAGATTATCCTGCTTTTTAGAGAAGCATAAAAGAAGGTAGTGTTAGGTATACAAGTCATTGTGAACAAAATTTGAACATACTGACCATGTTCAAACAGTTAATAACAGCAGATGAGTACCTTTCTCTCTGACACTGTAACTAAGATCAGCTCAGCATAATTGCATTATAAACCACAAAATTAATTGCAATGTGAGATTATGTACTCTATGATCTTGACTAAGGTCAAACAAAAGAAAAAACAACAAATCTCTTCTCATTAAACAAGTTGGGTAATATATCTGATAATGGTGATTTTGTTACATGCTTTTCACAAGGGCTTTAATGCCAAGTCTATCAATAACATGAACTGACACACCTGGAATCCAAACTTACTTAGTTGATTCCATTTCTTGTGCTGATAATCATTGGGCTATCTTGGACCTTTTTCAACCCGAGACTTACATATATGTGAATAATGTAGATGTTTATTTGTATCTAGTTATGTGCTTATCTGGGTAAGAGTTTGAAACTTTAAAAAAAAAGTAGAAAAAAATAAATAATTTAATAAATAAAGACAAAAACTAGTCAGACAGGTATATCTGCACGCATTAAGGTCAACTTCAGTTGAAAATATGACAAGATCATTCTGCTTTTTAGAGAAACAGAAACATGAAAGATTTGGATTGGTTTGGTTTAAGTTTAACGACCCATCAACCATTTTAGTCATTTAAGGGTCAGTCTTTGTTTTGTTGGTAATATATTTTTCATTCAAAAAAGTTTTGTTGGTAATATATTTTTCATTCAAAAAAGTTTTGTTGGTAAATACCTTCATAGCATTTTGACCCTGGTTTGGGGGGGGGGTAACTATTTGCCCATAGCTGGGACCCTAGCAGGTGCTTCCACTCCTGGTCAGGGTGAACCTGGGAACAACAGCAATTAAGAGGTGGTTCCATGCTCCTCACAAGCTCCCAATAAGAGGCCTTGCTGCTGGATGCAGTTTACGGTCATACCCAGGAGCAAAACATGAAAGAAGGTAGTGGTAGGAATATAAGCAAAAGAAAAGATGGAACATCAAGATGTAAGTAAGGTAGGGAAGATGACAGGAGCAGAACCACTTACTACACAGCACAATATGTCTCCCCAATTTAAAATAAATGTCAGTGACTACACTGATAAGAGTCCTCGGGGCACTATATGTCAGTCAGTCAGTTAAGTGCCATACGTAATACACGCTTGGGCGATCATGTCTCGAAAGCGACATGACTGACTGGGCAGAAGATTATCCCGCAGTAGGTTGCCATTGCTTTCTGTGGTAGACTGGTTGCCGACCAAGGCTATAGAACCCAATCTGTACTGTTATTTGACTCATGGCTAGATGGGGAAGATATGTACTATATTATTAAGTATTATTTAGTGGGGGATCAGTTTATTACTTCATAACAATATATAACTGATCCCCCACTTTACGACCAGTAGAAGCCTTAATTATGCTTTCAACTATTATATTCAGTCAGTCAGTTAAGTGCCATACGTGATACACCCTTGGGCGATCATGTCTCGAAAACGACATGACTGACTGGGCAGAAGATTATCCCGCAGTAGGTTGCCATTGCTTTCTGCAGTAGACTGGTTGCCGACCAAGGCTATAGAACCCAATCTGTCCTGTTAACCCATAACTGGAAGGAATAGACAGATTAATACCTTTCCCAAGGGTATTTGTGCGCAAGTGAATGCAATGAATTTGGCTGGAATTCGAACTCGGCTCCCCGATTTCTCATTAAGCTATAACAGTAATGATGTGTTTTAAAACAGAGTCCCAAGACAGAGTCTAACCTTCTACAGGTTTGAATTTTGAGTTTATTCACATAGACTAGTTTCCAACCAAGGCTATATTGTCCAGTCAGTCTTGATTTTGTCCATAGATAGTGGGAAGAAGAGATGAACTCATGCCTTTCCCATGGATATTTACACATGTGATGGTAATGATCTTGACTGGAATTTGAACTCAGCTCTTCAGTTTCTTAATCTGAGTCACTATTGTCAAGTTAAATATACTAGGAATATATAGGAGGGGTGCTGAAAAGTTCACAAACAGACTGGTTGCAAGTATTAGGGATATGTATGTGAGAAGGCATTGAAAAACAACTCAATGGGTAGAGACTGGCTTGTAACTTTTAAGACCTCTAAAACCAAGTTTGTATCATTTCATCATCACCAAGCAGAGGTCATGATGAACGGTTACCTTCTTGATCAGCTTTGAATCTCTGCTGGGTTACAAGTTCACTCCAGAGGCTCAAGAGGAACACATCTATACAACCGACTGTTAAAGATACTAGAAATACTATTTGTACTTCTTCAAAAAGTGCCTGACTCATTCTTCTATACTTTATCATTGCAAGAATCAGATTAGACCAAGAGTGGAGGATCATTGACATATCTGTGCTAGGATATTGAAACCTTCACTTTCTAGTCTTAATAAAGTTAAAAAATGTTTATGCAATTTTGTGTGGGTAAACTTATTTTTCCATTTACAGCCTTTTCACTAGAGTTGTAACAACACAATCCTGTCACTCTCCATTTGTCATTTTCTTGAAAAATGTTCAATTTCTATTTGACTGTCTGGGTTGATGAGTTAATATCAAGGTATTGATTTCATTGAGACCTCCAGAAAGACGTTAAGCATTGCCATTTTGATAGCCTTTCCGAGCTTCCTGATATTGTAGGTGCTTGAACTGTGTCCACACAGTTCTCTGGGATGTTCCATAAATGCTCAATTGGGCTCATTTCAGGTGAATATGGGGGTTGCACCATCTGATAAAAGTCTCCAATTATGTAACGTGTATTTTTCTGCTGGAATAATTCTTATTTATACAATTTATAAGCAGTCTATTGTCATCATTTTTGTTGTAATCACAATGATTCAGGTATTTATTGCAATAATTCTGACAATAATTTTGATTTAAAGAATTTATTACAAAAAATGTATAGAAAGTGCACTAATTACTGAGTTTCAGTTTTGTTTGGCATATCAACCTCTGTGAGTTATTTAATGCCAAAAAGATGGGGGTTCAGGTATTTTTTTTTAATGTTTGGTCATAGTGAGAAGGTTGATTTAGTAAGATTTTAATGAAAATTTTTTGTTTTTATTCTTTTTTATTTTAAAAAACTGAAAATGTCTTCTAGTTTTGCCTTCAAAAATGTTTTGCTGAGAATCATTTCTTTTCCTTCAAAAATATGTTATAGTAATAATTTTTTCTGTAGGGGCCTTGTCTATGTTTGTCAAATTGACCAAAGTTCCTACAGTTTAAAAATATCAGAAGGTTGAATGAATGGTTGGAAAAATGAAAATATTTTGTTTGTGAAATAAGTTTAATTGTATGAGCAAAACTAAATTAGAAATTTGTAAGAAGTAAAATACTCAAACAGAAAATGCATGTAGTTAATTATTTTGTATGAGTGAAATGTTCCAATAGAAAAATGTATGTAGTTAATTGTTCCAGAGAAATAGTAGTAAGTAGCTTAGTGTCCCAGAACATATACTGATAGTCGCAGAATGTATGTATGTAGCAGAATAACTATACTTATCCTATGTATTATTTATATATATATATATATATATATATATATATATATATATGTATGTATGTGTGTGCATGTGTGTGTGTGTGTGTGTGTGGTTGTTGGGAGTGTTGGCCATGCCTGATACAAGACCACATAACAACCGGTAATCCCTACATTTTAAAATATTATAAGGTTGAATGAATGGTTGGAAAAATGAAAGTATTGAATAAGTGTAATTTTGTTATTAGAACTAAATAACAAATTTGTAAGAAGTAAAATACTTGAATAAAAAATGCATGTAGTTAATTATTTTGTATCAGTGAAATGTTCCAATAGAAAAATGTACGTAGTTAATTGTTCCAGAGAAATAGTAGTAAGTAGCAGAATCTGTGTGTGTAAAAAGGTTAATTAGTTTACTTAACTAATAGCGTCTTTCCCTTTTTTGGTAGGTTGGCTACAGGATGAGAAATAAGGTGAAATAAATAAAGAAATTGTACTGAGCAGCCTTTAGCTTTACGAGTCAGTTGAAGATGTCCAGCTGTTGTTGTTGTTGTTGTTGTTTCCTTTGGCGGCTTGGGTGAAAACGAAGAAAAGAAAATTGGAAGTAAAGGTAGAATGAATATATGTCAGCAAGACATGACCTCGACTTGAAATTTCTTCCTTACATGGCTACGAGATGTTTCAGATATCACTCCCATTCTGGCTGATTTTGACCAGTACCTGGTTAAGTAGTGGATTTTAGTCATGTTAGTCATGACTGTTTCCAACAGTATACCCGTTTTCTTAGGTGTTAAGAAAAACTAACTGGCATCATAATTCAATTTGTAATTTCCTATCCAATCAGCATCCAGAATTTTACTTTTCACACTGACTTGTGAAATTTGCCCAGGTCTATGTTTTTCCAAAATGTTTTAGTCATTTGGATTCAATTTTGTGGATATGCAATTTTACTTTTTTTTGTTTGCGTTAATTGTTAGATGATATAGGATTTCTATCCTATAATCTCCAGCATTTTCTTAATATATAGAATTATAATCATTGTTTGTTGTATTTTATTCCTTCTCCCTACATATTTATATAGAATTTCATTTATAAAAATTTTACTTAGTTCAAGGGAGTCCTTTTAAAAGACAAAATGAGTAACAAATGACTATTTTTTGTTTTGTCATTCATTTACTCA